>VZTH01006516.1:0-125052 GCA_013397815.1 Aleadryas rufinucha | reverse complement strand
TTTTTTTGTTTGGTTGGTTTTGTTTTGTTTGGGTTTTTTTTAGTATAATAAAAGTTTTAGTATGCATAAAACCCTAAACTAGAAATTTGAGTAAACTCTAGAAGGTAATGGGTTTGGTTTGGTTTTAGTTTGCTTTCTTCTTTTTATCTACTGCTTCTTCATTCACCTTCTATGTAAAATTCCTTGGTTTGCCCAGATGTATTGCATGCTAGTGAGTAAGTTAGTTCAAATACTTCATTTACTGGGGTTTTGCAGCAAAGCATTTTAAAACCTGATCATGGAATAGCGTGTGGTTCAGGAGAGGGTGCTCTCTGAGGGGCCTGAGCTGGCTGACAGCCACTGCCAGCAGGTGGTGCACGTGCAGAACAAATAATCCATTTATTGTAAATAACTGATTTATTGTAACCTGGTGATTTTGGAGGATGATACCATGTTTTGATTTAGAATTGAACTAGGAATTTTTTAATGTAAAATGATGAAATGATTTTTTTATTTAACACTAAGGCATCTGTAAGGAAGATGGAATGATTTTCTGTTAAGCTAGTTTTTACAGTAAATCAGGTCTTCCTCATTATGGGAAATTTGAAAGAAATTTGTTTGTTCTATTGAGATGATTTCTGTCAGCTTCTATATATAGAGCGTTGTACTCCAGGAATACTTTTCAAGAAGCAATTTTGAAATTGATACTTGAATAATAATTCCTGTCTTCCCACTGTGGGGGGTGGGAAACAGAAGGGGAGCAGATGAGAAAAGTAGAACTCTTATTATAAACTACTGCAAGTATCGGTCTGTCTGAAGGTTCCGTTTTGGATGGGTAAAAACCCTTTCTCTATTCTAATCCTTTGAGGTCATTTATTCACTTAAAGTAAAAACAGATGTTTTATGGAATAAGATCATCCATATGATTCCAGGAGATGTTAAGTGTTTAACATGCATCCAAAGTTCAGCATGGGAAATTGGGCTTGGGTTGCCACAGAACAAGGCCCTTGTAGAGTGCCAGAGATAACAGAAAGTCTCTGGGGCTTCATTTGTTTCGATGTTTTGTGAAACACACTTAGCTGAAGATGAGGATCAGCAGTACTAAAGCCTAAAAGACATCTAGGAAATTTGATTTGTTATCATTGAGTAACACGTACACCAATTAAATTTTATATTATAAAGCAAAACCATTTTGAATGATCTAACAGTAATTTCTTTGTGGACTTGCTTAAATATTGTGTATGTGGTAATCTGTGCCTTAATCTGAGTCAGATTAGCTATGTTCAGCTATGCATTCATCAGTCCTCCATTACAGGTGTTGGTCATTGTTTAGCCTTATCTGTTTTTACTGGTTGTATAGTCTTTAATCTGTGTTAAGACATTTTAAATTCTATTTATAAGGCTTTTTTTTTTACTTTTTTTTCTTCTTCTTTTTGGGATACCTGGGTGATAACAATTTAGCTGCACAGCGCAAAAAGATTGCCTTTCTGAGAAGCAAAAGCAAGGATAAAGAAAAGTCTCCTAAGTCTCCATCGAATCATCAGTCTTTCTCTAATCGGCTCCGGTTCTGGTCTTCTTCCGACATCCCATCCTCTCCTAATGAAACTCTTTCTTTCCCGGAACTGGGAGTCTTCTAACACCTTCTCTGTAGCATTTATCTTCATTTACTTCTGACAAACATTAAAAAAAAAAAAAAAAATCCCACATGCCATAAAAGAACACGCACATTGATAGAAACACGCAGCATGTCTATACAGTACTCTAAATACAAGCAAAGATTAGTGAACATGGACTTAAGTTTTCCTGTAGAAGATTAATCACTATTGCACATTGTGGATCATTTCTTCAATGCAGCACACTTTAGGGGACCTCATGGCATACAGTTTGCGTATGTATACTGGCTGCGGTGCGTGTTGTAAGTAAGTGAAGTTGCTATTCGCTTCAATATTTTCTTGCAGTCATGTACTTGCATTGTGTCCAGTTAAAGTGTTGAACTGATTTGCTGTTGCTATGCTTTCTACAGTGTGGTAGTCCTACTAAAATACAAATACAGTCTCAAACTCCAGAGATTTTTCCAATAGTCCGTGCTACTAAATGATTAAAAAAGGCAGGTTTTTTAACATCTTTTTCTGCTTTTAAATAGTCTCATTTTGAATATAGAGTGGAAGCTACTGGAAAAATTATTCTCAGCCAAGTGTCTTGATGCTTGCATTCAAACCTGATATTTGCAAGGTTTTATACTTCCAACTATGAAAATTCATCCTGAATTGAGCTGATGTTTCGGTTTCTTTTGATTGAGTTTCAGCAGGTTTTTTTCGAAGAAGAATGTAGATTTGTTCTCTTAAGACTGGGAATAACCTTCATTAATCCATTGCCCAGAATTCTTGTTGTCTAATAGTCATGACCTGGTGGTTTCTGAAATGAATGTGCAGGTCTGGTCCCCACCATATTAGAGAATTGGATGCAGCATGGGCAGTGTGCTACCGGGAGCTCAGCGGAGAGGCCAAAAGATCTCGTTTCCCTTCTCACTCTGAGAAGTGTCCCCAGTGGTACAACCAGGGACTCTGGCAGAACAGCCTGTTCCTGCCCATTTTGGGATTTGTAGGGAATGTTGGTCTCCAAGGTTATTAATATTTTTGGCTTTCGTGGAAGGTGTAAGTGCATCTACAAAGTCAATTAGAAATACAGATTTGCATGTGAAGCTTTAGCCAGTAACTGCCCCTGCAGGCATGTCATAAGCTTCAGTTCTGAGAGCAAGTGCTGGCCCTGTGCTGTGGAGTCCACACAGACCTTGGGAGAAAACATTGTTCCTGAACGAAGTCAGCTTCCAGGGGCCACCTAAGATGACAGCACCTTGGTCCATTTGTCTAATACAACTTCACAGCTGCTCTGTGCTTTGAACTGTCTGTCCATTGTCTCTGCAAGTTGCTTATTTTGACTGCTGCACTCTGCTGCATTTTCAGCATTTAGTTTCTATTACTTAATCAGGTATTCCATAGAAATATACAGAATCTAGAATCTTGCATCTCATTAAGTGTTTTCTGTAGTACATTCTTTAAATTTTGTTCTGTGTGCCTTAAAGCATTACATTCATGTTACAAGAAATTAATTAACCTGCTTCATCAGTAGAAAAGAATTTTTCAGATTCTTAATCTAAGTAATATTCTAGCAGACAGTTTTTGTTGTTCTCCTGCTAAAATCCCAGGAACTCCACTTAAAAATCATTGCACCAGGACATCATAAGAGCAGTTTCAACCTTGTAAAGACTGAGCTCTTACCCACAGCAAAGATCTAAACCTGAAAGCAGTTGGCTTAGTGCATGGATCATGATAGATAATTTTCAAATCAGCATTATTTTTCTTTGAGTAAGAGCATGACTACTGTCACTCTTTCCTTATTCTATTTTATTACTGAAGTAGATTCTTATAAAATGCACCTACAAGGAATACTGTTATGGGAATTTCACACTTCACTTATCTTTTCTGGATTCATGTCTTTGCTCCTTTTCTTCTTCCTTTCACAGTAATTGTTGCATGTATAATATCAACCCTCCCACCGGCACTAAGCAGCCCTTGTCACTCCCACACTTTACAGAGAGCACACGTGATTGACAAGCTGGTGGCAGAAATTTCCTATCCACTACTGCACTGTTTATGGAAAAGCTTGCCAAACTAGCGCCTCTGTTGTGCAGTTTCTTTGTGCCTGCTTGTCATGTTTGTATGGGCAGATAAATACAAATCCCCTAATGCTATTTTTTCATTGAGTCTTATTCATTTACCTCTCTCCTCACCAGTGCTAATGGACCTAAAGCAAAAAAGGAATTCCCATCACGGAGGCAGCAATGATAATGTTGAAATCTCAGCAGACTCTGCAACAAAACCCAGCTGTGTGGAAATGGGTCCCAGGACTTACTCAACTTCAGCTATTCATGTGCACACTTCCACCCCTGTCTCCCGGCTCCAGAGCAGGCCCAAAGGTGTGTGGTGCATTTGATACACCAGCTGGTAGTGCTGGGCAGGCTGCTTCGTAGCTCCTGCAAGGCTGCTAGTGGCATTCAAGTACAAACCCAGAGCACTAATATTTTCACTCCTACTTTATCTGCTGAATGGTTTATTGATGAGATACAGGGTTTCCTCACTCATGTAATGTCATCAACTTGACAGACCACATTTGAGTGTCAGTTCTTCAGTGGTTCCCTGCCCAGCGTTTAGAAGATGGGTCTATAAAACCCTCTTGACCACCTCAGTCTGCTACACTGCTAGAATGCATTGGAGACTGGCCTGAAGGATTAACCTTTCTGTGTTCAATTGGCCTTTTAAGTTTTATGTTCTTTTCCAGGCTATAATTCAGAAGATAATCTTTGTGAACAGTCCTTGGAGGTGGAGTTTGCAAGCACCAGACAGCACGGTAAGCTTGTGGCATGTGTGAGTGCTCTAAACATCTGCATTAAGACTTGTTTTGTTACATCCACGTGAACTGTCCTGGAGTATTTTAGTTACATTAATACTACAGAAGGAGGTGTAGTAATGCAGCAATATTTTGGGAATGTGGTTCTAACTGCTTCTAGTTTTCTGTTGAAGCTTTTAATGAATGTTTTGCCAAAATAAATTTTCAGAACAATGCTGATGTTGAGGCAAGTTGCCTTCCCTCACCAACAGACCTTTTAATGCATGTCCTACAGATTTTGTTGCTGATTTTTCTGGAGAACGTTTAATTCCTTCCTTAAGGGAGTGAATCAGCAGTAAGAAAAATTTGGTGTAGGGCTTGTGGATGCACAGTGGAAACACTGTTGAAGAAGCAGCACTGCCTGCCTAGAGATTGTGAAAGATTTAATTTGCAAGCTGGCTACCAGCTCCTTCCGAAGAAAACTGAGAAAGAGACAGCAATTTATTGTTGAGCTTTTTCAGTATCTGCATTACTTTATAGTTACTGTAAAAAAAACCCCAGAACATATTTCTTTGTGCAAAAAATGAGATCAACAAGATGGATCCTAAACAACTTGAAAAATTAAGATGGTTTCTACTCTGTCCAGATTTTGGCATCCTGTCGGTATTATGTTGTTAATGTTCCAAAGTGACTTAGTTGCACAGGTCCTGTTTTCAGAAAGGAGACTGTAGCCAAGTCTTTTAGAAAATCAGAGGAACTTAAGATTTGTTTGTTCAGTGCTTGATTTGTGTTTTTCAGTGTCCAGGCCAAGCAGTTTGGACACCAGTAGGAATGCTTCCAGCAGTAGTTCACCTCTCAATTTGAAAGGTAAAGCTTTTACAGCTGAGTTGTGACAAACAGGAAGTGAAAATCCGTGAAACTGTGTGTAAAATGCCATTTTCCTTCCAATTAATTTTGAAGACTGTTGTTTTGAAATGGTAATGATTATGCAATCTGGACACGGCTGTCTTGGGAATCAAAATGCTGGCAAGAAGTGCTTTTCTAAGATTTATTCTGGCAAGGGGTGGCTTTTAAGGCACACAGTCGAGTTTTGCTTCAGTCTGACTGGCATCATATTGTGGGAAATATCAGGCCATTTATTAGACTCCCTACAACAAGAAGTCTCTGTGGTTCTTACTCTGTATACAGCTTGTGTATGGAGTCAGTGTGCTCTGAAGATTTGCTTTTGCTGAAATTGCGCATCGTTGAAGGATGCCAAGAGACCTGACACTGGAAAAATCCACTTTCTGCTTTTCCTCTGTCAGGTTCTAGCTCTCAGATCACACAGCCAAGACTGGGAGATCTTTTAGTGATGCACAGGTTGTAAAGAGGCACCCCAATATTATCTTACTAATATAAGGCTTATTAGCTCCCAGTACTATTTTTATTCTTTGGTGAAGTAGTTGTGCTTGTTTAAGGTGCTCTAAGACATTTACTGGTCCTGATTTTTCAAAGCTCTGATTACTTTAAGTTCTCTAGGAGAAAAAAGTAAGGTAAAAAATGTCACCCAATCTGTGTGGAAATGGTCCTGGATGGTAAAGTTCCTACCTGAGTGTGAAATCTACTGAAATTATGTCAGAGCATTGTCATTAAGGGTATTTATGCTTCTCTTCAGGTTCCTTAGACCATATCCATGGTAGAACTGAGAGCCTCAGCAGTGAAGATATGGTGCCAAGCAGAGAGGCACCAGCCTTGCTTCGAGACACCTATTCCCTTCCCTCTGCTGCTGCTTTCTTAAGCCCTAGTAGCAGGCGTGAGTCCTCCTCCCACCGGAATGGTTTGATGTCCTGTGATATACCTCAGAAGAGCAATCCATCTCTGTCTTATGCAGGCAGGCAGCGGTCTGCCTCACCTGGCAGTGAGATGGTAACTTTGGAAGAGTTCTTGGAAGAGAGCAACAGGCTGTCTCTACCAAGTGTAAGTAAATAGAGCTAGATAGCCCATTTCAGATGTCAAAAAACTGTTCAAAGCTGATTTAGGAGGATGAGGGCGTAGGGAAACAGAGACAATACGATCCTTGTTCATATACATGAGTACTATCAAGTCTTGCAAAACAAATGAAACAGTTTCAATAACTAAGACAAAATTAGCTTTCACATAGCACTCTGCTAATTTATTTTGGTGTATCAGCTGTGGCAAGTCAGATAATTCACTGCAACTACTGTGTATTGGACTGCTGGGGCTCTTTGCTAGCAAATGGTTGTGGTCAAGGTTTTGTATTATATCATCAGTTCTCAGCTCCAGGTATTTTTATTTATAAACTGGTAAGTTTTCTGTATAGTTTTCAGCTGCTAAATCTGTTATTAGAAATGAAACATGGAATAGTTTTCAACTGAAGGGCAAAATATGCAGTTGTTAAAATCGTCTCTTAATCTGATATCAGTGCATTTGAGAAAGATTCTTTTTCTTGCAGAAGGAAGTTTTTGATACTTTTCACCATGTTTGTGTGCTGACTGGTACTGTCTTGTTGGTTCAATGACTGCAGCAATATGTCTCTTATTGAAGTGCTTTTTTCAGGAACTAAATGTTTGTTTTCAAGATTTGTCTTTCACTGCTCAGACATGCTGGGCAATATGAAGCAGTGCACTACTGAACAGGTTAATATCTTAACAATTAATTGATAGTGTAAGCGAACAGAGATTTCTGTTTTATGAATGCCTTGGTAAAAGTATTGAAATCAGCAGAGCTGTGCCATTTCATGGCATCGGTAAATTCTAGTCCTTGAATCTTCAGAGTAATGTTTAAATATACCTCCTACTCCCTCATTATTCTAAGTACAATTCTTAGCTTTTAGAGGTGTTTAAAATTATTATTTTTGTGTGTGTCTGTAACTACCTGACCATGTCCATTTTCATTCTTTCTGTCAGCCTGTTCCTTTTCAGCATCGGCGCAGTTTAAATGAGACTGAAATGATTTCATTACACCAGTTTCTGTTAGAAGCTGATGCACTGATTCCCTCTTGCTACTCCCTATGTCCTTCCATTCATCAGGAACATTCGCAGTCACTCGAATCGGTCCTCAATGTTTCATGTCCTGACAGCGTAAGGCACAGAACAGGCAGGGGAAATAGGAGATCTGCTTCATTCTATATCCCCAGGGTATCCATTGTTCTTGTTATGAAGGCAATAGCTCCTGACTTACCACAGCTTTTGCTAGCATATTAATACCTATGGAAGCATACTGTAACTCTTAGTTGTTATTTTAAAGGCTGGCAGATCACTTGCCTTAATTGCTCATAAAGTATTTGCAGCGCTTGTTCGTACACACGCATGTTTTCGGAGGACTCATCATTCTGTGATGTTAATGTGCATAACAGCTGTTTAAATAAAGTTAAAAATAACCTTAATGCTTTAACACTTAGTTGAGCTTAGAAATTTTCACACTGCGCTATTACCGTTGATGGTGTTTGCTTCTGGAAAATGAGTTTTTTGACTGGAAGAAATATTTGGAACACTAGTGAAATAAGTATTAAGCTCTAAACATGCTCCCTGGAGAAAAGAAGTAAATTTCATGAGCTTGTTCAGCATGTTGTTTGTAAAGACAATGTGTCCCTTAACTGTTCTGAGCATGCCTTTTACTAATAGTACAATGGCTGCTGATCAACCATCGCCATTTTTGGATTGCATGGATCATCTCCATGAAATACTCATTGTATATTTTCTTTTACTGCCAGGTTAATTGTCTTGACTTGAAATTTGCAAGTTCATTGTGGGCAAACAATTTTTGTAATGATGTTTTTGTGCATTTCATTGTATTGTACGTGCAGCTTTTAACATATAGAGTATATTGAGAGCTGAAGGGAATCAATGGAGAAGGAGTGAAACTTTTTTGTAATGCTAGCACGTTTCCCCAAAGTATTGTCTTCTGTTACCTTCCTGAAGTTACAGTAGAGAGTTATCCAGATGAACTGTATTCTGGAAGATGACAGACGTCATTGATATCTGCTGATACCAAGGCTGATGTCATCAATATGATATTGATGATGTGGCTGATGTGAAAGGACACAAAAGAGTTGCTGTCCAGGTTTCTGAATGAAAATGAAACTTTTAAAAATTATGACAATTAACCTCGCAGACAAGGCTGTCACAATCTAATTATGATAAGCACATTATTCCTTGAGTTGGATTTATACCCATTTAAACATTCATCTCTTCTGTTCCCCACTATATAAAATCTATGGTTGTGTTTGGCTTGAATTAAGTGGGAAGGAAGATTGTGTGAATAGAGAGCTCTGCATGATTCTTTAAACAAAATGTGTTGTCATTAATGTGACGTGCATATTTTCTCACACCAGGACACCTCCACTAACAGAGATGACTTGCTCAGCGATTATTTTAGGAAAGCAAATGAGCCTTCAGCTACTGGGAACTTGCTGGTTCAGCCATCCAGAAAGGACGCTGCTAAGATGCCCACTAGTCTTGTTGCTCCGACTGTGAAGATGGCCATCGCTGGTGAAGAAGGAAGAACGGCTAAGCCTGACAATTACATGAAGCCAAACCTCAGACAAGTTGAACCTGATGCTCTGGCAAAGCCCCAAGGGTCCCTTAAGCTTCCTCACACACCACAGCACCAGTCTGCCAGCGGGATGCGGCAGACAGCACAGCCTCAGCAGCCTGGAACCGTGAGCAGGAGGAGTACGTCACTGAGCAGGGCATTTAGCTTAGCCTCTGCAGACCTCCTCAGGGCTGCTGGCCCAGAGGCCTACAGGCAGGAGAGCCCTCAGAAGTCAGGAGCAGAGCTGCATGGGGGCAAGGATGCTGTCAGTCAGACCGCCAGGGCTTCTGTGCCAACGAGCTCCCAGGCACCTTTAAGAGAGAGGCCACAGTCTGCAAAGGTGGCAGGTTCCGTGCAAGGTGTCGATTCCCGCTGTCGGCAGCTTGATGCGAGGCGCCTTTCCCTGGTCCCACCAAAAGATGAGAGGCCACTTACCTTCCATCAGTTCTCTGCCTCACCCACTGCATCCACCAGCAGTCTGAATGTCCAGCAGCAAGAGCGTGTGAACCCTGGGCAACACTACTCATCTGCATCGCACACTCCCTCAAAAGTCAAACCCAAGTCAGCACCTCGTACTGAGGAGGTGGCCACAGTGGCCCCTGCCAGAGCTGTTTGCAGCAGCACTGAGGGAAATACTTCCCTAGGGCAAGGCCAGGGTGATGCCCTACTTACCAAGTGCCAGGGTAAGCTGTTAGAAAGCAGCTCTGGGGCTGTAGAGGAGCCCATGAGAGGAGGCAGCTCCAACAGCACTCGTGGGTCTCCTGATCCTCAGGGGGATCAGCAGACGGTTTGGTATGAGTATGGCTGTGTGTAACTCACAGGTGTAGCTGTAATATGTGTTTGGTATGGCTGATGTCCAGGTACCATTTATCTAGACACTGTCAGGTCTTAAAAGGCATCACCTGCATGCTGCTCTGAGTGTTCTCTGGGTACTCTTCTGTAGTTGGACAAAGGGTGATTAAGAGAAGCAAGGAGCAAAACCCCAGTCCTTCTTCTGACACTGTTGTGCCTAAAACAAAATGAAAGCCTGACCTAATCTCACAGCAAACATGGCACCTGATTCTAACAAGTTCTGAGCATTCCCCAGTCCAGCAGAAGCTTAGCAGGGTCCTCTGTCATTGCTGCACTGTGCACCCTTTCTACATGCATTAAAGAAAAGTTTCACAGGTCATGTGTATGCTAAACCCAGCCCCACCACTGGTAAATAACCAATACTGAAAAGGTCATATAAAGGCCAAACTACTCCCCTAAAGACAGAACCAAATGCTTGACTTAAGTAGCATAGAGATGAACAGCAGAAGTGTGTGGCTTTAGCCATGGATCTGGTAAAATCTGTTTTTCTAGCCACAGCTACTTCTTATAGAAGGTATTGTGTAGACTTCAAGGGTGATATCTCAACCTTTCCCTCTTGGACTGTGTAAACACAGAGGTCAGCATAATTACCCCACTGCCTTCACTATAGCTGCCGCTCAGTGGATCCTTGACACTGCAACCAGAGTGGTGCTGCCTTTTGAAACTTGTTTTATCTTTTATACAAACACTGGAACTAATGCAGCCTTTCAGGGGAGATGCCATTTCAATTGCAAAAGTGGCATCTCATGTACAAAAGTGTCTTGTAAGTATGTATATAAGAAGCCCAAGTACTGTATAAGAATGCTGTGTAAATTGTATTATTACATCCTTGTGTGCATGACAGCCCACATCCTAAATGGTTTGTGGGATTTTGTGTCTTGGAAATCTTTGTCTCCAAGAACTTTTCTCAGTATAGAGAGCAAAATAATTTTGTACACATGTGAAAGAAATATACTTTTAAAAATCTATTTATGTGCAAAGAAGTTCCTTGTATGTTTCTGTCCAGAGTGTCATCAGCTGCTTATGTATATATGATCAAATGTGTATCTTTAATTCCATGTTTGTAAAGCTGTTTTTCTTGCAATAGACTAAATCGTTTAAAAATACTTGTTTTGCTGGTTCTGATTTAATTTAGTAAAAGATAAAACTGATTCATTTAATGATGTTCTTGTTATCTAGTATGTAGTAATCCCATTCTGAAAACTACAAAATTGTTTATAATAAAGATTAAAATAAAATTGATTGATGTACTTGTTGTCCTTGGAAAAATAAAAACCCCCAAAAATGTGATTCATTGTGCTGGAGATCTGTCTGGAACAGCTCTTCATAAGCCTTAATACTGATTTGCATGTCTGTGTGGTGAAGTTGTGTTTGTTTTTGTAATATAGGAGGTGTACCAGAATTCTTTTTGTTTAATTGTAACCTTCTTACTGAAGACTACAGGAGGGTTGAACATGCAAAATAAGTGACTTGCAGTTCACTCTATAATTATACCATTAGATTTTTATGCTTCTCTGGCCATTTCAGACAAGACCAAACATGCTGTCAATTTTGACCAAGCTTGCATCTTGTATAGTCTGTTTTGTACTTAACTCTCAGGATGCCTTAAGAAAGTGAGAAATTACTCATCTTTCAATATGGAGAGAATGGCAAAAAAACACCTTTCTGCCTTCTCTACTATTTTAATTGCAAACTATAGTTTTGCAGCAAATTTAAAATTGTGTGCTATATGGCAATTTTAGAACATACTGAATGTTCTTAGTAAACTGAAATTCTTCTTCCAGAAATTTTATCTGAAAATGGATTCTTGGCCAGACCACTAAAGGTTCAAGACTGGTGTTTCTCCCTTGTTTCAGCTCCTTTTTGGAGGGCATGTGCAGGCTGGACTGCTGAGGAAGTGATCTGTGACTTGTTAGTTACCGTAGATCTGCTTTTGCTATAAATACCTGCCCAGTGGCACACGTTAGTTGTCAGTTTAAGTCATTTACAATTATTTACGTTCTCAGTTCTAGTGCGTTTGAATAAAAAGGTACTAAATACATACGTGGTACCATTCAGGTGTGGGATGGTTCTAAATACAGATGTTACACCATGGAACAGCTGTTGAAGCACACAGTGCTGTGGCCCTTCGGCTTTTCTAGGAATGTTCAGGAAAGTTTTGGTATAGGTGCCTGCCCTGCCATGGCAGGTGCAGTTATTTTGCAGTGTGCTCAGTTCATTAATTGTCAGCTCTTCCTTGAGAGTCGCGGTGGCTCTCGGGCCGCGCTCCCGCCGTGTGCTGCGCCATGAGGTACGGAAATGCTGGCGGGGAGAAGGCCTGCCCACAGCCCCGGGGCTGCTGGGCTTTGTCTTCCTGGGGCGCGCAGAGCCAGCGCTGGCACAAAACAGGCGTTCTGGTGCCTGAGGGAGAGGAGGCGATTGTGTTTAGGGAGACAGAAATCGGCAAATCCTCTCTAGTTTTGTGCAGGTGGAGCTGGGCAGGCGGAGGTGCCGTGAGGCGCCAGCTTGCGTGAGGTGGCGGGAGCTGTGGGGAGAGGTGCTGCTGTGAGGGTAAAGGATGGCGCAGAGCTGCCCGACCCCTTCTTGATGCCTTCCAAGAAGTGAAGATGAATTAGCAGCTGTTTCAATTTCCAGCTTGTGCGGCTGGGCCAGGCTGCGGGGGGGGACAGAGCGAGCTGGCTGAGCCCTCAGCTGCCTGTTGGACACCGGGAAAAAGGGATCTCCAGGAGGCCCAGGCTTCGGCACACTGACTTTTCCCAGCTCTGCATGGGCTGTAGGATGCTGATACTTCCGGACAGGAGGGAAGGGTGTGCTCTCTGAAGGTTGCTAATTATGTGCTAAGTAGTGCTGCGAATGGTTCTGGATTCAACGCTTCAAGCCGCTGAGTGGCTCATTAATTCTTTAGATCGAGTTTTCTATTAAAGGACGGGTTTTTGAAGGGGATCCATCCTGAGGAGGCAGCTGAGTTGCCAGTAGTTTTCCAAGAAAGCCGAAGGGCTGTGACTTTGGCAACACCCGCTCCCTGCAGTGTGCTCAAACTCTGAAGCCAGTGAAGCTGTTTGACACAAGGAAACAAATGATGGTGTGTGTTTGAAGTAAAATAGATGGCTGCTATGGGAATAGCTGCCGGGAGGTTGCGTGCTCTGCAGTGACAGGCTATATCCTCAGCAAGAAGTCTGAGGTCCTTTACAGAGATAGCGTGTCATGGAAACCTTTTTCCTATTAGATATTCCACTGTTCCTCAAACTTGGGACCTGATTGTGAAGTGAGCAGACCTTTCCTGATTTCAGTTAATTGAGTTCAGAACATAAAACCACCAGAAGAAGAATTTGAAAAAATAGAATTTGCTTTTTTTTTTAATTTCTATAATGAGGGAAATTCTAAGTGTTAGGGACCTTGTAAAAATAACTAGTGCTTAGCTTAGGAAAACTGTGCATCAGCATGTGGTCGGAAATTATTTCTGATTGCCCAGACATTTGGGGACATACTAGCTCAGCCACAGGTAAATGATTTTTAAGACAGAACATGGAAGAAATTTATCCAGAAATTGTTAGTTCATGTGAAAGGATTATAGCCTGGATGTTAAATTGATGTACAAAGAACAACACTTTTTCTTTTTCTTTTTCTTTTTCTTTTTCTTTTTCTTTTTCTTTTTCTTTTTCTTTTTCTTTTTCTTTTTCTTTCTTTTTTTTTCTGGTTAAACATGAACCCAGCTGTCCAGAGAGCTTCTGAGTTGTGGATTTGCATTTTTAGATGAAGGGGGCAGTGGAGTATGGAATCAGTTGTGGTAGATTTCACCAAAAAAAATTATCCTAAAAATTGCTTCTCTGTCCATCAGAATCACAAAATATCAGATCCCAACAGCACTGGAAATGTTCAAGACAAGGTGGAAAATTTGTGAATGTTTTTACAATTTGCCAGTACCAGGCAGAATTGACCTGATGTAACAGTGCAGAGTGAAATAATTCAGTTACCAGAAATAACAAATGAAGTTATTGGTATGAAGGGCTGCTAGACTGGAGAATTAGACTGGGCCATGAAGGTCTGGCTTGAAAGCTGGTGCTAGAGCTGCCATATGAACTAAGAGAGAATGGCATCAGCTGGAAAAGGCTGAAAAAAATCATGATTTAAGAGAGTACTGACAGGGGTCTAAAGTTACTGGGAGAAGCTATGGCAAGTTTTGCAAAACTAAATGGTGTTTTTCCAGTTACAAGAATTTTTTCAAAAGTATGAAGAGAACAGTAGAAAATAGAGAGCTGCTGTTCAATAGCTTCTTGTAATAAATACGTACGCCCAATTTAAAATGAAAAGATATAAAATTTATTAAATGTCCGAAAGATTCGAACACGCAATGCCACGATCGAATAAAAAGAACAGCACCAAGCCCGGGATTGGTACTGGGTGAACAAGGATCTGACCTCTGTCGCATCAGACCTCCCTGTGTTCACACATCTCTGTCCTTCGGAGTCCACTTTTATACAGTTCTTGTGCATAAAGTCCAGGTATGAGCATTCTTTCACTGTTTCACATATTCATGAAGTGTAGCTTTCACAGAGTTGGGGTGGACAAAGCGTATCCTGCTTCGTGATTAATCTTCCATCACCAGGGGAAGTTATCTGATGAGCCGTTGTGGTCCATATCTGGATATTTAATCTTGATTGTTTGCACCTGGGCTGGGTGGAGGTTCTCGGAGATGGTCCATCAGCTCTGTCGAGATGGGCCATCAGCTCTGCCGGGAAACCTTCTATGCAGTATGTAGATAACGGGGATATGATCAGAATGCTTTCCTGTGAAACTTGGCCTTGTCTGGGGTCTTGGTCTTGTCAAAGGCTAGTTCAGGTTTGTCCTTATTCTAACTTTATAACATAGAATATAACTTTATACACTTTAGCACGAATTCCAATATTTCATATATAACACTTCTCAAATAGGAAAGGCCTTAAAAGGCTAACCTGCATCCTAAAGACAGAAATGTGAGTCGGTGAAGTGTGACAGAAAGCTGAGGTTAGTTCAGATTTGGAGGATTGTGAAGAATCCCATTAAAGAGTAACATGGATGAGTAAGGGGCCCCAGTGGAAGAGTAGTTGCGCTTCTCTCGGCTGAAACATGGGAGAGACAGTTTCTTTATTGACTCTTGGGGGGGGGTTAGGATGTAATGGTAGGGAAGCAAAACTGGGTTTTTCCTGAGAACAGGACGATGAAAATGTGGTTATTCCACAGAAACTAGGAATGTAAAATATGTCCAAAACAAAACACAGAATGCCATGGAAACTGTCAGCTCATCATTCCCAGATGTTCTAATCAGCTCTAGTTAAAATACTTGAACATTTTTAACCAAAGATTATCATAACTGAGGATTATGTAGCTCTGATGGTGAGACCGTGCCAAAGTGTGTGATGTGTGTGTTGCATACCAGAATGAAAAAGAGCAGCAGATCTGAGCATTGGCACCAGCCTGTGAAAGGCTATATTGCACAAGGGAAAACAAAAGCAGCCCAGCTCCCTCCGCAGTGAATGACCCCCTATGGTGTGATCTGAAACTCTGTTAAAGGAGACAGTGCTTAGGAAAGGGAAAATGCAGCTATTGGTGAGACTCATTGCACCAGTCTTTCATGAAATCAATAGATTAATAGAATATCATGGTGTTATAATGCCTTTAATTTATGATACAAGAGAGTTCATGGGAGACCTAAACAGCCTCTGCTTTAAGAAAACATCAGCAGATAGAAGTGTAAGAGCCTCCTGCTTCCTCTCCAACATCACGTGCTGACTGCCTTTGGATTCCACACTTGGAACAGTGAGCACCTTCTCCATGTAAAAAACCCTGAAATTTGCAGGTCAAAGATCACTTTTTGCAGTTGTTGAGTGGTTTGGAAGTGCAAGATGCTCTAATGGCAAGAAAAGCACAGTTTGTGTATGGGAACACACTGCTAAGGAAGAACATGAGTGTTTGAGAAGGATATTCCAGATGGAGAAGCACAACTTGCCAGTGACTGCTGAGGCATCTCTAGTCACTTGCATTGGAGGGAAGAGGGAGTTTTCTGCAAGAAGTGGAAAACTATGTCTGAAGAACTGAGGTGAGCATTTCATAGGGCTACTACTATGATTGTTTTACCATTTAGCAGTGTATTTTGAAGGTTATGGAATTTGGAAGTCTGTGTTCCCTTGCTGTTTTGAATACCTCTGACCAAAATTACCCCATTCTTGTTAAACCCATGAAAAAATTCTTCCTTGCACCTTTGCAAGAGGATTTTTTTCTCTAGGTGTGCAAAACTTGGACTTGCATTTGTCTGCACTGTGAGCCCACAAAATACCTAAGCCACAGATGAGTGTGTTTTAGGGCTGCTGAGGATGTTCAGCTGCAGCATCTCAGCCTTCTACAGAGATAGAAAACTCCCAATCAGTTTGAGTGCTCCTGTAGGACCCTTTTGACTATTTCTAAGTGAAAGTAGAAGAAATCATGCAAATTAGGGAAATGTCTGTGAAGGAAAAATCTTGGGAAAGTTTTTTACACCTGCAATCCTCTGAAAAAGGATTGCTTGCTCATAGCAGTGCAAAAGCGTGTCAGAGTTCAAGGAGCACCTGGATGATGCTCTTAGTCATGAGTGTTAGATAGTCCTGCAAGGAGCAGGGAGTTGGACTCAATAATCCTTAGGAGTCTCTTCCAACCCGGTATGTTCTGTGATTCTATGAAAGGGCAGGTGGAGAAAACAGGTAGGCACAAACTGAATGGGATAGGCCTTGCACCAATTTAGTTGGGATTTAACTAAGATTAAGCTGAAGCTAGTAACCTTCAATTTGCTCAGTCTCTTGAGCTTGCTTACAGCTTTTTTGGTCCTTCAGTAAATGATGCAAAGGGGTAGAATGCTTTAGGAAACTGTATGAACAGCATCATGTAAGCAGGACTGTACAGCTTAGGTACTCCTGTTTCCATCATACCTCCCAGCTTTCTGATGCAGTTGTTCCTTCTCCTTGTGGAGTAGTTTTGGATCAGTTAGAGCACAAAAGGTTTAAAGTAGCATCCAGTGAGGGAACCGTTGTGTACGCTCCAGAATGCAACTTTGGTACCTTCACTGGCAAGAGGATCTCTCTGCTATTGCTATTTTTTCTTGTTTGCACACAGTAGCATCTTGCTCCTAGAGAGAAGAGGCTTAAAGGAGGTGGGTTATATGTGTTTGATGGGGAGCAGTGTATTTTTAATGTTTTGGTATGCTCTTAAAACTACTTCTTCCAACAAGAACCACGTGGTGTGTTGGTAGAAAATTCTTTACATGAAATGTTTGAAGGAGCCTTCTTGCTAGATCCTGTCCAACAGCTCAGATAGTGCGACCAGTACAGTCTGAGCAAGCCCGTTTCACCTCCAGCAGTTTTCCTTTTTTTCTGACTTCTCCTTGCCAGGACTAGACATCTTTGTGTTCTTCAGCCCAGAGTATTATCTTTATTCTCTGTGGGAATTAGCTAGCACTTAAAAATACTAATAGGATGATAGATGCATTTAAGAAGATCCATATCACTTTTTGCATATTGAGGCAATATTGTTTCTATTTGGTCTTCAGTATTTTTAACAGTACAAGTTTCCACGTAATTTTCATTGTTTTAGAATTTCCTTCCTTGCTTATTTTGGCTTCTTTAATTGAAAAAAACTTGGAATTCCTGAAGTCCAGTTCTATTATCCACATTTAGCTCCTATGAACACAGGTCCTTTTCCTTGTTTATTTAACCAGCCATATCAATGGTAACAGGTTCCATTTGGCAGATCCTGAATTCCCACCCTGCCCTATATGAACACGCACTTGTTCTCTTCTTATTCAATCAGGCAAATGAATGAAAACTGATACCAACAAGACTTTATTGTATCAAATTTCATCTACATGAATTTTGTAACTAAAATCAGAAGAAATGTTCCCTTCATGTGTTAATTTCTCAGGTTATATCTGTTTAACAGAGTTTATCTGGAAAAGGAGAATATACTTAGCAGGGAATCTAAAACTGAACATGAGAAGGAAAGCAAAAAGTGAACTCAGTGACGCCTGTCTATTGTTTTCAGCACGATGTCCGTAGCAATGTTTTATGGCAAACACTGAGAAACTGTGAACATTCATACTTTGATAGAAGATGGAGGACTATTTTGTCATTGAAGTATTGGTTCAAGGGCATTTAGGCCCCATCTTTCTCACTGCATTGGGGCACTGATGTGTGGAGTACCTTATGACTACAGTTCTTCTCAAATTTAAATTCCCAAATCCATGCTAACAGGGAGAAGAGGAGCAGCACAGGAGATCAAGTCCACATGTCTGTCCCTCTTGATGAACTCCACTTACCTGTGAACAGTCCTCTTTCCCATAGCCAAATGGAAGTTCATGCACACATTTATAGTGTGCCAACACATCCACAATCATCTATGGGTCCTTCACACAACCAGCAGTTGCAAGGCCACACACCAAAGCCCGTGTCTCTAGGGGCACCATAACTGGGGAAAGACGTAATTCAGTCTGTTCTGTAGATAGCAAGAGCCAAGACATTTTAGCCTGAATTCTGGAGTAGCTGTAATGAATACCAATAACTTCACTGCCCTTGATGCTGAGGTTTTGAGAAAACTTTTTATTTATTCTGATAGTCTCAGCATAGAAATTTCTACATTCTCCACTTCCTTTGTGTCCGCATCTGCGTTGTTCAGTATTGTGAACAGAAATGGGCAGAGCTTCTGGATGGCTGTGTAATGCTCATATCACCTCACTCTTCACTCTTTCTGTAAGAGCGAGGCCTTTCACCCTTTACAGGCACAGGGAAGAACTGGCTGCTTGCAGCTGTACCACAGGGCACTCTAGGACAAGCCAGCTGATCCTCTGCAGGTCCTTAATCCTCTGCAGATGACAACTGGTAATCCGCATGTAGCCACCATACAGTATTACTTGGTTGCCAAGTTCACCCCCATGAAGCCCATTTCCAGTGTCCAAAATAAAGTCTCTGTGTTGGATATTTGCAGTCTAGGTGCAAAAGATTGTTAAATTGCATTTTCAGTGTAAATGAAACATGTTCCCTGCCTCAGGAAGGAACTAGAGAGGCATGTGTTACCTGGCAAAAAAACCCAACCCTGTGGGGATGGCTTGCTGTCCCTGTATAGCTTACTGAGTCCTTGCTGCCCTTAGAAACCTCAGAGGTTCCTACCTCTGCTGAGGTGGGCAAAAGTAGGACATTTTGAGTGCTTTTGAATTTAAATTTTGAAGGAGCTTGGAAAACACCAGCATAGTGAGAACAGAAAGAATTTACTGCTGGTCATGTGTTTGTATGAACAACCTGTTGCCCTTCTAACCCGTGGGAAGGTTAAAAATAACACATGATGCAGTGCAGATGGGGACAAGAGCAGAAGCAAGGGAAAATAGGAGGAGAACAGCTAGATAAAGCAAGATGCCTGGCTATAGTGAAACGTCTGAAACAAGTGAAATGTTATGTTGCATGGCCACCCCTCTGGGCAGTGTAAGAGCTGGCCCGGCAGGGACTCTAGGGTGGTACCAGGAAGAGCATTAGCAAGTCTGTGTTACTCAGCTATAGATTATGGGAATATCTCTGTGGCTTGTCACTGCAAAAGAGAGAACTTACTTGTTTTCCTCTTCTCCTCACCAAAATGTGTGCTTGAAAGGATTTAAATCAAATTTCATAGGAAAGCTGACCCTCATAGGTAAAGCATAGATCAGGTACTTGGAATCAGTGCCAACACTGCCAGAAAGGGCCTCTGCTGGAATATGCTTAAGGAGGGATGCTGATGACTGGAAATGAGACCAGTATGGGTGAGCAGAGGCCTGGAAAACAAAATCTACAAATAGCACTGGAAAAGTGGGGCTGCTTAATCTGCAAAAATCTAAGAGGGTCAGCAGATTAATCCTCAGACATTTAAATGATCAATATTGAGAAAGGTAGCAATCGAGTGTTTTTCAAGTACATTCACAGAAGGACAATAAAAAGAGAAATTAATTGGAAACATGGAAGATAAAGATTTTTATATTGGTGCAAGCTTCTTAAGAACAGCCCTAGCCAGGGAATGGAGACATTGCAAGAGGTGAGGCAGAATCTTCCTTAATGGCAATTTAAGAGAAGTTGAAGCTCTAAAGGAGCTAGTCTAGCTTTCCTCAATGGGTAAGGAGATGGTCTAGATGACCTCCTTCCTGCTGCATTTCCGTGGCATCTGTGACATTTATAATGCCAGGTTAGCTCCATTCTTTTTGAATCTTGCTGCTTCTGTTTTGACATTTGCAACCCAGGAGCAATTCAATTCAATAGAGTTACTTAATCATCACATACATTAAAATGATTTGACCAAAGTGAGCAAAAACCTTGAATTGCTGCTTGCAGAAAGTAATAGCTATTTGTCAGCTTTAGTAACTACTGTGTAATTTATGGAGATAAAAGGCTACAAAAAATGTTATTTCTTTTCATTCTGAGAGTTTTAAATATGGCCCAACATGCAGTGGCTGAGTGTGTGTGATGGAGGTGGCAACACATGGCTCTGCCTCCTTGGAAATGATGAGGGCAGTTGGCCCAAGCCCCTAAATCCCATTATTTTAGTTACCTGCTTTACAGCATCTGCATGCTGAGACAAGCAAAATAGAATGTCTGGATGAAAAAGAAACAAACAGAGGATTTTCTGCAGTTTATTTTGCTCTGTCATTTTCTGAGAGGGAGGTTTGTGGAAGTTGTTGTTTCTGCTCCACTTGCAAGGCGTAATTTACTAGCTGCATGGGTCAAGTGCTGCCTTCTTAGCCCACTCTGATAGACTTGTATTGTGTCTGATGACCAAGGTTCAGGCTGCGCTTTCTGGATATTCTGTCCCCCCGTATCCAGCATCTGTGTAACACATCTTTGACCACGTACACAGGTCAGCATGACAAGACAACTGCAGCCAAAGTGGGAACTCGGGAAGAAATACTGCCCATGATACCTCTGCAAGTATCTCTGCTTTCTCTGGCACCCGAAGGTGTCTGTGGACCCATTGTCTGTGGGTCTTCTCAGGGCCTGTTCCCTATCTGCAGCCTGGACCCTGCAGCCACCAGTGAGAACTGGATACCACATGATCTCTGCCCTAGACAGTCTCTCAGGGAAGGCAAGTGGTCCAGTACAATGCCCTGTTGCTTTTTACTGAAGAATAGTGCGCCTACTACTAAGGAAGTTACTGCACTTCATTTTCTTAATACCATCTTTTATAAATTCTTTAATAGAAGTATTGCAGTATCCAAGGGTATATAACTTTAGATTAAGAGATATTGAAACAAATGTTTTATTTCACTTCCTAAAAGGTCCCAGTCAGGGTGATTTTCTTAATATATGTATTCTTATATATGTATATAAAAATAAATAATAAAGACTAAATGAGTACAAAAAAAAAATTAACCACAAAGACAAAACAACAACAACAGAAAAAATTAATCAGAGGAGGGAGTATTCCAAGTAGTCCTAATAGATGTGACACCAACCATTCATATTTCTTAACATTGCAGAGGGTGTTCAGCCTCTGGCTATGCTCCCAGGAGCCTGTTCAGCCAGGTATGCTGCCTGACCTCTGACATCATCTGAGCAGCACAGTGAGCCTGCAAAGGACTGTTCTCTGTTGCAGCCTTTTATGACCACATCCAAGAATTTCCTATTTTTTCTCCTGCATTCCTCCTCAGAAACTCAGAGACATTTCTTAACCCTGCAGATAATTTTAGATCTCTGATCTGCCAGAGGCCCTGGCAGAGGAAGGACTCTGCCATCTTGTAGCCTGTTATACCTGAAGAGGCCTTTGCCCATGTTTAGAATGAGGAGTTATTTTTGACGCTGTTTCTGATGTTAGTCATGGGTACTCCTGGAGTATTTCCAAGTTTTCTAAATGTTCTTTTCTAAGTATCTTCTGCCTGTTTTGGTTTGTTTTTATTTTTTTTCTATTTTGTTTCTGTGCCTATGTCACTCTGCTTTCCGCTGGATTGGAAATGGAGAACCATTTGGAGTTCCCTGCACGAGATTCCTCTTTCCAGTCTCACTGTATCTGCTGTCCTTGGAGCACTGCTGCCTGTTGCAGTGAGCAGAAGGGAGCTCTGGCTGGGTGCTGCTCTGACCATGCAGTGTCACTGGTGTCCCTACAGCAGCATGGCAGAGCACTGCATCAGGTGAGTTACAGACCAGTTTAGAGTCTGAGCTGGTAACAGCTGTTGCTTCCAGCTTCAATGGTGTAATTTATATCTGTGTTTTTAAGAGCAGTGTGTTTCAGTTTCAGTGACAGACAATTTAATACATATCCCACAGTGCAGCTTTCACTCCTGTGGGAATAGGGGTAGTGATGTGAGTTAGCAGGAGGTCAGCTTTTTCATCTGCTTCACTCTTCCTGAATGACCTTGGACAAGCCCTTTGGTCTGTTTATGCCTCAGTCTGTCTGGCTTTGTAGACAAGAGAGGAAGGAACTGCTCCCCCTCACAGCCCTTGCTCTTTTAGAGTGAGAGAAGGTGCTTCCTTGTGCAGAGATCACCTTCTGTTCTGTTTGGATGTAATGGTCTGATGTCCACGAGCTCTAGAAACAACTTACTGTAAATGATACTAGTAACAACACTAACACTCTGTATACTTTCCAGTATGCCTGCATGAGGCAACATCTGTGTGTGTTTAGATAAGCTGGAAGCAGCTGTATTTGGCCTCTGCACCAGTGATCACAGTGCAGTTCTCTGCTGGTCAGTGCGTGTGCCAGTGGGTTCGGCTGGGAACACCACTCCGTGTGCCTTGCAATCTCTGTATTTAGTGCCTGCTCTTGGCACTCTCATCTCTCTCAGTCGTGAATGAGTGGGTGAGGGAGGAGAGGGCTGGGCTGGGCTGACTCCTTCACAGATGAACCATAAAGAGCACAGGAGCTGAAACACAGTCTCCTCCTCCTTTCCTGTGCTGTTTCACGGACAGCCTTGCTCACAGCTGGGAGGAGGACAGCCTCACCAGCAGCCTGAGCAGGAGCAAGGAGAAGGGAAGTTTTGTGCTCTTCAAACTGCAGGCGAAACCTCTTTGCATAAACTCTGCTAACAGGTGAGTTTCACTTTTGTCTATTCATTCTTGAAAGTAAGTTAATTTTCCATCATTGAGCCAGGTCTCACCCCTGGAGAGGTGATGAGACAGTTTTCTATCTGAGTTGATAAAGCAAAACAACGAGGTGCTCCAAGGACTCAACCGAAGCAACATGTCCAAAAAAATTCACAGCTTCAAGATTAATTTCGTTGGCAAAGTTTCTACTAGCAGGAACTTGGAATAAAGGTTTTCAAAAAACACTTTCTGGAGTTCCAATTAGACACAAGGAGAGCTGAATGTTCAAGTTGCATTGATGAAAGGAAATTGTTGACATAAACTGAGAAACTGTTGTTTGCAGCAAGGAATCAGAACAGTAGCCTGAAGATAAGTTCCTGGAGTCATTTTCAGAGAACTTAGTAGTACTGTATAAGTTGACTAGATGCAAGATATTTTGAAGGATTAGTAAGTGACTTAAATATTTCATTTCCCCTGAGAACACAAGCCAAAAGTTACACCTAACATGAAATTGCTAAATCACATACCTTGATGTGTGGGTGCTCTGTGTACACCCATATAGTTTTGTCTTTGTATCTCAAACGTATGTCATTACTATATTTTTCAGACACTAAGCCACTTTTCTTGTTGCTATTCAGAATCTGACTTGGGAAACTTGAAATGTGAGGGTTTGTTTAGTGAAGTGAAATCCATCGGGTGAGAAATTAATCTTTCTTTTTCAATAGCATCAAAAACTTTTGTTCATTATTGTAGGTTGTCCTTGTTATGAGAACCTTTTTCTGGCTCTTGTCAGTCTTTGTTAAAGGAACAAGTAAAGCAATTCACTGAGTGATGCTTTCTTCTTTTGTGTGTTGCATGGGGAGGGGAGCTGAGAAATAGAGAATTTAGAAGAATATAACAGCTTGTCCTGTCTTTTTCTGTTCAGAACACATGCAGATATTTATTAATAAGAATGTAAGGAAACGGAGTAAAGTAGGTAAAAATGGCTACACGTAGGCTCATAAGACCAGACAGTGTCACTGTGAGCATTATGGGACCTTCTGAGCAGTCTGTTAGTCAGTATTCGCTGTGACTTTTTCCACATTAGCACCCTGTATTCACACTGGCTCCAGAAGAGCAGTGTCTAACCACTTCTTCTTTCAAGTTTTCTTTAATCAAGAAGCCAGTAAAAGGTAGCCAATCCTGCGTATTTAACACCCACTCTTCCATTTCTTCTTTGAGGAAACAAAATTTTCTACTGTCCTCACCCCTATCCTTCCTGCCTCCCCATCTTACTGCTGCTATGTTGTTGTTCCCCCATATCAGGCTGCTCCTGCACATTCACTTGTAAAGTCTTTCTGTTGTATGAGTGAAGAGGCAGAAGAGTGCCATTTCCAGCTAATTTTACACTCGGTGCTATGCAGCTGTAGGTAAGATGAAAAGTAGCTAGACGAAAAGTAGACGTAGGCAACATGGAGAGTACATCCCCGAAGTTTTAAAAGTCTTTACAGGGTGTAGGAAGTATACTGTAAGAAAACGTTGGGTTTATAGGATCAGACACGTATGTCGTTCTGTGATAGCAGAGGTGAAAATGTCTACATCACAGCACTGTGATTTGAATATCACAGTTTTAAATGAAGAAAGATTTGGTGGTTCTAATATTTCATTAAAAAACCTTGTGTCACCTGACATCTTCAGTAAGAGGTATTTATTTCACCTTGTGGTTGGTGGACAAAAATTGACTCCCTTTGTTCTGGATCTGAGGACTGTAAGCAATCTTATGACAGTGGGAAAAGAGAGAAGTGGGATATGGGGAAAGGGAAGAGAAGGGAGGAAAGTGAATCTCTGCAGAACTAGGTGTACACAGGTGTCATCGTACTAGATGCCATCAATTAGAGTGAGCCTGAGGCTGCTTGAGAGGTCGGAGAAACAGGATGCTTCTTACCTGTGGCTGAGCACAGTTGTATGGGGCCAGGTGTTCAAAGGGGGCATTAATGTACATTTTCGTCACCTAACCAGCTTGTGGATGGTGTTACTCAGATGAACCAGCTGATGCTCTAAATGTGAGTTTTCTTGGCATGCCATTAAAAAGTGCATGGAGAAGAAAATTTCTTGCCTTCCAGTTTTTCCAGTCCTGACCTGAGGGTGCATTCATGGTGCCCTGGGGCTTCACTTTGATGGCTGTATTGTGTCAGTGTGGTGATAACTAAAGAAAGTCATATCCACTCATGAGTACATTTATACAACCTGGTAATTATTCTTAAGGAAAGAACTGTGGAAAGAGAACTCCAGACATGGCAGCTTTGTGAGGCTCATTACCTTATAATTAGCTGATTGCCTCCTCTAATAAGTTTGTTTTTCCTATAAAGCTTATTCTGAGTGGCTTTTATTGCTTGTTATGAATTATTCTGCCAGCTGAAGCATTTGCAGAGCTGCTGACCCTGACAGCTGGTGGCAATTGTTTTTGAAAAGACATAGAACAGCTTTAATGTTTAGAAGAAACTGACCAATAATTTTAACTAAAAGTATTAGTAAGCAACAGCAGCTAAGAAAAATATTGTCATCTATTCTCTAAGGGATACATTCACTGTAACCCTTCTTCTCTGCTAGAAACACTGTTCTGAACTCTGTTAATCTATAGGGTAGCAAAACAAGAGCTTTTTAGACACTTCATCTGGAAGCTGTAGCTAATTTATCTGAAAAAGAGAAAAAGACTAGATAATAGGTTTTAAATGCTGCTAGAGGGAGAGTGAGAAACAGGCTCACCTGAAAGTATATTTTCTGTTCCTCTCCATGGAGCCCTCTTGCCAGAAATTGTTTCCGTGGCAACAAACTTCTTTCCAGCGGGGTTGTCTTGGAGTTTGATCTGAGTTTGCTTAGGCTCAGATCTGTCACCACGCCAGGATCAAATAGAAATGCAAGACTGATCTGAACTTCAGGTAACAGAGAGGGCACTCTGCTGCTGTTACTGTTGCTCCACAGGAGATGTCCTCCTGACATTCTCCACTCAGAAATTGCTGTGAACAGCTATTGCTGCTGGGATGAGCCTAGACTTTCCTTTCTGAACATTGTTGCTTTATTCAGCAAGGTTTCCAGTCTTACTTTGTGTTCTGTGTGCCAGCAGTAAAGACACAAAGCTTTGAAGAGAGGTTGAGTAGCCAACAGAGGAAGGAGAGATAAATTACAAATTAATTACAAAAGCAAACTATCAAACTTCAGTCACTTTAATGACACCTGAATAAAACGCTAAAATGGGCAATATCAGCAGGGAAGAATGGAAATGTTTCAGAGATCTCTTGGTTTGGCTTTCTTTTAACTCAATATTTTAGTAACCATTAGAATTTTATAATTTTAAATCTGGAAGCATTTTGTCTTCCTTCTGCCAAGGAAGGAGAGTTTTTGTTCTGTGATGGATAATGATTTAGTGTCTACTCACATATCTAATTAGAGGATGTATCTGGTTTATGGTCCATGTTTAAGAACTGTTCAGACATAGCTTTTAAAATAGCAATTGTCTATTAAACTTCCAAGAGGCTTAAACTAAAATCCCTGAACCTATCATGTCAGAACATTATGATTTGGAATTTGAATATATGTCCAAATTTCAGAGCTGGTTTTACACCTCCACCCCAAAGCAGGACCTGGATTTCTGAACAGCTTTCAGTTTGGAATCTCACATCTCCTGTGCCAGTTTTCCATCTCCTCAAGAGCTCATCAGAACTCCCATGAGCAAGCATTGGATTCTCTCCCTTTTCTCTAGTCAGAAGCATGTTTGGAAGTGTGAATGGTTTACAGCAAGGCTGTTGCTTTTGCTGTGAATTGCTTCTTGAATACAATTAAAGAAGTGGGGTTTTGCATTTCTGTGAGGTCATGCCACTTCAACTGTTTTTCTGTTTTCGTGTTGAGCCTCTTTTATCCAGAAATGGAAATTCAGGAAATGAAAATGTAAGCAAACCTGCAGATACAGATGCCAGCACTTTATTTAAAGTGATTAATCCACTGGGAACTAGGTTTTTGGAGTCCTGTACCCTCAAGTGAAAAAAAAAAAAGCACTGACATTTCAATAGTCATCTAGGGAGCAAGAACAGCAACAAGGGAAAGAGCACAGAGGAAAAACTCCTGCAAGGCACGCTGCTTCTCGTGAGAAGACTGAGAAATAACAATGGAAGAACACGTCTTAGGCGTGAATATTGACTCAGTTCTACAGGCAACTTGGTTAATCTCCAGACAGGAAACTGAAAAAAAGGGAAAAATTTAATTAAAGATAGCAATAAGGGATAGTTTAGTAGAGTTACATTTCTACCAACTAGATGGGGACTATTTGAAGACATGCACAAATACATACGCATAATGCACCCCACACACCACGCCCCCAATGCTGTATCCAAGGAAGAAATACAGAAATACAGAACAAGAGCCAAAAAAGACTCAATTGAGCCTAAAAGGAAATGAGCATAGCTAAAGAGAAGTGCGTGGAAGGGTGGATGGTGTGCTAGACTAGAAAGAATTGGATCTAGAACAGAAACATGTCTGAAGTGCACAATGGTGATCAGTGTAGGCCAGAAACAAACACAGTACAAAGGCAAAAAAGAATTATTTTAGTGTTTTAGATGGGAGCAGTGCACACAATGTTAGGTGCTTCAGTTGAACAGACTCCTAACCCATGATGAATTTATTCTCTTTAAGATAAATCCAAACAGAATAAAAATAATTAAGTTAAAGAAAAATGAGTTGAAGGGAAAAATCTTCAAATGCTGTAAGCAGCTTTTCACTTTACCATGTCTTAAAACTTTTGCAGTACAAAATGAATCATATACTGAATCATATATGCAGAAAATGGCATTCTAAAAAGAGATGACTTTATTGAATGTATCATTATTTGCTGATGCATGGAGTAATGAAAATGCTAATGTTCTCCTTGAGCAGGAGATCTGCTTGATCTCTTTAGATACGCCGGAGTTTTAACCAGTTAGACCTAGCTAGCAAAATTTTTCCATCAGAGAGCCTTTGCTGGTTGTCAAGTGTTATTAGCCAGGCATTGATTATGGGTGTCCCAAGCTTGTCAGCAGCACTGCACAATAAGTCCTGCCCACTGAATTATCAGTAAATGAGGAGGAAAAATTCTATAGATGGGTATTTGGTTGCTTTCCAAATGACTTTTAGTTAATGAGATAGTTCTGTTTGGAAGGTATGATGTGCTGATCCTTGTGGCATTACAAAAGATGCAAGCAGAAAGATAATTTGGTCCCTGCTTTGTTCTCTAACTTTTCAGTTTTTGAACAAGTTTTCCCTTGAGTGATGCTGGGGAAGCTTGACAGAAGGGACTGCCTTGCATGTTCCTGGCATTCTGTCCCCTTTCTGCGTGAGCATGTGGGTACAGAGAGCAAGTTCCTCTTAATACACACATCAGCTCCAGGGCCATGAGCATCTGGCTGAAGGTAGAGGCTGACAGCCAGAGCTTTGCTCAGCCTTGGTGTGCGCTGACCGGGACGGGGTGCGCTGACCGGGACGGGGTGCGCTGACCGGGACAGGGTGCCGGCTGTGTGCTATGGCCCACGGTATGTGAATGGGTGGCTCATGCTCAGGCAGCAGAGAAATCTGTGGGTGACTCCCATGGCTCCTTTGGGCAGCCACTCTGTGAAGCACGTGCTGTGTGGCAATGCTGGGGCTACAGGGACATGCTGGCAATCTGAGAAAGGCAAAAATCATTGAAATGCAGTACAGATATGAATTAAACCTTAAGTCACTGACCTCAATGCAAGATATCTGGCATTGCCTGATGTAGCACTGTGCTGGTGTCAGAGCAGGCTGCAGCATCAAAAGAGGCAGTAATACAGAGTTTAGGAAAATGAATCAGGAGGATGATTTTCCCCAAAGCTGTAGATGGTAAATGAATCAGAACTCACTTAACTCAGAAGGGTGAAGTTCCTATTTCTCAATCCCAGGCTACAACACAGTTGTTCCAGTCATTGTTCCTTATTAATATTGCATGTTGCTCATGGCTTATGTGGCTTCTAATAAGCAAGACCTGTGTAATCTTGGGTTTTCTTGCATTGTTCAATGAGGATCAGTGTACAAGTTTGGGATTATAAGCAGTTCTGTTGTCTATGATTGATTATTACTTGCCTGCTGCTTCTTCAATAGAGATAGGATGGGTTTTTTGCTTTTGTGTCAAGGAGGATTGTGGGGGAGAGGGACATTGACTTAGTTTTAGTTCAGGGGAAAGGAAGATTTGGAATTTTTTCTCTGAGTAATAGAGTGATTTAAGATGTCTGCAGGAAGTGGTGTGATGTGTTTTCTTCCACCCACTTTTCTCTACTGAAGCAAGTCATACACGAAGCCTCAAGGAGATGTGCCCTGTGGGTAGGAACTAGTCACAGTAACTCAGCAGTGCAGTACTTGGAGGGTCATGTCGTCCACTTGGTTGATCTTTAACAGCAGGAAGTGGGGGGCAAATTAGGGTCATTTTTTAAAGCTTTGAGGCAGCCATAGCATGACTAATTTCTGCTGTGATTCACCTCCTTGATACTACTTGGACTGCTTGCCTGAAATTACACATTGCATGAACTTCTTATTGCCATAAATAGGGATTTTCAAAATTTTTTTCTTTTGTCAGCACTACCCTGTGCTCAACCAGTTGTTCAGACCTCACATTAGGTAAAAAGGCCCTAATCCCCTAATCCTAGTTAAAGAATAAGTAGTAGTGTGAGATAGAATGAGTAGTCTGAGGGAACAGGCAGATGTAGTTGCCAAGCTACTGTCTATGATATTTGAGAAGTCATGGCAGTCAGAAGGTGACTGGAAAAAAGGAAACATTGTACTCATCTTTAAAAAGGGTAGAAAGGTGGACCCTGGGTACTACTGTCCTGTTAGCATCACCTCTGTCCCTGGGCAAGATCATGGAACAGATCCTCCTAGAAGCTCTGCTAAGGCAGGGAGGGACATCAGGGACAGGGAGGTGATTTGGGACAGCCAGCAGAGCTTTACCAACAGCACGTCTTGCCTGATTAGCCTATGGCCTTCTATGATGGAGTGACTGCATCAGTGGACAAGGGAAGGGCTACAGATGTCATTTATCTGGACTTCTGTAGAGACTTTGACAGGGTCCCCCACAACAGCCTTCTCTCTAAATTGGAGAGAGATGGATTTGATGGGTGGACTCTTAGGTGGATAAGAAATTGGTGGAACAGTTGCATCCAGAGGGTCATGGTCAATGGCTCAGAGTCCTAATGGACCTCAGTGACAAGTGTTGTCCTTCAAGGATCTGTACTGGGACCAGTTTGATTTAGTATTTTCATTAATGACATAGATGAAGGAATCGAGTGCAGCCTCAGCAGATTTGTAGATGACACCAAAGAGAGGAGGGACACACCTGAAGGGTGGGATGCCATCCAAAGGGACCTGGACAAGCCCAAGAACTGAGTGCATGGGAATCTCATGAGGTTTAACAAGTCCAAGTGCAAGGTGCTGCACCTGGGTCAGGGCAAACACAGGCTGGGGGATGAATAGATCAGAGCAGCCCTGCTGAGAAGGACTTGTGGGGGGTGCTGGTGGATGAGAGGCTGGACAGGAACATTTGGAGCCCAGAGAGCCAAACACATCCTGGGCTGCATCCTGAGCAGTGTGGCCAGCAGGGTGAGGGAGGGGATTTTACCCCTCCACTTCCCTCTGTTGAGACCCCACCTGCAGTGGTGCATCCAGATCTGGGGTCCTCAGCACAGGAAGGACATGGACCCTTTGGAGTGAGTCCAGAGGAGGGTCTCCAAGATGATTAGAGGGGTGGAGCACCTCTCCTGTGAGGAAACGCTGAGAGAATTGGGTTTTTTCCAGCCTGGAGAAGAGGGGGCTCCAGGGTGACCTAATTGCTGCCTTCCAGTACCTGGAGGGAGCCTAAAAGAAAGATGGTGAGAGACTTTTTACAAGGGCATGTAGGACATGTGATAGGACAAGGGAGAATGGCCTCAAACTGAAAAATTTAGATTAGATGTTAGAAGGAAATTACTGTGAGGGTGGTGAGGCACTGGCACAGGTTGCCCAGAGAAGCTGTGGATGCCCCATCCCTGAAAGTGTTCAAGGCCAGGCTGGATGGGGCTTTGAGCAACCTGGTCTAGTGGAAAGTGTTCCTTCCGGTGGGTTGGAACAAGATGATCTTTAAGGTCCCTTCCATCCAAACCATTCTATGATTCTATGATACTGGACAAACTGTGCCTACTGTCTGACCTGCCTCCCTTGCCCTTCATCTCAAGCTGTCCTTCATATGTGCAGGCATCAACTAAGAAGTCCAAAGTCATAAAAACCTAAAATGAAATGGTTGGAAAGAACATGGAATTCCCAGAATATCAAAAGTTGGAGCAAATGGAAAGATTTACCCAAGATTGCAAATAATTGCATGTCCGTGTTGGGAAAATTGGTCATTGATGACTAATTAGTCTTTTGTTTATGTGGATTCTGAAAAAATGTTGCCAACTTCCTTCTTTGACAATAGATTTATAAGAGGAGTCATCTGATAATGACAAAAGTAAAGTTATTTTTAATTTACAGAACACTTGTACGGTTTCCTTCAACTGAAACAGATAAACAGAGTAATAACAGATAAACAGAGTAAACTGTACTCGGAAGTTCACATTAGAAAAATCCACTTGCACATTACAAACACTGAATGGATTGTGCAGAGATGTAAATTACTTTAGTTTAGAAATTCAATTTGATTCCTCTTTTTCACAAAACAAAGTGTTATGTCTGTTTTACCCCAATTCATCATAATTTCTGAAACATTAGCAGCAATAATTCACAAATTCCTATAACTAAATCCCCTAGAGTACGTGTAGTTTTTTAAAATATATGTTAGCCTTTGCTGATCTATTTTCCTCTCTGCCCCCATCCTATTGTTAAAAATAATTTTGTTAGTAGCTGGTTAACAATTCTGGTTCTAAAGATTGGAATAAAAAACAACAGCAAATATTTCAGCTATCTTTATATAAATATAAAAATACTTATATACCATATAAACATATGTTATATAAATATATATATTATAAAAATATATATTTGTGTTTGTGCCTCATATGTACTTGTCTTTCTTTTCCTTTACTTGTGTTAATAGAAACATCTTTCACTGCATTGAATGGCTCTTTCTGCTTGATACCCTTCTAGAATCAGAACGTTCTGGTTTGGAAGGAACCTTTAAAGGCCATCTAGTCCAACTCTCCTGCAATGAGCAGGGGTATCTTCAACTAGACCAGGTTGCTCAGATCCCCGTCAAACCTGACCTTGAATGTTCCCAGGGATGGGGCACCCATCACCTTTCTGGGCAACCTGGGCTAGTGTTTGTCATCCTCATAATCAAAAATTAATATTTGTATGCAGTCTGACTCTACCCTCTTTTAGTTTAAAACCATTACCCCCTGTCCTGTTGCTACAAGTCCTATTAAAAAGTCTGTCCCCATATTTCTTTTAAGTCTCCTTTAGGTACTGAAAGGCTGCAACAAGGTCTTCTCAGAGCCTTCTTCTCCAGGCTGAACAACTCCAACTTTCTCATCCTTTCCTCATAGGAGAGGTGCTCCACTCCTCTTGTCATTTCTGTGACCTTCTTCTGGACCTGCTCCAACAGGTCCATCTTTTACATCATAATTCTTCCCATTGAACCCAAACATCATTGTGCCATTTCTTCACACTCAGTGGTGCACCCAAATTTCTACTTTCTTCTACTTTTTTTTTTGTCCCAAATTTGCTCTAAGGATATTGTCCATTTCCTGCCCATTTTATGTTGTTTGACCAGTCCCTTGTATCTTCTGCTGGTTATCTCTTCCCTGCCTTCTTATCTGACCTTATTCTTCCAGGCTTTGTGAAACAGGATCAAACAATCTGACAAACCTGCAAGTGTTGAAGGAAGTTTAGCGTGTGAATTTAAGGGCTGGTGTTTGTGTAGACAATGACCTGAACCAAATCCTAAACTGAAACCACCCCGGGTTTCTGATTCTAAGATATGCAGGACAGTTCAAGTCCTGCAATGACAGCTAAGTGACTCAGGCCTGTCTGCACTGTATGACAGGTGCAAGGACAGATTAAATAGCAAGAGACCATGCATGCACACAACCATGTTACACTCCCCGTTAATGGAAGTGGGTGTTTTGTGGATGAGACAGCCTGGGTGCACAACTGTTGAAAATCCAGCAAGGAAGTCCTTTGGTGCAGTCCTATTTGTCGCTGCCAAAAAAATATGTAGGCCTGGTTGCAGACAGATTTCTTTCAACATAAATTGTAACAATATTCACTGAAACTGAAAAGACCCACCTGGGCTCCATGGTACTCCTTGGTCCAAGGTGAAGAGGCTGTTGCTGTCCGTGGCTCTGGCTGCTTCCTGTGCCGTTGCCAGCAGGCAGTGCTTAACCCGTGAGCTGCCCCATGGTTCATAGTGCAGGGGCAAGAAGTGTTTGTCAACAGCTAAGGCACAAAGGAGTTAGGAAAGCAAAGAACTGTTGTTGAACTCACCAGTGAGTAATAAAGTTGGCTTGTTTAAACCATGAAAATGTGAGGCTTTCTGAAGCTCAGGGATCCTTGGCTTTATTTTTAATCCAGGAACAAGAGAACTCTTTGGAGCTCATGTAGATGGAGAGAGTCTTCCAATTTATTGCCAAGACTTAGGCTTAGATGGGTATCATTTAAAAGATGTGGGCATATAGGAGAGAGAAATATTGCCTGGAAATGACTGCATATTCATGATACTGAAGGTGTTACATAAACTATGCTCAAAAAAAAAGTCACACAGCTGCACTATGTCCAAATTAAAGCTGTCTAAAATAAATGACTGTGTGTTCCCGTTCATAACTGCTTTCAGCTTTATGGTTGTCTGCACTCCAGATGTTTTTCACAGAGCAACTTCTAAATTTTTCTCCTCCCTCTATCCAGACGTGGCCAGTAAGTAAAGGGGGAGCTATTTGTCTTTTCTCTTCTACACCCTGCATCACCTTTCCTTCATTTTCCCCTTTTTCAGACAGCTTGTGTAGTATTGTGTCATATGTTCTTAATAACAGAGTGGGCTCTTCCACACCCATTTGTTTAAACCAGCCAGTGCAGTCCTTTGATACCAGGTTTGCTGAAAAAATCTTACAGTTTCACTCCCTGGCTGGTGCAGAGCTATATTTAGTGTACCTGGTGCTGGGGAAAAGGTGAACTGCCTCTATTTCCATTTGGCTGCTGAGTCTGTCCTTAGCAAGGCACAAATGGTCTAAAGGTACACAGGTGGCCCAGAGCCCACACACTGAGGAGGCTGAAACAGGGGAAGGATTTCCTGGCTCACAGTTGCCACTGACCAGAACAGCAGTGTAAGACAGCTATTGCACAAGAATCTGGACCTTTGTTTTTCATCTTCATCTTTGAAATTGGGGAGGGTTTGTTAGCACAAGGCAAAGAGATTTGTTACAGCCAGCCTTCTTTTCCTGCCCCTTCCAACAGCCCACTCCAGCATTTCCTCCAGGAGCAGGAAATGTTGCTGTAATCATAAGTGTATATTATATCAGTATAATATTTTATCAATAACACTTTTGCTGCCTCCTTTACATCCTGCATTCTGGCAAGACTTTTAAACTAAGCAGAAATGATTTTTACAATCATATTCTCTGTACGTAAACATAATTTGATAAAAACATTTTGAGTTCTTAGAGGAAAAGAAACATTTTCAAAAAACACTGCAACTGTAGAGTACATCTGCTTTTCCTCATGCTGTGATCCATAATGACTCACTGGGTAACACTGAATGAAACTCAGTGCTAGACATATAAAGACAGTTCTGAATTTTCAAAACTGTCAACAGCTTTTGAATTACTCTTACTATTACTTATTGACAGGAGCTGGACACTGGCTGGACACTGTGTTGGTAGATATGATGATAGGTGTCAGATTTTAGGCATTTTAGAGAATAACTAAGGTGTGCCAATCATCCTGTGCAGGCAAACCCTCACATGTAAAAGTCACCAAACTTTTATACAGAAATGCTATGAAATACAAACTCAGTCCTGGAGCTCTTGATTAAATAGGTAGGGTTGGGTAAGAAGGTTATCAAACCTGCCTCAGCAAAGATTCTGTGCACTGCCCTTGTCTGCAGGTGGAAGAGACATGTGATGGTTATCAAGCCTTTGAGAAACTGGACAGTGTTATAGGACAGCTAATGGCCAATAAGTATCAGTGTTTAGGGAAATTCGTACATAACTTTAGTGATTTATTTCTGCTGTACATGTCAGCACTTCTAACATTGTCCTATTTATTCCAGGGGAAGGTTATGGCAATCTCCTGGAGCAAACTTCAAACTGAACCATAGGTATCTGTGACTGGGTCCCTTTAGCAGTATTTCTCCTGCTGAGTTTGACACATGAGTTGTAACTATTGTGACACCCACACTGGAGGAGGTGAGTCTTCTAAACCCCAAAGGAGCTGCTTGAGACTGAAAGGAGGAGGAGAGCAGAGTGCTAGACTTGAGCAGTCTTTCACACAAGTTGCATTGGACAGTGGAGTTAAAAATTTTGAGGGAGATGAACTTATCTTGGCCCATTGTTTCATAATTGAGAGCTTCTGAGATCCCAAGGACATTTCCACCAAAACCAGGTCTGATGTTCTCTCTGTTGGAAAGAAGCAGTAAAAGTAAAGAGATGAAAAACACATCCCAATTCCCATTTGTATGTGTTTGCTGTGAATTCTGTGGAACTATGCTGGTTGAAGCTAAAAAATGAAGTTCTTTGCAGGTTTGATCATTTATTTCAGCCAGGCAATTCTTTTCTGGCCTAAAGCAAGTGATTTTCTTTTCAGTTTCTACAGGAGTAAAGCCTATCACTATTAAAAAAAAATCATGTAATAAAAAAGTTATTTGACAGTAACATCCCCAAATGGTAAAGCTGACACTAATTTTACTGTAGTGTGGTCATGTTTCTATAAGGGTTGCCTTGGAAGAAATTTTATGTTCCTAGATGGGACATAATATGATGACAAAAATACACATTAGCATCGCGAACAGAAAAAAGCAGCAAGTTCTTGTCTTTGTATTTGGATAGTGCTTCTTTTGAATCCATAGTATCTGAAGCTGTAAAAAGAGTACACAAGTTGTTAATCTTACAAAGGTATAGCCAACAACCCTGAATTTTCTGAGGAGAGATTGAAAGAAACAGTCTTGCTGTTCTGCACCATCAGGTTAAACATGCATTCCCTTCAGACTAGGCACAGTTTGCCCTGCTGTTCTCTGGTGCTGAGCATTTGTGCCCATGTGAATATATCATGAGGTGATAAAATGCTGAATGGGGTATTTCATTGTTTAGTCGAGGGTTTCATCACTGTGAGCTGGGTCCAGGCTTGACCTAGTAGAACTGAGTGCTAACCCATTGTCAGCAGTGACTTTCGTGTTTTAAATAGTTACAGTATAGTACAGTATAGTACAGTATAGCAGTGGTTTCTATGGGTATGTGTTTGGGTTATACCAGACTCTTCAGGTGAAAACAATTACATTCATACTCAGTGAAAGTGAAAAGGAAAGATACAAATGTACAAGTAGTAAGAGTAAATGAGTGGCTTTGGGAGTTGATGGCAAGTAAGGAATAGGTAGTATCATATTCTGTAGAACTGAGACCATGGGGATGCACTGTAGCAGAGTGCTACCGTGTCCTTCCAACAGAGGAAGGCAGCTTGCTTTCAGGATTGTGTTTACAAGTAGCTGAAAGAGAGAGTGCTAAAAATTCCTTTTTTTTCATCCTGATGAATTGAACTGCGTATTACATGGTATCTTGTATATAAAGGAAAATTTAAGAAATGGAAATTAAAAATCAACAGTTTCATGCACCCTACATCCTCTAAGGAAGTCTGAGTAGACTGCTGGTTTACCAGAGACACCTTTTCCATTGTAGACAAATCTGATTACTGCTTTTCTGCCTCATCCGTAAAACAAACATGATATTTCTTCACATTTTAGATACCTCCAAAGCTAAAACAACAAATATTTGTAATTGGCTTTGTGATTCTGGATCACATAATTTTCTAGCACTTTTCTGTTACATACTATGACTTATGTGATTCATGATTTCCCAGACAGGCTTTATCTTTATCAAAGACTATAAGAAATTTAGAGCTAGGAAAAGACAGCTTTCTGAAAAGTGTACTACATATTTCAAAATTGTATCCTTCTAAAGACTTCCTTGTGTTTTATCTTCAGGTTATTAACATCCTGCAGCAAGGCATCACTTCAGCCTAAAGGTTTGCGGAAGAAATAAACTCTACATGAAAACTGAATGTAATTAAGTCTTACATTCAGGACCCTGATGAGTGATACACAGGGAAAAGTAGAAGATGGTGAATTTCACAGAGAATGCCACTGGGAAGTGCAATATTAATCATGATATCCACGAGACATTATCCCCTGTGGTGTACATATTTGTGTTTGTATTAGGCTTGCCAGCTAACTGCCTATCACTGTACTATGGGTATTTACAGATCAAAGCTAAAAATGAATTAGGTATCTACCTTTGCAATTTGACTATAGCAGACCTGCTGTACATATTTTCTTTGCCTTTTTGGCTTCAGTATGCTTTACAGCATGACAACTGGACCTACGATGAGCTGCTGTGCAAAATTTGTGGCATCATCCTGTATGAGAATATCTACATCAGCGTGGGCTTCCTGTGCTGCATCTCCATCGATCGCTATCTGGCCGTGGTGCACCCCTTTCGGTTCCAGCGCTTTCGGACCATGAAGGCTGCTGCCATTGTGAGCATCATCATCTGGGCCAAAGAAATAATGACATGCTGCTTTGTCTTCACACACGGGGAGATCAGTATGGATGCTGAGAGCCACCTGGTGTGCTTTGAGCATTACCCCATCAAGAAATGGGAGCACAATGTCAATTACTACCGCTTCTCTGCGGGCTTCCTTTTCCCTTTCTTTCTGCTGGCCGTCTCCTACTGTGGGATTTTACGAGTTGTCCACAAGAGTCCCGGCACTCAAAAGAAGAAGAAAATCCAAATTAAAAGACTGGTTTCAAGCACTGTTTTCATATTTTTAGTCTGTTTTGGGCCATACCACATTCTACTTGTAATTCGTAGCTTGTTGGAGAACAACTGCTCATTTGCTGAGAAAATATTTAATGTTTACCATATTTCTCTCCTGTTAACTACTTTTAACTGTGTTGCTGACCCAGTATTGTACTGTTTTTCCAGTGAAAGCACTTACCAGAACTTTGTCAAGATACGAGACTCTTGTCTAACATGTTTAGGCCGTCTGAGTACTGAGACAAAGGAATCCTATCCACTGAACACTACTGAAACTCCTAAAAGAACACAGCATGAGCAACAACCAGGGTTATTACAAATACCCTTTGATGGTGCTGGAATGAAGGATTGCTTCACAGCTGATATAGACAGCCTATAGCGTTAATCAAAAAAGGACCTTAATCCTAAATCTGCAGCTATGGCCGTGTTGTGTATCTGTCTGAATTATTCATGTATTACAACAGTATGACCTCCCAAAGGCTTATGAGCAATGCTGTACAGTGAAGCTGTTTCTGGAGGTGCTTGGACCCTGGCAATAGTGAGGAAAGCATATGCTAGTCAGTTCAGTTATAATCATGTATCTGTTGTTGTTGGGCTACCACTTAAAACCTGTTTGTCTTGATGACTGCATTGACTGCATTAAGCCAGTACTCATGGTGTGTAGTTCTGGTGAACTCATCTTTAACTGCTTTCCATTTGCCCCTGTCGCATCTAGAGAAAATAATTCTCTACAAGCTGTCATCCTCTATTGAAAAGGTCAGAGATAGAAAAAATTAAATGTCCCCATATGTACTTTTAAAAAGAAAAAGAATCAACAAAACACTTCTGCAACATCTCTGTAACTCTGAAATAACTTCTTCTTCTGCCAGTTTCAAAGCCTGCAGAAACCATGCCAGAACCAGACTACTCAAACAATGATTCTGATAGCGCAAGACGTTATGGGAGAACACGCACAAGGAACTCAGCACCTGCTGAGACCTTCAGGCTGTTATTTGACTGCTGAATCTCAGACTGTTAAACCTCATCACAAGGCTCCCAGAGACTTCCAGAACTATGAGACTGAGCTCTGATGGGTGTCAGTAACTTGGTTTGTTGACTTGGAAGAGAACAGGAGGTTGGTAGTACATGAGGCACTTTGATCCCATGTGCTTCTCTGAGTCACTGTGTTCAAGAACATTTATTTACATTTAAATTCTACTACACCTTGCTACAGTTTTGATTGTGTCCTTTGCAATTTGTGTATTTTGTGCAGCACAGAACATGCAGGCAATTACATAACAATTCACTTGTCAGGGAAACTGTTGAATGAATTCTATTTAAACTCTGTTTTTGCCCACAGATAATATAGTTTAGGGTTCGGTCATGGTTCAGTAAATACAGTATCAGAAATATGATGTATGAATGATCTGTGTCCTGGTTTAGACAGCAACAAAATACAGGAGTAAGTGGAGAATAGTGGCTTTTAAAGATGTGGGAGTTGTGCTCTATAGTATTGTTTCTACCACCACCTCCTCTCTAGGTTTTTTAGGGGTTTTTTGTTACACTAATGAATCCTGTATGATTCTTAGTGATCTGCTCATCACACCTCCTCATATCTGTAGCTGTTACACCATGAATATTGCCTTGTCCTTTCAATTCTCTGGTTTCAGATCTTCCTTGAAACACCTCTCTCTCTGCAGCCTGGAGCTGATAACTTCCAGCAGTATAATCTGTTTCATTTCTTTGGTTTGCTTTCAAGTCAAAAGATTGTCTAGACAGATGGTCTACTCCTGCTATCTGAAGTATGTCATTGTAACACAGCCTAGCTGGTCATCACATTCCAAAAGGAATACATACTAACAGTTTTCTGGAAACCACCTTGAGAGTACAATATTGGATATAATTAGTGGATGTGTTTAATAAAGAATGTTTTTATAATTTTCTTTTTATATTTTTTCACTCTGTTTGAAATAACTATCTTTTAGCTTTGGCCCACAGTTTCTATTTCTGAGACTACAGATCCTCTCCTCCCTCCTCTTGCAGAAAGGATTCATGTCCCCAGTCCCAAGAGGGGATTAGGTTTGCTTAGGTTAACATTTGGTTTGTTTAATTATTTTACATTTCTTTATACTTCGACCACTCAGCTGGATTAATTACCTTACATCTGCATTTTTTTCTCCTGACTATTAGCACTGTTTAGCTTTATTTTCTCCTAATCTGTCATCTCATCTGCTGTGTGTTCCAAGGGAGTCATAAGGCAGGGACTCCTTCCTGACTGCTGTAGTGCTGAGCTTGTACATTGTTAAGCACCAACTCCTTGGACCTCCACAACCTGCCAGGCTCCAAGACACACACGTGGTTTGTTCTAGGATTAAATATTTGTTGTTGTGTTTATGCGTTGCTTCTTTACAGTTACCCATGTTGTTTAAATTAGACAACTGGAATGCAGAGCATGATGTACTACATGGAATTGTCATCTGAGGGATTAAGGCTTATTTGAGTTGGTGCTTTCATGTGGTCAGCTTTGGTCAGCTGCTGCAGTTTAAAATCAGATGGAAACTTGTGTAACACAGCCCAGCATTCCGCTACAGTTCTCAGCACTTAACCTGCTAACCCACAACAGAAGGGAGGGGTTTTTTCTTCTTTTTCCTCTTTTTTTTCTTGAAGCCCATACTTTATCAATTCTTTCTGTATTGTAACTGTTCAGCTCAGGCTGCAGAACTGTAACCAATATAGCAGGAAGGAAACTCCCACTCAGAGCTTTTCCTTCTATCTCAGTCAAAACACACTCGAGGGTCCTGCTAAGGTTGCTAGAGACACACTACACATGCTATTGCAGTAATACAGTGCTTGGGACTGCACACGAGAAGGGATTTAAAAAGCATGCACTAGAGAAAGAGAGAAATAAATTACTAAATCTTGTATTTCTTAATGAAATCCGACCGTTAAGACTTGTATTTTGGGGGGGAAAGAGCAAAAGCTTACTAAATGAAACTTTTTTGACAAAAGTTAGTGCTTGGAAAGAATAATATACATTGCACATGTGAGTGCAGTATGTCAGTAGCACACAGAGAATAAAATCAGCTGCTTCTTTTAAAATGATGCCAATTTCATTCTGTGGATTCTGTGCAGCAGTGAACATATGCCATCCTACAGGGTTACTGGCTTTGGCAAAAAGTTCAAGCATTCATATGAAATATTTTACTTAATACTTATAGTCTGGAGAGTTTGGAGACTTCTAAAGGAGATGTTTTCTAATTGTGAAAGTTCAAAGATACTTTTCTAGAATATCCTTTCAGAAGGTTTGAGATAAAATGAATCTAAAAAAATCACTGATCTATAAAATAAACATTGGGATCTTCAGTGAATCAGAATGTCTAGCAGCAAGTCTGGCATTAAGATTTCTTTCTGTCATGTGTTCAACTACTTTATGCCTTTAAAGGCGCTGTATCCTCAGGGACTTCGGGAGATTAATGTTCAAAATATGGTGTTTGTGGTATGAAATTATTTTCCACATTCTGAAAAAGTTAAGTTGTTTGTCTTGCATTGAAGAAGGAGAATAAAACTCACCTGCCAGAAAGGAAAGAGATATAAGGTGTTGCTGGCTGCTGAAGTCCAACTAAAGGCAACTTCCATTTTACAACAGGTAAAGCACCAGTGCTCTAGAGGTGCAGTGTCAAATGTACCCTCCTCTCTCTGCTGTGAGGGCTGACAGCCAGAAGAGCTTCAGTCCTGACATTCAGCTGTAGTTAAGGTAAAATCACAGCTTTAAATGACAAAAGTTGGGCACAATTCACAACCATGTGTTGTGTACTGCTTCAGTGTTACTAATCCTATGGGATAGAATTTAATGTTACTTCACTTGGTCTTGTCAGGAGCCGAATTTCTATAACAGGAATCCATGTAGAAGTTTACTTACATCATGTTATTTCATACTGAATGCAAATGTTTATTCATTTCTATTCATACTTTTATTTCTAATAATTAATTTTAATCATTATTTATATATTCAATTAATTTCTTCTTAAAAACAGGATACTCTGAAATGTCTACAACTTTTCTCTACTACCCGGAAAGTGGCAAAATATATAAGTGGCAAACTACTGATACAATGGAGGTCAACGGCACCGCCTACCCTGTACACAGCAGGTCTGCAATGCTGCCCTTATTTTCATTGGCTCCATTGAAATTTTCTCCTCATCTCCTCACACTTCCACAAACTGTCCCCCACCATACGAAGGGCTACAGAGGGGCTACAGGAAGTGTGCAGTGGAGCTTTCACTACCGTAACACTGCAGTTTTGTTTTGAATCTCCCCTCTCACTGTAGCTGTTTTCCTCACCACAAGTATTTTTAAATCCAAGTTGCTACAAGAGTTACTTCCTGTTGCAGTTATGAGGTCAGTAAAACAAGAACAGCGGTGCAATAATATCTCATTGTAATTGCATGCTTTCTTCGTAAAAGCCAGATCACCTCTTATTATATATCACTTCATATTCATTCTCCATTACAAAATCACAGAAAAGAACGGTAAACCAAGTCTTGTGATGATATCCTCTTCTTGTTTCACTGAGATGTTGTAAGGATAACAATGAAAGCCTGTGTGTGGTCCAGACACCAGAGAAGAAAAGTCATATTTTTCTGATCTTTTACACCTTGTGAGAGCCTCAAGAATAAGGAAATTACATGGGAGCAGCTCTTGATGCAGAAATCATTGGGGGAAGTCACTGCTGTGCCTCCTGTAGCAGCTTTTCAATCATAAGCGAATGGGTGTTGTAGAAGGGCAGCCCGTCCACTTCCATCTCCAGACTGGCAGTTTTGCCACTGCGGACCCCAAGCTGCACAAGTGTTTTCAGAAGCTTTTCTTCCTTAAAAAACAAAGAAACAGAGTAAAATTAAAATTCTGAATCAGACAAGAGCAGTCATGAAGATCTTTATTTTAATTCTGGGAGAGACTGACCATATCCTCCATATTTATCTTGCCATCAACTTGCAAGTACTATCTTGTCCCAAAGAATATGTTTAGCATCTGGAGCTCAGGGAGTGTCAGATGGTTTATAATCTTGACTGCTATTTAATTACTGAATATTGTTGTTCTCCTCACTCTCTTAAACAGAACATTAGTGTCAATTCAGAAACATCATTTTTCGCCTGGTTTCAAGTTCCTATATTGCACAAATCAGAATCAGAGGAACCTCCACCCAAAGTGTCTCAAAAATCCATCTGTGGTTTCCCCAGCAAGGCAGCTGCCGCCAGCTGCATTTTTAAAGAAAAGGAACAGAAGGGAAAGAGGATGCACCAGGAAAAAAGGTTACAGAGAGCACCTGGATGGGCTGCACACTAACTTTCCTGCAGCTTCTCTGATCTCTCTGTGCCTTTGGCCCTCTCTTCCCTTTTTATTATTGATTTTATGAGAATTCTGGTTGGTTAAAGAAGGACTGGGGAGAAAACAACCTTGGAAATCATGCTTCCTTGGCATGCTCTGAAATAGCATATACTTTGTTTAGAACTACAGTTATTTTCTTGCTTAACTGATATAAACAGATAACAAAGCGTGTTCCAAGATGAGCTGCAAAAGTACACAGAGGGAAGAAAATCCTTTTTTGTGAGCTATGGGCCAGTTAGCACTGTGGGATGAAAAGATGGGATAAAATAAGCTCTGAAAAAACCACAGGCAACAGTGAAATTTGAAGATCTGGATTCAAGTGGATGCATGGCTGGCATAAACTGCTCTGCTTGTCATTTGTCATGAAATGTACATGGTAAAACTCTCTATTTTTTTAGCATTTACTATAGTGAGAATTTATTTCTTGAATTCTGTTAATAAAAATCCAAGAAAATGAAAAAACTAGTCCCTTTTAACTTCCCCTATGCCCAACCCTGTGATAAGTTATATAAAACCTTGAAACACTCACCTACCTATCTTTTCCTCCCTTTGCTAGGAATGCCTTTTCTGGTCTTTGTCTAACTGTGCCATTTCCACTTGCATGGAAATTGCTACTGGAACAGTCCTACCAGTGCCCTTGACAAAGAGTTCTCTAGGTTTTAACACTTCTTGTTTGACATTACCACACAATAACCTCTAGCAAAGTTCTTTATCTCCTGGACACAAATGAATGATGAAAAAAATTATAGCTAAAATATCTAATTTTCTCTTATCAAATGTTAGGACTTTTTCCAGGAACACTTCCAAACCACAAAGAATACAGTAGCTGTAGATCTGAATTTAGGCACAATATGGTTGTATTTTACATAATACAGTACATGGCCAAAACATAATCAGTTCTGAGCGAAGCAAAGCATGTCCTGCATGATAAATTCAGTTTCATTTTGTAACCTGCTTTCTGAATACACTTTCTAAAGATCTGTATTTTATTTCCTGGTAAAACATCCTAGTTCTTAGCAGCAACAAAATTAAATGAGGCTCTGGTTTTCTACTAGAGGAAAAATATGCATAGTTACATGGTGTCAGCAGTGACACATCTATTTAAGGAAATTATCTGGATACATTAGTAGCATAAAATATGCTACTTTGTAATTTATAAAATTATAAATACACATCAGTTTATATCATATGAATGATCACATATATGAATGCAAATATATACAACTGATCTTTCTGCACTACAGAGGTTTCTCTTAGCGCTGAGTGTATCTAAAAGCAAAAGGACAAAGGAGATCTCTCGTGTCACAAAAGAGACGCCCAAGGTGGATACACCAAATGTAATCTCTAATATGAATGGTTTCTGCTACATATTTACATATTAGAGCTCTCTGATTTGCTTATTTGAGTTGAAAAGTTTGCTTGCTTAATACTACATAACTATGCCTGATAAGCCATGGTCTGTCATCAAATGCTACAGTTTCCATTTGTAATAAGCAAATACAATGTACAGCACCATTCCTTAGCTGTAGAGTGCTGCAATTTGACCACAGTTCTCTCTTTAGTAAAGAATTAAGTGGGGAGTGGGATAACCACAAAAAATAATCAAAATAATAGAAAAATATCTTGCTAGTTTGTGCTTTATTCAAGGGGAAGAACTCCCTTATGAATGACATAGCTAATAAAGCATGCTAAAAATACGTCACACCTTCATATATTTATAATACAATTCATATTCTCAGAGGTTACAATTTTAAAAAAACTATACAGTTTATACATTGCCATTAATAAAGAGCAGTAAAAGAACAAATGCTTGATTGTGAGATGCAATGAAATGCAGAGTTGACTGTAGAATGTTTAGCATTAGCTACATTTGGATACGTATGAATGAATAAATTTCATTACAGTCACTTTGGTATAAAAGTACCAAACATCTGAAAAACCAAGCCAATATCATAATCTAATTACTAGGTAAGCAAAGGCAAAGGGAAGCAAGGATTGTTTAGGTCCAATTGTTTCTTGCTCCTGCAGTTCTCACCACGGAACAAATGCTTTGCAGCATCTCTCACTAAGATGTGTGTAAAGGCTAATCCATGAACACAGAACAATCTCAGTTTGCTGTTCAGTGGGAAGGGAGAACTCCACAGTTCTGGGGTTTGGCAGCACAATCCTGACACTGCTTGAATGTGAGCCTGCAGGGAAATAATGTTGGTGTTTCAGGGGAAGTCTTCACTTAGTAATTATGACCTACAGCATTCGTGGAAGTGCCATTTTTTGAAGAAAAATAAAACACATTATAAGAAAGCTGTCTGGTGCTTAGGCACTCATTCAAATGTTCTCTTTTCAATTACAAACACAACTATAAACACCGAGATGGATCTATGTGATGTTACTCTTTATCTCACTAGGGCAATTATTATAGCATTAACTGAAGCTGAATTTTGCAGAAAGTAGCCATATAAACATAAACGGTCTGATTTTTTTATACTAATGGAGTATGTGAATACTAATGTATTCAATCTTCTGCACTCTTCACTGTTGTGTGATTTATAATTAAAGATATCATATTTTCCTGTCAGACATTTTGTCATTTTCTCTCCTCCACAAAACTGTTTCCATTAATTTTATCTCAATAGATTTTCGTATTGCACTTTCAGTAGCCCATTATTGGATCATTAATATTCCCAGCTGTACAGCTTAGTAAAACAAAAACAAGAAGGTTTTCCTGTACACAATGTGACATTTAATTACAGTATCTCATTACCAGGAATTTTGATCATAGTAATTTTAGGATGCATTAATTTAAAGGTCAAAAAACCAGTAGATGTCACTGGAAAAAACACTGAAAACTGAAAAGTAATTAATCTATTTTATGAAAAGACTGTGCTGAAAAGGGCCATATAAGTTTTGTTAAACTACATGGCTGTGCCAAGTGTTGGTATCAGTTTCAGTTTTGTAACCTCTGGATAAAAGACTAAGATAGCAAGAATTCAAAAAAACTGGTGAGATCTAAAATACTTAAAAGATGCTTTGTTGGAATTTAATGCAGAATGTCCTGTCATCTCAGGAGAAAAACTTCTTTGTTTTGGTCAGTTTCTATGGTAGATGGATTGCATTTTGCTTAGCATTCTTGGAGGTCACAAACTTAATGGTTTTGTCCAAATCTCTATAGAGGCATTCTGCCAATAAAGCTGAATTTTGAAGTTCCTAAGTTATTGCAAATATGTGGAACAAACCTTATTTAATCATTAAGTGAGTGTGTGTATATATATATGTAGACAGATTTTTTTTTTAACCACTGCCAAGTTAAAAATAGAGGCACGTGCTTAGCAGGATGAGCACAGATCACAGTCATTTCTCACCCCTCTCAGTTATTTTACTTTTTCTCAGTCTGAAACCTTTGCATTCCCACAATATCACACTGTACAGAACTGTATTAGTCAAAACACATTTAAAAATATTCATGTACAAGTTCTTCTCCAACTTTAATTTAGGAACATTCAAAATTAATTGTAGAAAGGTTCCAGCAAACTAGAAAAGGTGGAAAGATCAGAAGTAAGGTACAAAGATCAGAAGTATGGAGTGGCTACTGCATAAGAACTGTGACTTGATTTTGGAAGCAGACATCTAAAGGACACAGCAACAGGGAGTTATACAATCACGAATGATGCTAAGGAAGCAAACAGGGAATTTTAATCACTGTGTCCCAATACAAGGATTTCTTGTACTGCCCATAAAATTGTAGCACTGTCTTCTGCCTGAAGTTAGAAGACATGAATACATTCATATTGGAGGATTTTTATTTGCAATCTGTTTTGAATCCTTTGTGGAACAGTGTAAGTACAGTGTGGCTGCTCCTTCTCAAGGAATCCCCAGAAGTCCCCAAAGACCTTGTGAAGGTAAGGTATTGAACTGGGCTAGGCAGATTCAGCAGCTGGTGGCCACTTCCATCCATGTGTCATGAGCAAGTCCAACCCTCGGGCACAGGAGTTACCTTGGTGACGGACGGGAGCGCCGGCAGCCAGAGCTTCCTGCTCGGTGCGCGTGGAAAGCCGACGGCTCTGCGCAGGTAGCGGTCGTGGATGTCACAGGAGCGCAGCACAGACAGAGCACAGGCTATGGCGTAGCCACCCCAGTTAGAGACCCCTGCAAAGAGTGGCACTGTGAAACCAAACTGCAAAAATTGGCTGCTTAGTGTCCAGAGTGTGCCTAACCTGGGTTAGGAACAGAGAAACCTGAGCCCAAAACCAATATGGACCATCCAGTTCACAAGCTGGTCCTTGCTGAACACCTCTCTCTCACTAAGAATTTTATTTCATGCTGGTGTATAAGAGAACTTCTAACTATAACATTCAACTTTAGTTGAACATTAAGATTGTACACTTGTGCTTGAGTGATTATTGAAAGAACTTATCTCCTTGTAAAGGAGCAATATGACTAATTTATGCCTGATACGAGCACACTCACAGAAGTTTATCAATTATACTGAAAATTTGTATGTGCACAAACATTTTAATTCCCACACAGATCACTTCTGCAGTCTTCCTTATTGATTTTTGTTATTGAGTCACCTGTCTAGTGAAAGGTTTCCTGCCCATGGCAGGGGGAGTAGGAACTAGATGATCTTCAGGGTCCATTCAAACCCAAGGCATTTTTTGATGGATTCTATGGTTCTATGATTTTATATAATGTGTGATTTTTCAAGAATACTCAGGATTTGCTCTATTTCCAATTAAATACACTTTGTTCATGGAACATTCTCAATTTTCAGTCAGTTCTTCTGCAGCAACAGGTGCTTAACTCCTCAGAAAATGTACATAATACTGAGATAGATTACTTTGCCAGGGATGACTTAGAAAGGACCAATACAAATTACTTGGAAAGACAAATGTTTCCTTGTCAGTTCTATTCTCAAACATCAGCTACTCTCCCACCCCACCAAAAACCCCTTACCAGCTACAACAGTAAAATCAGCTTCAACATCACAAGCTATAACATCTCCATTTTTTATGTGCTTCTTTACAGCATCTTTTACTTTGCCCATTCCTAATTCATTTCCTCCATCTCCAACACCTTTTATGAAAGAGAAAAAGACAAAATGAGTATGAACACAGCATATAACTGACAATCCCTCTAGAAAGCATCCAGTGTCTTCCCCGCAGTTGCTGTGATAGTTCATAGCTCCGTATGAGATGGTTTATCCTTTGGAGTAGACAGTGCCTAACAACAGAAGACTGTGAATGAAATAGCTGAAAGCATCATCTATTACATGCCAATCTCTAAGTTTATACATGCAATGCACACTGTACATTGCGTGCATGCAAAAGAGATCAAAATTATCAAGTGGTTGTGAATTGCAGACAGAATTAAGACATGAAACTTTGCTTATGGAAGGCCTTACATGAGTGTTCTATATTTGTGGTATCATAAGTACATCAGCACAAACAGAGAAAGAAGATAGAAAATTAAACCAAAATAAACCTGAGAAATGAGCTGACAATCCTATAATAAAGCAAGCATAGAAAACTTGGGCTTGTTACAAGCTTTAATTTAAAAAAAAACCAGAATAGAAATAACAACTATTGCAGAAAGACAAGCAAAAATATACAAAAGGATTTGGGCAGAAGGAGGCCTGACTGCACTGCCCATCTGTTTGGTACAGGCCACTAATGTGCTGCAGTACACAAAGAGCCCAGCCCTGTATACTGTCACTGTTTTCATTTTCCATAGTCACTTACCAAAAAAATAGCTACTCTTTATTTTTAGAAGTGTTCTTATATACTGGATGTGGGGCCCTGATTTTTGTTGCACAAATAGAAGTATTGTGTATTTGTTGTAGTGATTTTAGTGAAATTAGTGGGATCTATGTAATTTCAGAAAAATTCTGGGCAACCCTATGTTTGGGACATAAAGTTGTCAGATGTTGTTTAGAGATCTGGAGATGAGGGTAATATATAAACTAGAAATTTACATAAAAGCTGGATAGTACTTCTAGTCTCTTACCAATATATTAAAAAACATACTAAAAAATTCCCTCTATTTAGTTGGAAATTAAAATTTCTCTTTCATCTGTTAGTCTGAATGGCATCTTCTTCAATTTGAAGATTTTACAGAAAAATCCTGGGCAATGTCTGTGAAACAGAACAGTGGAGAGCTCCAAGTCCTCACTGCGATGTATCAGATTTGAATTTGAGATGTGACTGTGCTCTAATGTATAGCATGTGTTACAGGAGAGAAATTACAATATTTATAATTTACACTTCAAGCCCTGAAAACTGGTGAATTTAACACTTTTAGTAACTGCATAAATATCTCGTGTCTGTAGCAAATTTCTTCTTTAAGTGAAATGGAAAGTTATTTCTCAGCAGCAATTTTTAATTTGCTTCCTTAAGCCTATCCAGTCAAGTGGGGCATAACTGAGTGACACACAGCTTACCTAAAAGGATTTGCCATGGAACAGCTACTCTTTTTTATCTTTAATAATTTGTTCACATTTATGTCACCATTGGGAGTTAACGGTGCTTTAAAAAATCTGTTCATTGGTAGTACTTTTCAAACAGACATTGATATAATCCTGGTGCTTCTATCCTCATATATAAATATGGAAGTTCTACTGCTTTGTAAGAATTGCACACAATGTTCTGATTTTTCTTATACTCAAAATTAAAATTTTTGCTCTTAATATTCTTTAAAAAGGCTAAGATGAATCCCTGTCCCATGAAGATAACCAACAGTTTCTTTAACTGAAAGATATCCATTGCTCAGGGCTTTTTCCATCAGTCCTGCTTTGCTTTTCTTGTCTTTGTGGGAGTCCTGTCACCAGGATGGCTGCACAATTAGGAGATCGACTGCTGTGGATGTATCCCCTTCGTGTGACACTGGGAGGAAAAGAACACCCCACTGAAAAGTCTCCTGTCCCATCTGTTTTCTTCTTCCTCCACACATTGCCAGAGAATTGTTTTACTGTAGATCTCCAGAGTGAAATTCACCTGTGCAAAGGCAGCCATCCCCACATGAGCCAATCAGCTACACTGCTTTTAAAGACAGCAGAAAGAAACACTCCCTTCACACATTCAGTTCATCTCACCCCAAGACAGAAATCTCGAATATAGATGTCTGAAAATAGGCAAGATAAATCCTCTTCTAAAGGCCCAATTGCTTTCCAGGCAAAGGAAAAAGAGTTCTGCTGGATCTTCCACACAAGTTCCCACTGACTACATTGTTTTCTGAAACTACAGTCATGAAATATGCAGGAGACTTCAGTCTTCTGTGCTAAAAATCTTTATGAAAGGGAAATGTGTGACCCCATTTTTTCATGCAGTACTTTGGAAAGCTTTTAATTAGCTCCTATATAAATAGCATATAGCTATGTCAATTGTATGACAGCTGAAAAAAATAATATGTGGTTCAAGTAACATCTCTTAATTTTTCATTTCAGTCTTATGTGGAAAATGAGTCCCTTCCAAACTCAGCCTTTCACGTCTTCTTACTATGTGAATTCCTCAAGGCTGCTCCTTACTCCCTGAGTTTTTAGGATGTCAGTACCCATACAATTGTAGGCATTGCTCATGCTTTGTCTGTGGTCAAACTACCAGATCAGATTTTTTTTAAATGCAGATCTTGTTTTAAATGGAACACCTGACAGCAATTAAACAGCATGTAACAAATGCTCTAACATTTCCCCTCTCCACCTACTGACACAGTGCTTCTTGGCACGGAGCACGCTATATAAAGAACTTCTGTAGGCTGAAAACTTGATCTTTCTAGTATTCTAACCCATAAGGGTATTCGAGTACTCCACCCTAATGCTGTACAATATTTGCATTTATTTTGGAACCAGTCATATGCCTCCAAATTCCTACTGACCATAAAGAAAGTTGAAGATAGCCCCACCAGAAGAAAACGTATCCTCGTCAGCAGCAATACATTGCTATCAGTAATGGGAGACAAGACACAAAGGCCACAGCCCAGCGGCTAAGTTAAACTAAGCTTTGCAGAAACACATTGAAAAACCCAACAGCCAACCTAAGAAATTGCTACCCAATTACAAAAAACAGACACAAAAGATTTGTGTGATAAGCAAGACAAGGTAACTAGTTACCTTGCTAACTAATGTTAACTAAAAGACAAGGTAAGAAGGTAAGACAAGGTAAGAAACAGTTACGTTTTTTTTCTATAGATTCTCAATGAGTTCTCTAGAGCAGAATATTCACGTACACAAATGCCGTGGGAGATGAGAGCAGATCCCTTCATTGTCCTTTGAAGCCTCCGACTTGTTAAACCATTTTCTATGCAGATCTCTCTTTAGAGAGAGATCACAGCACTAGACACAGTGAATCTGAATAACTGCTTTTCTTCTTTTTCACAAGCCTGTGGAATTTTTTATTAATGACATTCCATAGTATATTTGAATATTCAGAGAATGTTTGAAACAAACTACATTCTGCTGAATAGGTTCAAATTCTCAGCTGGCAGAACATTCCAAACTCCAGCAAATGAATAATATACTTTGAGCTGCTGTGGGAGATATTTGAAGAGATTAGGGTATTTTTACTAAAGGAATCAGGTTGTGATGTTATGTAAGTAACTGGAGAGATGAAGTTCTTGTATCAACAACCTAAAATCAGGGACAGGGGTTGAAACTAACAGCAGCAGATAAAGCTCTGAGGCATTTTGCCAGACATCTTTACAAAACAGAGCTTTTCCTATACTTATTCAGTCAATCTTTGTCCTCTGTTGAGATTGCCAAGACAGTGCCATCTAGAGTGCTTCCTTTTCAATGTTGGAAGGTACTTCTTATGAATAGGAAAAAAAAGGGAATTAAATCTAAATACAAAGTACTGCAAATTTTACAATAATAAAAAAAATCAGTAAAGTCCTCTGCTACACAGCTTTGCAATTATACCAATACAGTGAAATCAGATTATGAATTATCTCTGCAGAAGCTCTCTAAATTCTGTGCAAAAATTTGAAAACCAACAAAACTGAGAAGCCAAAGTTCCCATACTTTTGGTAACATTTAGGAGCAAGTCCACAGCATTATAAGAAGAAAAAAAGCTAAATTAGCAGACGTTCTGATGTGACAGTCTGGCATAGGTACTCATTTCCAATTTAATTTTAATATTTATAGAGATTATATATCTCCAAAACTCTCATTTAGCAGGTAGCAGGAAGCATTTGATTGTACAAGGATGTGGTACAATCATCTATGGCGTATTTTTTCAAAACCAGATACAAATAAGTTTTCAAGAAAAAAAGGTTTATTGCCTAAGGAGAGGAGCAGCATGTTGACAAAAGCATTCTCATTAGAGGTATTAGCAAAGGGCAATGTTGTTTTGGTGGGAAGGACAAGGCACTCCTTTAAGGATTCTTACTGTATGCACATATTTTGTTAGAGAAGGCACTATTATAATAGATGCAAGTAATTCCTGCTTAAAGGAATGTACTGCTAAAGACAATACAAACAAAGATTCTATCCAGACGGCTGTTTTAACTTAGGTGTAACAATCATAAATCCAATATTTTAATAAGTAATGTTACTATCCAATAACCATTTACTTTCTATGCTGCCTTTAACACATAAAGTACAGAATAGATTTGCTATTAAAAACTCCACTTAGGGTGTATGTACATAGACTTATGCACAGGTAATACTCCTGGGCTTGCTTTTTTGTCCTTAAATAACTTTGAAATCAACTCCTTTTTTTTTCTTTTTTTTTTTTTGGCTGTGAGAATCCTTTAATAGAAACTTGCAATTTTTCTCCAGCAATGGTGTCTTCAAATTCAACAACAAACAGCTGTAGTCTGAAAGCAGCTACTCAGCACCTGACTCCTGCTCCCCTTCACTACCACTAAGAGTTCCTGTTTTGTGTTTCTTTTGCTTCTGAGAATATCACACAAACTCACACTTACCTGTTGTTGTGACTCCTGGAATGGTTTGTGCAGCTAAAAATAGTTCATCTATGGGATCTACGAGATGTTTAATGTTAACTTTCCTGGCATTGTAATAATTGCCATCAGCAGCCATCCCAGCACGCTCTATTGCTACCAGGTGATCAAATCTGGTTAGAGATGAATGAAACAACAGAGGAGAAAAGTCAAAGTTGTGATTTTCACATGAAAAATTCTTCTGTTGGCTGTTTGTGCTTGGTTCTACTTTTTGACCATTTGGGATTCAAGGTAAAACTTGGATACTGTTTTGTTATTTCTGAATGGAGTTCTCCATGGGCTGTTTTTCAAAGGTTAGTTCAGAGTTTTTTGATAGCTTCAGTGCAGCTCCCCCAAACCACATCTGCTACCAAGAAATGGAGAAGTTCCTGCAATCCTCCTAGCCAGCAATCCTTTGGGTCAGCCATCTGGCCTGGCTCTGTTTCACATTAAAGCAGATGGTATCTTAAAAATGTTAGTCTCTGTAAGTGTATTCAAAGGAAACAAAAAAGTGGAAAATTAATGATCATCTAAATCCTTGTTAGTGCAAATATATTCTCTGATTAAAGTACACAGCTTGGCAAATATTCATCTGTTTCTAGTTAGGCAATGTTTGGGTTTGGGTCTTTAGATTTGGGGGATTTATTGTTTAAGTCTATGGCTATTCTGTTGGTTATGAAAGCAGACAGATGTGCTGCAGCTCTCCTACGTTTTAAGTAGATCTTCAGTACTCAGTTCTGCCACTGTATGTTAGAATTAAGTTATTTTGCTTCTGTTTCTCCAATTTTACTGTCAAGAGATTACTAATTCTGCTGAATTACTTAATGTTCTTGTGGGTGGGTATCTACAGTGATTCCAGAGACCTTTAGCAGGTTAGTTGTCTACCTAAAAAAATACTTCAGCTTTTTGGGACTAAGGGAGCAACTTAAATAGAATCTGCCTGTACTTTTATTAAGCATAGCTATAAAAGACATTTTTAAAACAATACATAAAAAAATGAAGACAGTATCGTGCATACTATTACAATACACACTAACCTGTGGAAAGAAATGGGAATTGAATAAGTTAATGAAGCAAATACCAGGGTGAAAGACCTTTTTATTAAAGAATGCAAACTGAAGGCAACTACATTAAAATACTTTACAAGGAAAGATCCATAAAAATGAGCAATGTATGCCTACTTCAAGGAAATTTAAGTTGTCTAGTAAGTAACGAAATGAGCAAACAGCTACCTAGCAAATTCTCCAGTGCATTAACCCTAATTACACCATGACAAACACATGACATTTTACTAAGTCAGATCAGATTCCCCAGTTGTCAGACTAGAGCTAAAGCTCTAGAAAATTAACACACTCCACAGCTCTTTTCTTAGCTCTTTCACTGACTTTGATATACTACTTTTTGATCTTCCCACTGATTTAAAGATTGGTAAAATAAAATATAGTGTATGTATATATATTTATAGAATAACAGCTGAAAAACTTTAAGAAATTTTTTGAAGGAAAAGAACCATTGCAATATGAAGAATTGTTTCTTTTCTGTACCCCAGAAGTGCACAATTGCAGATAATGTGGAATTCTGTACTCTGTGTGTGCTCCAATAACAGTGTTTGGCTTCAAAGTTTGTTCTGTTCATTCCAAGTCTCAAGGATTTATTTGTAGCCATTGTGCCTTCTCAGACCATGGTCCTTATTTTTATTATAATTTTGCACAGTAGAGGGGTGACCCATTCTCAAAAACTGAATACACGTACCTGGGTCTTCCAGGATTCCCATTCTCACACAAAAACATTAAAGCTGAATCAGCACTTTCCCTTTGATAACTCAGTAGAGGGATGGGTTTCTTCAGGATTCCTACAGGAAAGCAAAATGAAATTCAGATACTACATACCTTTCATTTTGTTTGATGTGGGTTTGAGTGACTTTAAAAAAAAAAAGAAAGTGAAATTGCTGGAACAGTAAGAATTCAAATCAAGAACTTTACACAGTTCTTGATGAGCTCTCTTTATCCTTATTTTAATTTAAACTTGCTTAGATGTAAATGCTATTAAATGGGACCTTGAGGTAGAAAACAGGTCTACAAGAATAAGAACAGACATCCAGAATTTATCACAAGCAACTCATCCAGAATCAGTACCCAGATATGTACACATTAACTTGATGCCAGCTAGGTTTAACAAAATGTCATCATAGCAATGCTGAGCAGAGCTTAGAGGATGAATTCTGATTCATTCTCTGGGAAAAAAAAAGTCCCGTACTAAGTGACAGATTAAAACTGAAGCAAACCTTGGCTCAAATTAGCAAGATAAAAACTGAAAAAAACATGTCTCTTACCTAGTTGAACAGCTTCTTCTATAATCTTTTTATTCAGATCCATGGCTCGCTGATCTGTAACTATGGCAACCTGTTTCTCCAAGGCCTGCAGCATAGCTGCGATGGCAAGGGCTCCCGGGGGGCCGTCGTTCTCCTCGGGCGGCTCGTGGGTGAAGTGAGTGGGGAATCCCGTTGTTATCAGCACGGAGCCAGCGTGGGACAGGGCCAGGCAGGCCCCCAGCAGCTCACCCTGGCGCTGCAGGTGCACTATACCCCGCTCTCCTAGACAAGTGTTTTTAAAGAGAGCAGTACAATTCTGTGTATCATTCTCCTGTTAAAGTTTCCCTCTGGGTGAAAGTACGTACTTTAGTGACATAAAATGGGTTAAAAAAGTAGAGAGAAAAACCTCTGGTCAAGGCAGGAATTGGGGTAATTTCCTCAGGAAACCTAAGAAGATGTAGGATATGAGTAATGAAGATAATGGGCTGTGCTTCCAGGTTAAGAATGTCCAATTTTGAAAATTATTATAACTAGCATTTCTAGGTACAAGTGCAATATAAATAGCTTTTTCTGAGAGCTTATTGCATATTGTTTCCTTTTCTTTGGCCCTCTGCTTTCCTTTGACAGTCCTGCTAGACCAGGCTGGTCCTTTGTCTCTGCTTAACTCCATCCACATCGGGAAGAGCTAATTCCCAAATAAATTTCACTTAATGAAATTATTAACCTCAGAAGTGAGGTTTCAGAGACATTGTAAGTTACCTGGGGACTTTATAAACTCAATTAACACAAGTGGTATCCAGGTGACTACTAGAAGTTCCTGTAACACTTCATGTAGTAGAGAACCATGTTATCAGACCTTGAGAAACAGGTGAATATTAACAGAAGTCTCTTCTCATGGGTCAGTCTCTAAGTAGGCAACACTGTTCTCTGTGTATGTCTTTCATTGTTCAAACACTTCCTATTCCATGTCCCTCCCCTGTCACTTGGAAAAAAGTTCACAGCTCAGTTCTTTCGATTTGCTAGCACTCAAGAAAACCATGAGCATGATGGGCTCATAGAGGTAAGTCTTCACTGTTGTTTTCCAATCTCCTCACATCTTCATCCTTCTCGCTCCCCTCACCCCCACATTTTCCTCTTTTTGTCCTCAGTTTCCCCTTTGGCATTTATCCCTCTGTTCCTCCTAAATAACACACAGGCAATACACAGATAATGGACAGAGAAAAAGGTTCAGAACAAAACTTAACATAAGCAGAAGAGAAGTCTCTGAGAAGTGGGGTATATTGACTGACACAAAGTACTGTACTCTCCTTTAGCAATAAAATGAGCTAACGCTTGAGTTAGGTCCTGTATTTCTGCAGAGCATGGCATTGTGCCAAGCCAACTCCAGAGAGTGGGAAAGGAGAGGCCTTGTGAGTAAAAATAAACAGACCCAAATGTATGCATACAGCCCAAACCTGGAGCTTGGGAGTGCTGGGTGTAAGCTGTTTTCCACTACTGCCTACAGAGGATTTCAGAAAATTTATGGCATACTGAGCTCAGACTTTACAGCAGCCAGAGGGGACTAACTCAGTGTGTATTTTAGGAATGGTTGCACTACTCATTTTGCCTTTACTTCCCTCTCTTCCTTGTACACGCAGGCAGCCCTACCTGCACAACCAGCCACTACTTCTGAGGTGACCTGGTCACTTTGGTCCATCATACAACACCTCAGTGATAGATATGTCAGCAGAAATTAAGATAATTCCACCCATCAGAGAGTGGTGTTTGAAAAACACATGCTACTAGAATTTTCTGGTAGGAGCACAGTAGTCATGAATATATGTAAAGAAATGTGCTATTTACTCTACAGTGAACACCCATGTAGCTGCTACCAGCAAACTGAGGTGCCCTGTACTTTACATATCAATTTCAGATTTACTCAGTAACAGTTCTTATTCCCTGTGGACTCTCCAGTCTGCTGTAAACATCACTGCTCCTGGGTACTTTAAGAACATATAGTCATCAAGATCAGATATTCCATTACCCACAATGAATGGTTTTGGCCAGACTCTGATATTAACGACACTAACAGAAAATATAAGACCTAGTTATATAAACTCACTGCATTCCACAAAGAATTCGTAAAATCACTTTTAGATTCTTACTGTGTTCTTGAATTTTAAATATGCAAAAAGGCAGGTTAGGTGCTATCTACCCCATAACGAATGCATTAAAGGGAGACAGTTTTTGTTTATACCTGGATCTATTCCAATAAGGGTCTCTAGAGTCCTTATCTTTTGCGCTGCTTCTGCTGACACAATACTGAAATGCAGAGGATCTTGGGAGATGCAGTGGACCTGTGGGACTCCTCCTAAGGATCTCACGTTGTCATTCTTTAGGTCAGTAATGAACATGCAGCCAGGAGAATGAGTAAAAGCTAATGGAGCTCCTAAAATGAATGAAAAAACTTCAGTTAAATGTTATGATTGCAATATAATGAATTATCAGGATGATAAAATTTCAAAAAGCTATTTCATATAACAACAGGGTCCCTGTCAGACAACACTTATAAAAACAGGTGATATTTTAAGTTACACTGCAGTAATTAATACACTTTGAGAAAGAAATATATGCATGCACATCTGGAAATGTTTTCACTTTTAAAAAGCTCATGTGGGTAGTTGAGTTTTTTCCACAATGTCCTCTTTGGTCTAAACTTGAGGCAACTTAAGAACAGAACTCTGATGCCCTCCCAAAAGGTTTGTCGTGATGGCATTGGTCTTCCCAAGTCACTGTTACATGTGACAGCCTTGCTCTCCTGGAGATGGCTGAACACCCGCCTGCCCATGGGAAGCAGTGAATTAATTCCCTGTTTTGCTCTGTTTGCATGCATGGCTTTTGCTTTCCCTATGAAACTGCCTTCACCTCAACCCACAAGTTTTCCAGCTTTTACCCTTCCAGTTTTCTCCCCAATCCTGCTGGCTGGGGTTAAACCACAACCACTGTAAGCTGGCAAGGAGTAATGACAAAAGGGGACCAGTAAGCCTCAGCAAAGGAAATACGAGTAGCCTCTAAAATCCTGGAGAAAAATAAGCTTTTTTAGACCTGACAGCATAGTAACTCCCTAGCTGAAGATATTTCCTGTCTTTATACTGATTCCAGAAGTCTGGATATAGGTAATACTTGATTTGGCAAAATTGGTACATTTTTAGGTAAATCACAACTGGTATACTTGCACAAGCAAAACTTGACTTTGTCAGGAGGGTGAAAATGGAGAAGATATTTCTTTACTAAGTACATATGTGCTTGGTTTGAGCTATATCTGTTGGGACTCTATGGCTAGCAATTTAAAGCACCTGGGGAACATGGTTGTTGAGCTTTACTAGACCTCACTGAATCCTGTGAGCAGCCAATTATTTGTGACAAGCGAGCAGATACATCTAAAGTATGGGTACTGATGGTATAGTAGATTTTTAACTACCTAGCTGAGAAAGTAGCACAGCAAAATAAAAACTGTCAAAAATTTCCTGGAATGCACTAATAACAACTGATTTTAATACAGAAAATGGAGAAATAAACAGAAGGGAAAGTCAGTTCCAGGAAAAGGCAGGATAGACAGACACTTTGGGCAACAGATGGGAGAAACATTGGCAATTTTTTTCTCTCTTTTCCCTACAATAAGGGTGCATGAGGAAGATGAATAGGTTTGCTGAAGAATACAGGAAAGAGCAGGATTTTCAGCATGGATTTGGGACCGCAGAAAAGAGATTGCATGTGAGAAAAAGAAGTCTCTTCTCTTAGAGATGAACATATTTAGAGCAGGTGTTGAGAAAAGTTCAGATAAACATGTGTTACGAAACCACGAGGATCCTGCAAGGAGAGAAGGACAAAGCAGATGGCCTCCCAAGGCTCTCCCAAATATACTGACTATGATTATTAAGCTTCTTTCTCAGTAAGAATGAAAATACAGTATTTCATTCCACACGAATGACTTAGAGAAGTATATAATACTGTTACTATGGTTTTGTTGCATTTTCTTGCCCTTGGTGCTCATGCCTCCATAAATGACTGCACACAGTGCAGAAACGCTGTGCAGAGGAGAAAGTTTCATTTATGTGAAGTGTGGCACATTTACTTAATTTTGGAAAAAACTAAAAGCTCAACATTCTCCATGTGATACTTAAGAACTCTTTTCCATGCCAATCAATTTGCTAGCTCTTGACAGCATTTTGGAATGATTTCTAGCTTCTCTTTTTTTTTTCCTTCTTTTTTTCTTTCTTTTTCCTTTACTATTGCTTTACTTCAATGTAGTACAAAATAATATTTTAAAAGAAAGAAGCTTAAAAATTAATGCCTGTAAACTTCTTGGTTTTTATAATGCTTAAAAAGATGTTTTGATGTTGCCAGAGCTGTAGATTTAAACCTTTAAAATACACAAAAGTGGTGAAATTTCAGTAAGAATTTTCTTTAAAGTAGACCTGTATTTTACAAAAAAACTGTCCTGCCAAAGGATTTTTTGTTGTTTGGTTGGGGTGGTTTTTATCTTACCCTAAAATCAAGACTGCTAATCAGCCAACTCAGTCTGCTTTTAAAAAAGTAAAATAGAAAAGAGAGAGAAAAGAGATCGAAGGATAATCTAAAAAGAGTCTCCAAGCAGCACATACTGCAGTTGATAATTGCTTCTACTCCTGTTACTCCACAGGCCCAAAACACTGGAATATCACCAGGGTGAAGGTGAACTGGATCTCCATAGTCTGGTTTAGAAAGATCTTGTATTCCCAGCAGACCTGGAATTGATCAAAAATTAAATCATGAGTGATTCTAACTAAGCAGTAATACTGCAAAGCTAGGGGTGGACCCCAAACATCATTCAATGACACCGACTTAAGAGTGCAAGAGTGTCAAGTCCCCCTAAAGTGGAACATTTAGTTTGCCTTTGAGTGCATATTCTCAGAGCCTGAGCTGACTTGATTTCCCTTTTTGTACTTGATAACACCAATAAAAAAATATTTACCTTATTTCTGCAACAAAATACAAGCTAGACATCTAAGCTGAGTTTCCAAGATAATATAAATCCTGGAATAAATCCTAATATGGATCAACAGAAGAATTACATTCGTAGCACTGGCAAACAAGAACAAATGATTGCAATGTAAAATGAGTTCTTTCTAGAACACATTTTCTACTGCTTTAACTTCCTACATCCTTTAGCTAGAGAAATTATCAATCTTTCTTTTCCTCTCTGTCTTAGACAAATACATCTCACTCTTAGCTGCCTTTCACTAAACTGTCTTTTGCTTTATTCTAACATCTACTTGTAATAATCTGGGTCATTCTAAGCACTTGTTATCTTCCCTTGGTTTTAAATCCTTCAGATGTTTTAATATACCACTATCTTTTCTGGAATTAATTTATATAATCTGTATATATAATAATTTACTCTTCAGTAATGACTTATTACTAGGTCTTCAGACTTAAGTACTCAGATACGTTACTCAAATACGTTACTGCAGTGTCATGCTAACCAAAGACATCTCCTTCCCTGCCCTGCAATGTCATCCTTCCATGTAGGCAGCCCATGACTACCAAACTTCTGACAGCAGGGGGGAATTATTCCAATCTATCTTCATATTACAGGTGCTTGGTTGGGTTTGTTCTTTTTCAAACAGCCTCCTGTCTTATTTTTTTTTCAGTTTTGTTCAAACTAGATTTTAAAAAAAATCTTGTCATATTTCTATTCATTCTGTCTTATGTGTTGTGCTCATTATATGCCATCTCAGTATTTTTAAAAATAATGTAGTATTTACTTTCACATTCAACCATGAGGACACAAAACACATCCACGCATACTTCTCCCCATGCTGTCAGTCACTGCTACCCTGTCACTGCAATCCCTGACAGCAAGAAAGTATTCACATATAAATGAAACTGCATACATTTCATAAAAATTTGGTTACACTTTTTTTCAAAACCACCCCTGACATATAGCTTACCTACATCTGACAACTATCTTTTATCTGAGAAATCTGCATGTTCAGCTTACTCAAAACCTTGTTTTTTGTTTTTTTTCTTCTTTTCTTTTCCTTTTATATGCAGGTTTGTGCCCATTAGAAAGGATTAAAACATAATAGATTTAGTGGTACAGGTATTTCAATCCCACCGCTTCCCATGCTTTCCCCTTTCACTTTTATACACAGTCAGGTGCATGAAGAGTGAAAAATGAAAAGCACTGACCAGGGTCACCCATGTGAATTGGTGCTCCATGGGCTTCTTTTAATTCAGACGTTGCTAGCACAGCTGCTTCCAACTTGCTTTCAGGAATAGGTCTCATTGTGACTACTAAGTTGCAGTGAAACATAGAAATGCTGTAGCAAGGCACAGATGTCTGGCAGTTCAAAAGAATCCAGTGTTAGCAGGAATACTGAATAATACTTCTAAAATACTAGAATAAATAAATCTAAATCTTCGTGCTGTACTTGCGTTTAGAAAGGCTGCATTCTAACATTCATTTTGAATCCTTTTGAAAAAAAAATGTTAGGATGTCGTATTTTTTTCCTTTAAGATTCCATCACTTAGCTTCATCATATAGATCACTAAAATTTTCAACATCATGCATTTCTTGTTTCTGTGCACACAGCAAGGTGAGCTCAGTGTATGTTGAATATTATCAGAAAACAATGGTGCGTTCCCTCTACAGAAAGTGAAAAAGCTAATAGAAGATTATTGCACAGCTACAAATCTACTTGGACTGAATCTACCCTCTGTACTTGAACACAGTGTCCTGTAACATGCCAGGGTCAGCCACTGCTGATGGCAGTACCCACTTGTACAGAAGCAGCATGCCAGTCCCATACATACATCTTTCATGCCTCTACAAAGGCTCTATGGAATTCATAATCCTCACCAACTGAGAGGCTGCAGCACCTTTTCTATTTAGAAATTTCTATTTAGCAGGTCAGCTTTTTAGAAAAAAATGTCTGATATCTGAGTTACAGTTGAACATAAACAAGACATGCAGAGAGCTAGAGCTGTCTAGAAAATGTTCATTTAAAGCCTTTATAATGATAATAATAATCACACCTGTCACTGAAGAAACACACTGTGCAGTTCTTCATAGCATTAATGTGCTATAAACGACAAAGTTTTCCTAATTCTTTATATTAGAAATCTTAGAAGCAGATACACAGTTCTATTTTTTTATTTAAGCTTGGTAGAAGGACTCACATATGAGATACATTTGCACCTTCATTTTGACGAGGAGCAGAGCATAGATTGTGTAACAATGACACTAAAAACAACAATAACCTTCCTCTAGTAGCACAGCATCTGAACTAAAGGAAAAAGGCAAGCAGATATATACTTTAATGTTCTTAGTATTAAGGGGTTTATTTACTGGAACCAGAATTATTCTAAGACTTCTGTTAACAGTAAAATCGACACCATAAACTTTCTGAGCACAGTCAAAATTTTCAGTGCTATGGTAGATGTCTCAAGTCTTTGGGAACATCTTCTGTCCCAGAGGCCTGGGTTTGTAGCAAATGTGCAGTTTAAAGGCTCTACTGTCACAGGCAAAATCCAAAATGTGGCTGTCACACAGAAGAAACTGCTATGGTCATGGTTTATAAAAGGAATATCCCAACTGCAAGCAGGAGCTGGTATGGAGAGCAGGACACATGTAAAGGCATGGTCAGAATAGTGCATGGATCATTGGGTGAAACTGAGAGGGCAAACTAGAACAGAATCCAAATGAAATGGCTGCCACAGGAAATGGGGAAAGCTTTGTCACAAAAAATGAATAAAAAAGCAGATTGGCCTTGCACTGAACTGAGGCTGGGAATATTTTACCCTGGATTTTCACGCACTCAGCATTAGCACATGCCTTAGGTTACTATGAAGTAGAGAAAAACAGTTCTGATTTGAACAATAGGTATATGCACCTAATGTGAATACAGGCAAAACTCACAGGCAAAATTACAGTAAAGACGATGTGTGTGTGCATATACTTACTTTGTACATGCTTACATTACAGTTTTGCTCAACGTTTCTTATAGGAATGCCAGCTTTTTGGACTGCTTTTTCAAAAGAGAAGCTGCAGCCTAAATAAAAAGTCACCATGTCCTTGAGTTCTTCAGAATACTCCTTAAGGCTTTTCAGTGATCCAGTACAAGCTCCATGCTCATATTTTCTGTACTGTAGGCAGTCAGTTCTAGTGAAATAAGATGTTAGCACAGCTTTATCACATTTTTTGAAAACAAAGTGAATTGGTTGAATTGACATAAACCCAGAGTGAAACCACAAGATACAGCCTACTTTATCCATTTTTTTCTTTCTGAGTAATAATGAAACAAACACAGGCAAAACCCCCAGAACACCTTATTCTGCACAAAACCAAGCTGGCAAACACAGCATTTTTTAGGTTTTATAGGTGAAGGCCCCATATCTTGCCTCTGGCTTTCAAAAAATAGGAAGCTGGTTTAAGCCATGTTTTCAGTGTTTACTACAGGAGTACATCTTTCAAATTTCAGACACTCTACAAGTATGCAGACACCATGGCCACGTTTCTAGTAAATAAAACAAATATAAAATCCTAATATTGAATTCTGCAGGCCGCAAAGTATTGTAAAATTACACAAAATTTCACCTTTGGATTAGAGAAATACCGACAATTATCATAACATGTTTCTCAAGAACAAGATGATCAGGCTGTTATATACACAATTTTCACACAAAGGTATAATTCCAAGAAAAGAACCTTGTTCAAAATGTTGAACAGTGCAAGCAGGCTATTTCCTGAAACCCTCCTAATCACCACCAGCATTCACTGCAGAATATTGACTAGCAGAATTGGTCTGTAGTTACCTGATATCAGAATCACTACTCAGGGAAGGACATTTCCAGTCACCTGGTTGACTTCTGTGCAGCAGTGGCAGGGGTCCGTCGTTTGCACGGCAGAACTTCTCAAAGTCATCAGCCAGGGACTTGTGCAAAATCACAACATTGGCCTGTTTATAGCCTTAAATTGTGGACGGTAGGAATGACTGGTTATTAATTCAGCTTTTTGTTTGTAAAACAATAACTTTTATGTATAAATTTCTTTGGGTGGTCTATAAAAATTACCTGAAGGAAATTTTTGATTCAGAACTCTGTAATTAGATTAAACTTCCTGAAATGTCTTAAAAATCATAGCTGGGCCTACTCTACCTGTGAAGTCATTCACAGCTAAAACAGTTGGCAGACATGGTAGTAATTCACATTAATGTTTATTAATTATGGTGTCTTCATATTGGCAGAATATGAAGACACCGTAATTAATAAACATTTCTGTGAATTTATATATAACCATAATTTCTTGTCTAACCTGGGAAATTAGTGTTCTGTAGGAAAATGCTTTATTTGCAAAAGTTAACCCAGAGACAAAGAAAGGCTATCACATACCACACTTTCACAATTATTTTTCACAACACCAAGATATAAATCATGGTACATGTAAGAGTAAACTCCTGGTATCTTGACGTTTGTAGCACATTCTTTAAAATTCTTGGGTAGGGAATTTTAATGTGGGCTGCAATTAAACAGATATGATTACAGGCCAGGAATAAACTCTTGACTGTCCACTGAATCTCAGTAATTTCCACTATTTCTAATTTTAAAAATCCCACCTAAAATAAACAGAACTGCTACGCCTTCTTCACTTGGAAACAGCTTTGATTTAAAAGGTTGTTGACTACTATCATGGAATAGCTTCTAAAGACATTGACATTTTTGGAATGAGTACCACCGAAGAAAGGTCCCATTCATTTATTTAGCATTTATTTTCTTAACAGTAATAGTTAATACCAATGCCATTTAAATTTTCTTGCATGGAAATATCAGCTGTTCAAATAAGGAGGGGAAATTTGGAGTGCAACTGGTCTGGGGTGTATACACCCAGCAATTAACAGTCCCTAAATTCTGTACTGATACTCTCTTGAAGAGTTATTACTATTTGATATCAGGCAGGCGAGTAGCAGGCTGCACAGAAGCACTCACTTTCTTAAATACTGCAGTAGTTTGACATCAAAGAGGCAATAATTTAGTTGAAATCAATGAGCTTCCTTCAAAGGCTGTAGAAAATGAGCCAAATCTTACTCTTGACCAAAGCTAACAAAGAAATCCAAAGACAGAATTCTATTCCTGATGGAAAAATGCAAAGCAAAGGCTGAGGTAAGCATGTATTTGCATACTGAATTTGTCCACAAACTGCTCTCTTGGGAGTAGTCAGCACAAAAATTCACTTTATTACTAGCAAAAGTTACTAAACGCAGAAAGATTCTTGCTAAATACAGAAAAATATTTTTGCTAAATAAACATACTACATTTACCACTGAATAAAACACTACATTCAGTTACCCCTCAACTTCATTCCCTGCCATCCATGAGAAATCCACAGGCACTTTCTGCTTTGCTGGTTATATTAATGAGTTTTTAAAATTATGGGTTTAGTCAGGGCGTTCAACCGACAACACTGAATTTCACATACTAGTTACGGATGACAGATTGAACCTGCAGGCAGACACCCTCCTGATAGCTACCCTTACTTTTTTGTATACATGAAACCCATATCTCCTGATGTATTCACTTACATTATGGAGCCACTGTTACGAATGTATTCACAAGCAATGGCAGTGGAGCTGGATGTGCTGACCAACCCAGGCACTAATTCAACACACTCATGTCCCAGTTCAGAAAAGTTTAGAAAGAGCTTTTAATTTCTTTAATGAATGACAGTGAGGACAGTAAGAAAGAACTGGGTAACAACAACATAAGATAATTGGTTACAATGGTTCTTTTTGTACAATGAAACTGTTCATGAACTCCTTTTGTACGTCACTAACACTTCTAAAAGTGTTAGAACTAATACATTTAAAACTACTGCAGCAACGAATTCCCTTAAAAATTCACCTGGGGCAAACTGCAAATTGTTAACATTATAAAATGTCTTCCATTTGTATTTTTTGACTTGGGAACTGATAGAAAAGAAAACCACAATTTCAAGACTCACTATGGTTCCACAAAATAACCTTTAACATTTATATAGTAGTGCTACTACTGTATACACAGCTTTGTGGATCAGCTATTTGCCATGGTATTTTTATGTTACTTTTTGAAATTGATCAGAACAATGACAGACTTCTCTGCTTCTGTAAAAGTCCAGCTATGAGAGGCAAGACAGAAATCAATCCTCCAGAACGCATTCAGTTATCTGAGTATAAAACTAATTTTTCCCTCCCCCTTATAATTCCCAGTCTTGCTGAGCCAGAAATCTTCACTTTCTGCAACAAATGAAGCAGAAAACTACTTCCGTAACTACACGTCTCTAATTCTTCCCCAAAGCATATTTGATGTGCTAAGTAAAGCAAGGTCTCTGTGAAGAACATAGCAGGTCATCTTACAAATGCCATAATAACATCCAAGAAAAGCCAGATTTGGTTAAAGATTTTTCAAATATTTTCTGCATCCATCATTTCTCAATGACAATTGGAAGCTGAGGGATGCACTGCAAACATTGAAAACAAAGTCCATGTACATTACTCAGGTAGGATGGTGCATTTTCTCTGATATATCTTTATGATTTAGAAAACAGAGTCAGGTGCTTACAATGTGATTTCAAAAACAGCCAAGAACATAACATTTTCTTCTATTTTACTTTAGTGCTTTTGATATTTCTTCAGTGCTTCACAAACAAAAACCCACATAGTTATGAATCTAAAATGGAATCACTTTGCACAGAGAGTTGTTAGGTTTACTTACCTTCCGCCATTCCAGAAGTATTACTAATAGTGAGTCTGTTGCATCGAATTATTCTTCTTAGCACATGGGGAAGGAGAGATTTCAAGCCTCCTGTCAAAAGCATCTCTTCATCCTTAACAGAAGGATAATTATAAATTTAAACACAAAGCACTTTTCTTTTTTCTTTCACATTTTAAAGTCTGATTTTCTGGAGAACTTAGCTTACATTTCCTCCTCGTGTTCCACCAAAGTTATTATCACCGGGAAATTCTAAGTTGTAACTCAAAAGGGAGATCAAAGTCAAAGGGTTATTTCACTGATATTCTATGACTATATGCAAACTGAATTTTTCAATAAATTAACTGGAGACATGCACTTTAACCTTTGGGATAAAATGCAAAATTTTGCTGCCCTACAATGTAAGAAACATTTCTTTCCTCCCTGATAAATATTAATTTTCTAGAGTATTCAGTTTTCCAGAAGTCATTGTAACTTTAAAATTGCAAAAGCACAAATGCATTAACCTATCATGCTATAATCGGTAATATTACTTCTCTGATCAAAATATTTTTAGACACTTAGCAAGGCAACCTTGTGGTAAAGAGAGAACTATATTCAGAAAACGTCACTGTAATGCATTTCACATGTATTATGGTTTTCAAATACTAATTATGCAGAAGTGAATACTCCTGTGGCTATTCTTCCACTGGGAAAGCAAACATAGAGACGTTTAATTCCCTTGTCATACAATCTGGAGTAGGTACAGAAATAAGTTTCCTAATTACAATAAATATCTGTCTCTTTTTACTTCTTTTGAAGGTTTAAAATGTCATTTTTCTGCAATCCAGACAAAGTTCACACAAAGTTTTTCTCTCAACCTGGACTAATAACTAAAAAGCGTTTATTACATCACTATCAGGAAAAAGTAGAGTTAAGTCAGACTAAAATAATAACTTGGTTGCATATGATTTTAACCTTGGTCACTTTTAGGTAAAGAAACTGAACTATCCTCTGAGTAACCAAATTACCAACCTCCAAGTTTTTCTTTAATTCAGAAGAAGCCATTCTTGATGTCATTCATAAGAAGTAATAAATATGAAAGAAGCTGTGCTGCTCTTTTTAAAAGACGCTACTAAATTAATGTATAATGAGATGTTACAACCTTCTAGCAAAAGTTAACTTTTCTGTTAAAGGTCCACAGTTTTTTTGCTATGAGAGTTCCTAGTTTCACTCTCACAACTAGAGAGTGGAGTGGAATAGTGTGAAAATTTATACCTCTGAGCAATCATTCAGTAATTAACTTGAAGAGCAGTGATATGTTTTGACTAAAATCATACTTTTATCCTAGTCTGTCCAAAATGTTTCCCAGAGTTTGCAGAGTTATGAAAGGTTAAGTTGGGTGCAGTGAAATTTAGAGTAAACTTTGCATCTCTTCTTAATTCTGAAATCTTTATATAACATTGTCAGCCAAAAGAAAGTATTTTTTCTGAACTCCAACTTACTACTTTCTAGCTCTTCTTTGCTACTTTTACATTATCACTCTGAAGGCTGTACAAAAACAGTCTTCATTACAAAATCATGAACAATTCCAAACACATGCTTTAAAGATAACAAGAAGTTGGATATAGAGATGTCGCTGAGCACTAATTCAGGCCTATAAGTATCAATTTAAGATACACTGTTCTTACTGTAAAGAGAATTTCTAACACCATTCTGGAATGATTCATTCAAGAGATTTCAAACTAAATACAATGATCCTAATAAAACATTCCAGATGTGTTCATTAGCTTCTTTCAGATAATTTTTCTTTATTTCTAAGCATCTTTAAAACCTTCTAAATCATCTGTAGGATTGATGGCCTGCTACTGATGAACTACTAGTTTACTTGGACTTGAAAGACAGTCTGAGTTCAGAAAACTAGTCTGGAACAAAAGCTGTCTTTAGCTAGGTATTTTGTCACAAATACCCTGTTCTGATGTCGGGAAGGCCTGACTGTCCTCTCATAAAGTGTGCGCCCAGCAGCAGAAATCAAAGTACCTGTGAGATTTTATCAGCAAACATTTAGGCCCCTAAAAGTTTTTGGTTCATATGACAGCAAGTGGCTAACAAGCTACAGGACTATGAATATCAGTAATGCTGAAATGTCAGCTGTAGATACTGCACAGAAGCACCTGGGCCTATTGCTCCTACTTGTGAATAAACATATACTGTTGATGACAGGTCAGAAAGTGAACAATTTAAACACTAACTTTGCAGAACAGCAGTGAGACAAAACTCACCTTCCTGTGGTGATTTTATATAATAACAGGGAAAATTCAATAGGATTAACGTTCTGAGTTATAACTTTAGATCACTGTATTTGCTGGACAATATCAGTAATAGATGATACTGTTATTTTTGTTGATTACTAAATTTGGATAGACAATAAAAACGGTGAGATGCTCACAGTAAAATCCAGCTTTTGCTATATGACTTGCTCATGAATGGCTGGAAATGCAGTATGCTATTTCTCTAAGCTAGGAGATATAGTCAGGTTTAGATTCCCCAGCCATCTTTAGAACTTCCTGAAAAATCCTTGGAGCTATCATGACCATGGCATGTTTGGAATGACTGGGGAGAAGCATGGAGATAATTAGGATCTTAAAGCATCTTTTCCATTTTGTCCCATCAGGATGCCTAATGAAGTGTACAGACTGGCTTCATGGGGGCCTCAAGCAGCACTCTAAGTAAACAGTCTGAGACAGTGGTTAATCAGTTAGCAGGATCTGTGCCTTGGCAGAGGTTTCTGAATTCTTTTCACTTTGTTCTGAGATAGTTTCAGGTAATGATAGTATCAGTTACCTCATGGGGGTACGCTGGATCATGACACAAATAAAGACAACATGGAGGGTGTTAAAAAGGCCTAAAGAGTAGAGGGTGACAGAGCTTTTAAGATGGCTGTTGTGCTGAGGGCATCCTATGTGGTGTCCCCCCAAAGGGATCCTAAGATCTTGTTTCCAGTGTCTTGTCTTTAATGGAATGAACATCTAAAGCAGACCAGATAGAATCCTTGCAAATGGCATTTGAAAATCAGGTCATTGACTGGCTGCATAACGACAAATTTCATACTTAAAGCACCCAGTCTGAAAAAAGACCTTGTTCTAAGTCATGCTGCTCACATCAGACTCCCTGACTTCCAACACCAACAACCAATACAATAAAGTTTCATAGCACTGACGCATCAAGTTTGCTCTTGATGAACATTTTCTTAAACATTTGGTTCCACGTTAGGAGCACGATAAACACTTTTCTTTTTAGAGTTTCCATGAAGATTCAATGTATCTCATGTGTATCTTGAGTTTTACAAACTGAACTTATATGAATAAGTATTAAAATACATTGCTGTCTGAGACATTAAGATGGCACTTACCCACTATTGATTTGTGGGCACTACCATATCCTGATNTTTCCAATTTATTTTTTTTGTAATAAACAATAAGTTTTTTTATTAAAACAAGAGTTGTCCTTATTCAAGACATGCACTTCCAGATCTTGACAAGGATGATGAAACTTCAGAGCTGGAAAGAGACAAAAATGATGTAAGGAGCTGTGTGATCAGGCAGTGATGAGAGTATAACTCATGCCAGATCAGTAGTTCAGAACAATGAATCAATTTTTCAGAAACAATATTGTATTGAAATGACATTATATTATAAAGATATAGATAAATATTCAAGAAAAAAACTTTTCTTTGCATCCAAGTGGCAGTCAGAAAGTACAGTTTGGTAAAAGTAAAGTACAGTTTTGGTAAAAGTTCTAAACGGATCTGGCTTTAACAAGTAACATAAAATTGGTAGTTGACATCTTCATTCAGTTAATATTTGTGCAGCACCACTTCAGTAGTATTAAGCGGATACACACTATCTGATCAATTTGGCTCAGTTGATTTTCAAAATATCTCATTACCCAGAAAATAACAATTTTGAAGAAACCCAGATTTGGAGGGTGAATATTTTTTAATTCAAAATTGTGATCCCTAGTTGCCATATGAAGCATTAAGTCATTAACCATTTCTACATGTTGTTCTCAGAGGTCTAGTTGAACACAGGTGACTGAGTGCAAAGATGTGCTGATCTTTGCTGAGGTGACTGGAATGGGACTGGTTCTAAGCCTCATTTTCATAACTGATTGTAAAGAATATGCTCTACTTCCCCCAAACCCTACAACTCATGCAAGGAAAAAGGTATGTTGAGAGGAAGACATGAGGCAAGAAAAATGTAGTTCCAGACAAGATTTAATAAAGAGACTGCCCTGTGTTTCAGATGACTTACATGATGCACAGAGCAGCCTCTCTGCATCTCCCAGTTTATTCTCTATTTTCTTCTTCTTTGTCTACAGTGTGCCTTTACCTCTGCATCTTTTCCTGCCTGAGCTCAGACCCCTATCTCCATAACTCCAAGGTGGGCTGACCTTTGTAGCACTTGCTTCCTTGGTTCGTCTGACTGCATCCTCTGGCAATATGGGAGTTTGGATGCCTTCTCTCCTCTCTCTAGCTCTTTGAAATTTATATACTTGCTGTATCTCTCAGTTGTACCTTAACCTCTCAATTTTTAATCTTAAATGAACTTTTCCTCTTCCCAGTGTGAGACAAAATAGTCTAACATCAGAAATCATAATACACAATAAATTCACAAATGTTTTCCCAGACTTGTAAGATTTAGACTCCTCTGACCCTACCTATACTCATATGTGTATATATGTCTGTATCTACATAGACACCTTTTAATATTACAGACAGGCTTGGCTTAAGCATAGTTTTTCTAATCATTTCCTATTTAATTTTTAACAGTGGAACCACCAACCAGTCTTACAAAGTTATATATCTTACAAGCTATAGTTTATAAAGCATTTTTACAATCTGCAGAACCTAAGCTCTTTATAGAAAAAGAAGGAAGAGCAGTAAGTGAAACATTTTATATTACCTTAGAGTTTTCAAAATGAAGAAGTGAATCTGTAAATTTCGCAGATATTTAAATACTAACATAGATTCTTTACAGGCCCACATTGTAAATTATTCATTACCCAAGAAAATGGAAAAATGTCATTTAAGTGTCAGAGAGATTACACTTTGAGATGCAGTGGGTGGGTCCATACTGCTGTGCTAAACTACACCAGATAAAAATGAATCAAGAGATTATGTAATAACACAAAGGATTAAAACATTCTTCAGAAGTGTCAGTGTTCACACATATCAGTGAATTAATGAAATAGAAGTAAAAACACAGCATTTCTGTGGTTTCAAAAATGGAACACATGAGAATACACAGCCTGTAAAAAGTATGGGTGCTAAGGGTAATAAACAGGTCTGAACATTGCAAAGCAGTTAACACCATGTCCTGGTGTTACATATTACAGGTCTGTTTCTCCAGTGGCACTGATAGACTAATAAGAATCCGGTTTAATGCAGTGTAATCTAGAGACTTGCTTGCAAGGAGCCCAAAGACTCTTATGAAATACAGCCTTGCATTGCTTTTATCACTTTTGTCCTATTTTCAGTTTAAAGTTTGATAATAAGAATGGGTGGTGGCATTTACGGGATCATGGGCCAAAAAAGTGCAAGGGTCACTACTTAAAACTGCTGGGCAGGCTTTTTTAGATATTGTCACGCAGATACCTTACCCAAAGCTATTGCTGCATGAACAGGAACAGCAGGGTAACCTGAAACATGAGCCAGGCCATGGGCTGCCTTTACCAATACATAATGGAAAGTAATCTAAACTAATTATAAACTAACAAACTCCTTGTGTACTATGCCTTGCCCCAGTATGAATATGGTTACAGAGGCTTGTTAAAGTAAACACACTTTAAATGACCTGCTGTTTAATCATCAAGCTGATTTGAAAATCTGCCAGAAGACTTCTGTGAAAAGCACAAGCTTCTCTGAAAATTTAGTCCATTTGATTTTCCAACAGGGTCTCTCAGTTACACTTGTGATCTTTTATTTGAAAAGTCAATTAATGATCACTTTTCTTCCCAACTGTTACGAACCATTTCAAAGCATAGAAGTTCTTTGTATATCATTCCAAAAGGGGAGTGCATTATGTATTTTCAGACAGCAGTTCATCCAGCAAATTACTATTTAACTTTACATTTGAAATATAAGGTATTTGCATTTGAAGTTTATGCACCTTTAGATGAGGGCTGCAAACAGAAATTTAAATTAGCTTCCATTAGTCTTCTGTCTGCTGCTTAAAGCAGACAGATTATACTTGAGATCCTGCAGATTATGTCAGGATGAGAAATTGATGATAGAATCAATGTATCTTTGATGCAATCTTGTTTATTTGCAAAAAAGGTACACAACATCCAGTTTCTCTCAGTATATTAAGAACAAATAACAGAAAGCAATTACCAGTTTCAAAGCAGCTATTTCAGACAGCATTGTATGCTACTGTGACCACTGCATTGGTATTACTTTACACTCAGCTTCTTTCACTCTGGGACAAAACAAATAGTTTCTCAGGTGGAGAAATATGGGCAGAGACTAGAGAATAGTTCTCTATATAATTCTCTATATAATAGAGAATACCGGGGCCCTGCCCTTGCATGGGCACAACCTATGCAAGATCCCATTTGTTCAGGCTTTTTTATCCTTCAAAGGATGAGGCCTCATGACTTCACACACCCTTCCAACCCTTGGGTCATACCCTAATACCCACATTCCTGCCTCATCACCTTACAAATACATATGACCAACAAGTTTTAGAACAGCCACCTTATTTACATGCACCTTTGGCAAGATACAGCATACACCTAAGAGGAGACTAGGAAATTCAACAAGATTTAAAACTGCTACTTTCATGCCTTTGACTTTGCTGACAGGAATACTCACCAGCTGCAGTAAGAAGAGACTACAGATGATCCACCAAAGGTTGTTTTCATATAAGATGACAAGATACACTTATAGAACTTCAAGAAACTGAAAAAGAACATGAGGACATGAGGGTTTTAAATATTGTTTCCCTATCTATGCTGAGCTACATATCTTTAGAATTGCTCCACAATTCTCTAGGCTGGGTCCAGGTACCAGTTCTCTAACTTGGGCTCTTCCGGCACTGAGACAGCCCAAGAATGCAGGGGGACCTTGCTGCAGGCCACCAGTGCCAGCCTCTCCCATGCCCCTGTGGCAGCACTGGCCAGCTAACAGTGCACTGCACACAGCAGCCAAGGTGATGGGTATTGGCTGGATAAAAACTCCTAAAGTGAGAAAAACTTTTCTTTCCAGTCTTATTCAGGAGAAAAGTGGAACTCCCTAGGACAAAGTACAGTGACTTGTACTGCTTTGTTGGCAAGGCAGCAGCCAAAGGTGCTTATTTTGATAAGGATATATGTCACCACCTAGGATACACCCAGTCATGTCATGCACGGTCACAGGGCTGATGGGGTGCTCATTCCTAACAAGGAATTCCATCTGAAGGTAGGCAGGTAAGTGATGTTCTGCTACCTATACAACATAAAAATAGAACCACGTTCCCAAAAAATGTGCCATGCTCCTGCTGTCAGGTCATTCAGGCTACCTCCAGGATTACGCCATTCCTTTTGTGTTCACATGACTGCCAGCAGGTGCTGTCACTGCACCCACTGCTGCTCACCAAGCAATTCTCAGCGATGGTCACTAAAGAAATTATTGCAGCCCATGTGTTTACACAAAGTTAGTGTCCTTGAGGTGTGGGTGTCTCAGTGGCCGTGTCTGGGGAACCTCCAGTGAATTGTACCTCTCAAAATACCAAGAACAAACATCTCTGCCTCCACACATGTGATGAAGAGCTGTAATGAAGAGATACTAACTTTCATTGTTCCACTGCTTCCTTCAGCTCTTAGAGCAAGAAGAACAGCTCAAAAGGACCAAGCATCATTTCCCTGACAAACTTCCTGGCTTAAGTAGTGCTGTACGGATGATCAGATTAATCCGTGGCAGGATCTCCAAGATGACCTCACTGCAACTTCCAGGAATAAGCATAGGTAAAGTGCTGTTAGCAACTGTACTATATGATAGCAAATGGTCTGCATTTGGACTGTCATTTTGTCTTGGAGCATCCACACTGCCCCTGTAATAAATGTTAATTTGCATCAAGGATACCTGGACAACTTTGTTCTGCAGCACCCATTCTAACCTGAAAGGCTCCAGATTATGGACAAATTATGGCTTCATTACTATGCTTTCATTAATGCATACCTGACAACTGTGGTATTATGTGGTGACTGTAGTTGTCATGATGATCTGGAAACTGCCCTCAGTGGTCTGTTTGGTGCAGCCAGGCACCTGCAGACACATTTGCCCTCTATCTGCAAGAGCTCAGGGCGTGTTTGACCAACACTTACTAGAGCAGTCAGTATGATGAAAAGGAATAGCAATGAGCAGTGCTATTAGTAATTAGACATATACTCTAAGGCTGACAATATCACAGTCCTTTTGGAGAAGAATGCTGCTTTGTCCCTAATGAAGATGCCCAAGCTCTAAACCCCACAGATGTTACATACTTATTTGGTAGACTGCATCACAGACCTGATAAATAATCAATGACAATCCTCACCATCCCTGAACTTGTGAACAAGAACTTGTAGAATGAATGAGTTATAATCCTGACTAGTCAAAGCCCCTTGTGGTGGGCCTGAATGAAGATTTGTACATCATTCCTAACTCTTCTTCCCCTGCCTATACAGAGAAAGTATGAAACTCTATAGCAGGTGAACCTTTGAGGACCTCAGCTGGGCAATAATGTGGGTGATGGAAGACCTGGATGATGTTCAACCAAGCAAATGAGTGCTGCTACATGGACCTGATAGTCCAGTCATTGGCAGGAATCAGGAATTAACTAATTTTATAGGCAAATGGCAATCATGCTGACCATGGCAAGAGACACTCTGCAAGCGGTGTGTTAGTGCTGCAGAGTACCAACAGTCGCCCTCATCATTTCTGAACTCAAAACAGTCATTCAAGACCAGTGTATGATGTAATTGCACTGGGAAACTTTCCTCATCCACCACAGCAACCCTTGGCAAAGCAGAGAATGTTATGCCATAGCCATAGGCTACCATAGTGCCTTCTGCCTAGAAGAAAGGTGGGCTTGAACAGAAGCAGTGTGTTCCGAAAAGGAAATTCCCAATTACCTTACACTTTTAAACTGAAGGAAAGGATACAGGCCCTTATCGAACTGTCCTGGGCAGCCTGACCCCACAGCATGTGCGTGTTTCTGATGCAGTCACTCTGTCATGGCACCCTCGGGGTGTCACCACTGGTGGCAGCAGCACCATGGCTGTGCAGCAAGTGCAACAGAGCAGCTCAGGAGCCCTGCTCTGCTGTTGGTCCCAGCACAGGCCATGTGAAGAACTTCACATCTCAGTTCTCGGGGACAGATTAGATCAGGTATCGGCTGACTACGCGCTCTCACTCTGTAGCTGTTCTGTGCCTTACACAATTATATACAGTGTGCCACTGTGTTTAATGCAGTTACAGCGGGCAGAGTGAACATCTCAAACTGCTGTGTTCATAAGCAGTATCAGCAAAGAACTCAAGATGTTGAAAAAAAGCAGTTACCTTTCCAGCTCATAGAGTAAATCCTGAACTTTTACCACTTTTCCCTATGTTCCATGGGTAGAGTAAGATCTGTACACATATCACCCTCAAACCTTTTATCACCATTCAAACATTTTTTAAAAAAGCAGTTTGGTGTTAAAAGAGATGACTCATAATGCTGCAGCATCAGTTAGCTGGCTTGAAAGGGATGCTAATGTCATAATTTTGATTTTCATTACCAAAGAATAAGAGGGTAAGGGCTGAAAATGTTTTACACATCTATTACCTCATTTTGTATTTTAAAGATATAAATAAGCTACATTCATTTGTATCTTGGTGTGCTCAAATTCAAAAATTGAGCCTATATTTTGTATAGAAGCAACACAAACCAAAAATTTAAGCTCTTACTATTATTATTTTTTTTTAGAATTTTGTTCCCAGATATGGTAGAGGTAAATATGCATTAAACCTTACCACTGAGCTTACAGTTTAAGGCTCAAACCCATAGTACTTCTATGAATATAAGTAAAAGAGATAAGCAGATAATTATTCCCATTGAGATCAAGGACAGATGAAGTGCTTAAACATTTGCTGTATTGTACTTCAGCTGCATACATGTTTGAATACAAGCCATATACTATAGGCAGATCTAAGTAAAGAAAGATGCGACAGAAAAGTCAGCATAAAGACAGAAACATACATAAGCAACACAATTGCTTTTTATAAACGTGTATGAAACAAGCTAACCACCTTGACATAAGTTATAACTAGTATTGATGAACCATACAGTTCAGAAATAAGGTTTAGCTCTGTTTTTCTTTGCTTAGCAACCATTGATCCTTTTTCCTGATTTCTGCATACATGCCAGATAGGAAATTGTAATAATATACCTTAAAATTCCATATCCCACATTTGGAATTTGATAGGACAAAGGGTAATACCTTTAAACAGAAAGAGGGTAGGGCTAGGTTAGATATTGAGAAGAAATTCTTTCCTGAGAGGGTGGTGAAGCACTGACCCAGGTTGCCCATCTCTGGAAGTGCTCAAGGCTGGTTTGGAAGCAGCTTCGAGAAACCCGGTCTAGTGGAAGGTGTGGCAGAGGGAATGGAACTAGACGATTTTCTGGGTCCCTTTCAACCCAAACCATTCTATGATATTCCTATTTAGGAAGCACTTTTTAAGAGTAATCATTGTTATTCTTGGACTTTTTTTCACGTAACTTATTATATACCCTAAGTCTGGGGAGTGCGCTAAGTTTTGGTTTATTTTGTTTTCAAATGAGAAAAGACTCTTGGCTTGTTTGAGCATTAGCTTTTGATCTGACTGAATTTTCCTCCTTCTCTGAAATGGATTTTCAATTTACATTACATCATAGTGCCTGAACAGTTTCATGGTACAGTTAATACATACATAAAGTCCAAATAATTCAAAATATTATTAAAACAGTATTCTTCAGAAAATAGAATTAAAAGTTACATCTAGCCCAGTTTCCTGACATTGATAGTGATCAATAATGCATACCTAAGGAAGAGCTCAAAAGCAGAGAAAACATTCACAAAACCTACCTGGTTTATCCTTCCAGCATTTCATGACCTCTGGTTCAGAAACTTAGGAGCTAAAGGACATTTCTTTGTTTGTAGAAGTTAACGTAAAAACTGATAGCCATGTGGACTTTATCCCATATAACTGCAGCTTGCAGCGTATAATATGGATTTCACCAGCTACCTCCAAAATTACTTTACTTGGAAAACTGTCTAGATGCAAATGCTAAGAATTTTGCATGGATAGTTTCACTAGGATTCCACTTTCAAAGCTAATATATTTAAAAGTAACTAAACTGTCTTTATATCAGAATGCAATCTACAAACACAGGCATACCTTTAATCCTAATTCCATAAAAATATTTCCTCTTGAGACAAGCATCTTACATGAGTGTTCCAGCAATTTTCAGCAGTATCTCCTCCCAAAGGGTCAGACTACACAGTATATGCAGTGAAAAAAGACAAGACAAATTAAAAGCACTCAGCAGCTTGCATCGATGTGCTTCAAATCTGAATCTGCAATTAAAATAGAGCATTCACATTTGAAAAATGGAACTCTGAAAAGCTATGGGGTTTGTCTCCAAAAGATTAGTCAAATGTGTGGGATTTTGATTATGGGGAAAAGGGAGTAATGAGTTTGGTTCAAACCTAGGCCTATTTAGGTAGCTTCTCTTTTAACATAATTAGTACAAAGACACATTTTTGGGACCACCTGGAATTTTGAAGATGGAGTATTTAGGAACAGTGTTTCTGGACAGAAAAAAAAGAAACCTACAGAATGGATAATTGTTCAGCTACTTGGAAATATAACCGAAAAAAGCCATATAAAGCAAGGTGTATTGTATGATATATTGCTATATCATAACTACCAGCAAATATTTTTAATAATATGTGAAGTTAGAAGAACATTATGATTTGAATACAGGATCAAGGTGTTTCTCATTACAGACAGAAAAGAGAGGATTTTAATCAGTTAAAAGTAAGATGAACAGGCATCTGCTACTAGAAACTGCTGTGATTTCCAGTCAGACTGATGGAGCACTAGGAGACTGCTATTAAAAAAAAAATGGTTACTCCAACTAAAACATTTGAAGAGATGATGGCACCTAATGACTTTCAAACTCCATTCTCTACTGATAGATTTCCCTAATGGAAATGTCTTTTCTATTCTCATAATACTTGTCTTTATAAATTAACTGACTTTGACATAGAAAGTTTGCTATACAAGGCTGATTTTGAATCTATTAAGCACTTCAAACTGCAGATAAATGAGATATACAATCATTGTGTCCATGGGAAAATTGGCAGAAGTAATGCAAGCTCACTGGAGCATTTAAAAGAGTATGAAACCATATATAAAAATAAGCAAATCTGTGTCCTTTGCATCAAACGATAAACACACTTCCCCACCCCCCCCTTCAGTGGAAAGTTTAAAAATCAAGCATTCTGAGTAGATCCAGCTTCAGTTTGGATAAAAGTACACAGTATTTTCCACTCCTTTTGAAGAAGGAAAATACTGTGATCTGTACTAGGATTCAAAATATAGGCAAGAAAAAAGTATATATATATATATATGTATATAAATAATATATATGCATTGATTCCATGGCTGATCATATAAAGCAAACTGTTCTCAAGAAGCTATTTCAAGACTGAATAAATTTAACAGAAGAAAAGTCCATAATGCATATCTTATAGTTCAAAGAATAGAATGGTCAGTATGTGACTTTTCCATGGTTACTAAGTATACAAAAGAAAATACGTGAAACAAAGTGCATTAAGTGGGCATTGTTCAGGATAAAATCTATGTATATCAAAAATAGCTCAGAATATTCACAGAAATGCATCTTACTTCAGTGACCTTGGGCTCATGAGCTGAAGTCAAGCATCTCAAATGTCTTTCTTAAAAATAAACAAGAATAGAGAGGATACCACACTTATAGATGGCTGATATTGTATCTGACAGACACATATTTCTGAGGGACAACCAATTTCTGACCTTTCTAATCAGATTCAGTGAAAAAGTCAGTTTTCCCAGTTTACAGTTGTCTTCTAAGGGCTTTCATCGCAGCACATTAATAAGAAATTTTGGGGGGCATCTTTTTGTTCTGAGTCTGCATCTTGCTCAGCATGAAATCTGTATCTTGCCCAGCTATAGCAAGGGCTCTTCACTATTGCACTGTGATGTAATCTCTTATCTGCACTGAACACTTGTCCTGTTGGTAAAGCTGTATGTTTTCAGCTAGAGATTGAAACTTCTGCTGAAAATAGCCTTGATACCATCTATAAAATAACATTCAGAATTAATTCATTAGATCTTTTTGTAACAAATCAGAATACATTTGTGGCTTCTTAGAAACAACTTGTGAATATTGGGGGTAATCTGACTGCTGGGATATTTATTGCATGAATATGTGGAGTTAATAGGTAGATGTAAGACAAACAAATAATCAGGAAAGACAAGAGATAAGTTTCTCCAAAGTAAATAGATGAAGATTAGCAATGAACATTCTATAAAGAGGGAATTGAATGATTATTAATAAAATGGATAGGCAGACTTTCTTTAAATATTTTGGGTTTACAGTTATTCTAGACAAGGCTCTGGTTTAATAAGAGTATGTGATTTCTCTGTTAGTCATATTTAAGAATCTCAACAGGAATAAAGTTTACAAAACCAAACAGAACAGCCAAATCAACAAGGCCAAACCACATTAAATTGTAGTCCAAATTTTCAACTACATAAGAGGATGCACTGTGAAGCTTCAACATAGAGGGGAAAGCAATAATAGGAAGAGACATGTGATGATGTGAGATGCTTAACGTCACCTTCAGCTGTGACAACAACATCCTTAACTCTGTAATTGAAGACAAATGTGTGTTGCTGCTACCGTAGCAGAGGCAAGGAGTAGGGGGAAGGCTGCTCTCCTGGGGTGTGTGGGTGGTGTGAAGGCATTTACTTCTGCAGAGAAAGAGAGGCACTGGAAAGATTAGGCAACTGTCGTCTTAGAGGAGGCATGATTACTTTTACATGGCATATCCGAAGCCAGAAAGAGTACATAAAAGGCTACAGAAAACACGGGTTTGGTCTGCCTTGAGACCCAAGATTAAACACGGGATTAACACTTGCTGTTTGTGAAAGCAGTGAGACTCCCATGATTTCCTCAGAAATCCTCTCCATCTCCTCCTTATATATCCATCAAAGGATAGTGCTCTGGAACTGCAGTGGGTTCCTGTCCAGCCCCAAACGATTTAGAATTCTGTTGTTTTGGTACTTGTTATCCAAAAGTAATTATTTTATCTTATGTGTAACCCAAACCAGTACTTCCACTAATCACAGTTTTCTAAAGAAAAATACTGTCACACGGTGGAACATTTTAACCAATTTGTTATCTAAAGAAGCAGGAAAATAATGGTAAGCATCTCACAATCATTACTGCCAAAACCAAGTTCTTGGGCGGGAAGATATTATAAGGCCACATCACGTTATAGACACAAGTTTCTGTGCTGGTGTGCCAGACTGGAAGGATTGCTGGCTCGAAACCTGTCATGTGTATGTGTGTGTAAGAGGCAGGTCAGGCCTTTCCCTGGTGAGGCAGTGCCCCACCCCAACCAACCTCCCTGTGCCTGTACCCAATCCCTGACACACGTGAGGCAATGCTCCACACCTGCCCCTGGAGCTCCCAACCCAGCTCCTGAGTGGCCAAATAACCAGAAGTCCCACCTGGGGGAAGGGCCCAGGAAGGCCAAGGGGTATTTAAGGCCAAACACAAGACACACATGTCTTAACCTATCTTCTCTTGGAATTTCTATCAGTTGAATGCTGCTGGAACCCAGTATTTGTTCTTTGCAGCGTCTTTATTTTCTTTCTTCTTCTGACTCCCTCTTGTTAGAATTTTGAGTAACTTAAAATTGAATGGGCTTTGAGTTTGCTAAGTTGCATGGGCTAAGTTAATACTTTGAGAAGTGGTTTATGTTGGGTGAATGCTGCTCTAAATCTTTTGCCAAAGCTCTTTGATTTTCTAAAGTTGCCAGTGAAGTCTTTTTTGTTAATCTCTTGAGAATATCTTGTCAGTATTTCTCCCATGCATCTAACTCAAAGCACATAAACAACTGTAAGCCCTGTTAAAAGTCTCATCAAACGAGTTGTTTGGGGCCTTACAACTGGTTTTGGCTGGGGTAGAGTTAATTTTCTTCACAACAGCTGGTATGGGGATGTGTTTTGGATTTGACTGAACACAATGATGATAATAGAAATGTTTTTGTTATTAACCATCACACTGAACAGGGCTTGCACAGAGCCAAGGCCTTTTTCGCTCTTCCTGCTGCCACGCTGGCAAGGAAATTAGAGGTGCATGGGAGGAGACACAGCCAGGACAAGTGACCCAAACTGACTAAAGGGATAGTCCAGATCATAAGACACCATGTTCAGTATATAAAGTGAGGGGAGAAGGAGGAAGGGGGGACACACTTGGAATGATGGATTTCATCTTCCCAAGTCACCATTACCTGTGATGCGGCTCTGCTCTTGTGGAGATGGCCGAACACCTGCCTGCCCATGGGAAGAAGTGAATCAATTCATTATTTTGCTTGGCTTGTGCGTTTGGCTTTTGCTTTCTCTATTAAACAGTCTTTATCTCAACCCATGGGCTTTCCAGCTTTTGCCCTTCCAAGTCTGTCCCCAGTCCTGCTGGTGGGGTAGTGAGTGAGCAGCTGGTGGAGGCTTGGCTACTGACTGGGGTTAAAGCAAGACAGTTACTCAAGAGAAAATGTGATTTAATCAAAGTCATATACCAACTTCTCTGCATAGTACAAGTAATCTGTGGCATTTCCCTCTTATGACTTCCAATTTGAAGATGCATCTCACTAGAGCTGCAGAAAGGTAACAATGAGTTGAACGGGAAGCAAATAATTTATGACAGTTTCTGTAATCAGTGTTGGGTTTGGAATAAAATCCTTGAATAGGAATGTGTTCTTTTAAAAATGGAGAGGTGTTACTAGTATAAATCTTTATTAAATCTCGAAAGTGCTGGGGGATGAGGGGGTTCAAATACCTCAGAGTTAATAGAGTTATTTACAATGTCAATAATCTGCATTGCTGTAATGTTCCCCATCAATACATTAAGAAGCAGTCACAACAGAAAAGTAAGCTTGAACATGACATGTCGTAAGAAGGAGGATGCCAAACCTCACTCTTAGCCAGGCTTAATAAATGACAGCTAAAGGAAAATTGCTTAATGGGGCACTTATTTGCATAGAAGTCTAACACTTCAGAGAAAATGCAAATCCTGAGGAATTTACAAAAGGAGTGTAAAATGCCTTCTGACCAACTGAAGTTTGACATCCTCTTCAAAGACTGTCACAGCAAACACTTTACATTAGAAAAGAAAAAAGATGTATTAAAACTGAGTGTTCTAACATTTAAATAATCTAGGTTTCCCCTAGAAGTCCTCTGCCCAAGAAAAATGAAAGAAATGAGGCTGTGCATGAATTACTGGAAGCTCAAAGAACTCCAAGTGCCTGGTGTATAACCTCTACAGCAGATATCCCACAGTAAATATTTTGCTTGATATTTTGAGGCGGTGAAGCTACTGCTTCATATTCTGGTTTTGCCTATAAAATAGGGACAGATGCAACAAAACCTATAGAGGAAAGAAAAGGTAACAATTCTTCCCTCTCTTTTGTAACTAAATCATTATGGGTCATCAGATGAAACTAGCAAATGGCAAAGTCAAAGCAAACAAATGGAGGTCTTTATTCAGGGACTGCAATGTTAAACGACAGACTGTCATGACACTACACAGCTGCTCCTGGCCAGCACTGGAGACTGCAATGCCGAGCTAGAGATACCCTCATTCACATCCTGTATCTAAATAAATCAGTACGGGATGAAAAATTTAAGAATGAAATTATAGAATTGCTTCAACACCAGTTACCTGTTAGCTCTAGTCCCAAGTCATACAATTTACAATGCCAGTGTCAATTATGCAGGTAAAGTTAAAAATCCCCATCTTTTGGATGTACTGAAAATTTGTAATCCACTATTATAGCTTTTGCTACTTGATTTTTCACAATAGTATTTCATATCTAGGCCATGTTCAGGGAAACATATTTATCTACTGGTTTTCTAATAAATTTTAATTTCTTTTTGTTCTTTAAAACTAAGCATAATCTTTCAAACTATTCATGAAAACATTTTCCTGGTCCTTTTAAAGGTGTTTTTAGTTGTAATGCTGCTTATATTAAATCATATTGTATTATATTATAAAATATTGTAATACCCTATGTTAAGAGGTGCCTTCCAGTCACCGGATATAGCAGTGGAAACTAATGGGAGTTTTTCTAATTTTTCTGAGAAGATCCAAGTTCTTTTGAAACTCCAGGAGATACACAACTGAGTTTGAAACATATTATCTTAATTTATCAATTTGTTTCTGGATTTTCTCTTCTGTTATTTCAATTCATGGAGACATCTTTTTGAGTTTAAAAGAGTAGGTTCAAAATCAATAATCATACAATTTTTCTCAAGATAAAGGAAAAGGAACCTCTGTAACCTCTGTTCACGTCATTAAATCTCTTTTTGCTCTGTGGTAATTTAACAAATGCAATATCTTTAAATACATCATTAGAAGAAAAGTTATGGAAATGAATTTATTATTTTTCATTTACAGTTTTCAAAAATTCTTTCCCCCTTCATTTTATGTGGCACTTCTTTTTACTTATTTCTTTTTCTGCAGGCTCTCTTTAAGAAGTACAATGCAAGGCTTTAAGCTCTGCCATTTAAACACTTTTTTTTTCTCATGTTTATGCTTCCTTCTCTGGGTTAGGAAAGCAGAACCATAGCTTCTGCAGCTATCAGAATGTACTCACAGCCTCCATGATGAGTTAAAAGTTTTAATTTCATCATCACTAGCTTTCAGATCACCTTGATTAACTTCTCCTTTCTAAAGTCCCCTTCTCCAAAGTTGACAGTAAATTTTCAAAATGGTGAGAATTTACATGCAGGTCTTGAAAAGGATTTGGCGTTTACTCAGTATTACTGAGGTTTAATGACAACATTATGTAAAACAGTCCTCTGTGTTCCCTCCAACAACTCTGAAAAAAAATTCAAACTATTTTGAGTGAAGATTAGGATCTAAAAGTAAATTCTTTTTATTAAACAGAAATTCCATTTCTGCCTAGCTTAAGCCGCTTTAGCAGTTCAAAAAGTAAAATAACCCCCCGTTTTAATGGCTAGTGCTGCTTTCTTTCCCCTCTGGACAGCATTCACTCATTTTCCTTTTCCTCATCAGAAACTGAGCAATCTGACAATTATTTTTATTTTTTTCACTTCTATAACCATGTAGACTTTTAGCAATTAAACTTTGGAAAGTGCTGCCTGTAATAGTAGTTGCAACTGTACAGTGACTGAAGAAAAAGACAAACAAATGACTTTTCAGTGAAGAAATTAATACTAACTGAAACAGGACCCTAGAAGCAGTAACACTTAAATGCACTCTTTCAAGAAATGATCCACTTCCTGACAGAGTTGTACCACTTCCGTTATGAGAATTATTAGACTTGGATGCTTAGCATAACTTCTCCTTTCATGGTAAAACATTAAGTGGTTTTAGAGAGATAAAACTGTTGCCCAGAGCAGTTTCATAAAAAATACTTTAAACAGCAAATAAACCTACCCAGTCTACTTTTTTGACAGTTATCAAGCACAGAATGTTCAATTAAAGATTCAGATTAAACAAAAGATAAAAATCACAGAGAATATATGCAAACTAAAAACTAGAACTAATACTGTACTAAAATCTCATGCAAAAGCTGTTTCATGTCATGTTTCTCTTTCACAGAGAGTCCTCCCCTAAATTCATTTTGTGGTTTCCAAAATTTCATCCTTTTTTTCCCCTGCTGTGCAGATGCTCTCCATGGAGTGATTAAGGGGAACATTTTGTATCATCTGGCTTTCCAAAATTTGTCATTTGAAAATAACACCTATTTCTGTAACAATTCAATGACCATGAGAAAGCACCAGACACCTTCAACTTTAGCCCCATAGAAACTACAATTTCCATAAGCAGCTCCCCTTCAGAAAGAAAGTAAACCAAATACCTCAAAACTGTGAGGCCCTGGCACCATGGAAGTATGCAGCTACAGTACTCATGTTCTTCTCTTTTTTCTCTCTCATTTCCTCTCAGAATTCTGTACACTGAGCATTTCTATTTCACCTCAGCCCTCGAACCAGCTTGGCACACCACCTCTTTTAAAACCAAAGAGAAAATGTTGTGACACTTGTTCTTTAATGACGTTCAATAATATCTTTCTATGTGGGAATTTCCCACAGCATTTTTTTCCCTCCCTCTTTTCACAATTAGGAATGGCAAGTAAATACACATATTTTTGAACAGTTGTGTTGTGGGGTAGAGAAGGGACATCTATCTTTAGAATGGTGTTACTCCATATTCCCAAACTCACAGCACATGCTCAGCCCAAACACTGAACTGTTGGCTGACTGACCTGTCGGGTTGCTCTTATCTGCAGATGAATATGAAAATGCTACTTAAAAAATCAAAAAACATCTACACCTGGAGCAAGAGTGGCTCTGCACTTCCCCGCAGCTTTTAATCATTTAAACACCAAATATTTTTCCTTTTAATACCAGAGGGGTAATTTATTGAATGCATATTATACAAATAGTACGTTTTTTCAGTGTTGCAGCATACACACAAATGTATTTAAATGCAAGTAACACTTTCAGTCAGTTGAACTGCACTTCCAAAAACGCAGTTTACGTACCAAGGGTGGTTTTACTTCTCCAAACTATAAAGAAATCTCTCACAGATCAGCCTGTACTCCCTCTGGGTCTACAGCCCATCACTCTTCCTGTACTTTCTCATGCTGCTTTGGCTGCAGGGAGCCAAATTTCCTCCCCCATCTGACTCTGTGACTGTCTGTGTTAGTGATTTAAGTGGGACAAAGGCATAATCTGAGTGCTGGCACATGACTATCTGTACTTCTGACTGCTGGCATGCTTCCAGGAATGGTTGGGTCCCTGACTAGTATTCTTCCAGGCAATGTCTCGTTGGAGGTTAGCATAGCTCGGTAATGGTATGCAGTCTCTACGAATCCAGGAGGCAGTTCAAAAAAAAGCCACTGTTTTGAAGGAGAAAGAATTTAACTGCACCATGCTATGTCATGCCACTTCCCTGGCACCTACAGAATGAATCCTAATCAGTTTTATTTTCTGGTACAGATGTAGCCTGCATACTTCCACCTATCTGTAATTCCTATCTACCCCTAAGGTTGACAGAACTCTGGCCTTTTACAGCCACCTACAAAGCCATGTGATACTGCTTCTGAGACAAGTGTGATGGAGGGAATGTAACCAGCCCACTATGCCTGGACCATTCCACTGAAGGTAGATCTGCTCTTATGTCAAGCACACGACCAAGTCTAGCCCTCCACCGCTTCCAAAAGTTCAGCTGAAAGGAAAACTTGAGCATAGTCTGGTCCTCATGGACTACTGACAGGAGGTTTAGGATTTCACTGCAAGTATAGCTCTTTTGTCTGTCAAAGAGTGGGATTCTTTCCAAGCATTCAGTAGGGCTACTCTGCTGTTTCTGGATATGACACAAGAATCCCACTGCAAAAACATTTTAACACCAGAGAAATTGTTATGTAAAAAATCTTAAGTTTCTTTATTTTAATGGAATGACTATGTTGCAAGTAAATCAGGGGATCCCTCAATGACAATAAAGAACTTCCAGTTCATGCAGTGGTACTCTGCAAGCCCAGTCACATCTTAAACTGAAATATACACTGTTATCACTGTATCTTGCTACATGCATAGTCAGCATGGATCAGTATTCTTGGTTGGGTATTTTAGGGTTATTGCCTCATTTTTTAAAGCTGTTTTAGCTGAAATTTGGAAGGAGAAATTTTCAGCCTGAGGCAATTAAGCAGATACAGTCTGTCAAGCTATGAACATCTGAAACCAAGACTATTAACAACCACTGGATTCAATGCCAGCACCTCTCACACTTAGTGCTAGTAAAAAGAGTCAGATTTCAGCTTCTCTCTTCTGAGGCTGCCAGGGACAGTTAGTCCAAGTGTAGGCTAGTAGAGCCATTGGATGAAATACAGTACTAGTCTCTTTAAAATCTAGTATCTGGGTCATGGAATAATCAGAAGTGGTTGTTATGCCTTGTAATGATGAAGTAAATCTCACAGTCCCCACTAGCTGTACAGGGGAGCCATTAGTTACAAAGATGGAAAAATTTAACAGTTTAGCATTTCCATTTTCCCTTTTATAGTTTAATATGATACTGATATAATATTTATTTTCTTTGCAATAGTGATGCTTCTAGAACCATGTGACAAAAGTTAGGGAATCAATAATTTTCCAGTTTGAAAACATCTCCCGTGATCAGACTTTCTATATTTATAGTCTTGGTATGATACAGTTGGAAAGGCAGTAACTGGACAGACATTTTTGGTGGTTATGTGTGTACCATATGCTACAGGGAGATACCTCAACAGAACAGCTGCAGTGCTTGGTGGAGAACACCTTCAAAAGTTTAACCAAAAATACTATGAAACCTTTAGGTAGTATTTTTAATTTCTGGGATGACAACCAATCGCAAAAGCACCCTAAACCTGAGGTTTAGTATTAAACAATTATGAAGTAGAAAGCTCTCACCAGCTTCAAATAGCCCAGCTGAATCTCCCCACAGGTAACTGTAAAAATGTATAGATGTACATGCATTTTTTACATATATGTGTACAAACACACAAGTATTTAATACTGGAATGTGTATATAGGATTAACATAAAACATTTTATTTCATTGATCTTTGATGTAACTGAATTTGACTCTGTGTGAACACTGCTGCTGAGACACGGCACTGTGAATTAGCTTGTGTAAGGATAGAAGCAGTGGCATTCAAAAGCAACAACTCAGAAATTACTGTAAATAAGAAACGGAGACAAAAGTCATTTGCGTTATCTGTCTCAAGGAAATGAGGGCAGCTTTAGAAATACCAGATTGCCTCCAAAACCTAACAGACTGAGAGGCTTAATTGAGATGAACAGATTCGACGTGTTTTGAACCTTATCTCCCTCAACAACGCAATCAAAGCCCTCTGTGAGGACAGTGTCTCCCTCGCAGCTAAAGGGACCAGATGAACGCGCCCCAGGCAGAGTAAGGGGAACCGGGCACATGGATGTACCTACCCTGCAACTTCGCCCACTCTCACCTTACGACAAGCAAGCCCCTGCAAGACACCTCCTGAGCTGCCATAACCCACCAGGCCGTACGCCTTTCCAGCGATCACCAAGGTCGGCTGAATTTCCAGAAGATGCGGCCTCTCTGACCTCCCAGGAGGCGGCTCCGCTCGCCGCCTGCTCCCCAGCCCAAGCCACGGCCCTGGTCAAGGGCGAAGGCGGCATCAGGCGTGACCCGGGGCCACTGCGCGCACCGGGGGCCCCGCCACCCGCGCCCCCGCGTTGTGGGGCCCCAGAGCTCAGTGACCCGAGCGCGTGGCGCACGGCCGCGAGCTGCAGGCGGACGTACCGATGTGCCGCAGCTCTCCAGCCCGGCCGCGCCGCCGCTGCGAGTCCTCACGCACAGCCCGGCCTGCCGTGCGGGGAGGCGGGGGCTCAGCGGGCGGGCGGCCGGGGCCCTGCAAGAATCCCCCCGCCCCCGGCTGTGCCTCGCTGCTCCCTGCCCCGTCGCATCCCCCTGCGGGGATACCACGCTTCCCATCCCGCTGCCGCATCCCCCTCGCCNTCCCCGCTGTCGGGCGGGGAGGGCGGCCGGAGCCCGGGGGAGGGGAGCCGCAAGGACATGGGCTGGCTCTGAGCGCCGGGGGAGGGAAGCCGTCGTGCGTGTGCCTCCCTAGATTTTAATAACTGTTTGTTGTTGGGTGGTGTAGGTTTGGGGTTCCCCCCCCCGCTCCGTTTTCCACAAGGCGGAGGGGAGAGCGGCAGCCCCCAGCGCGCCTGCATGGCTCCTCTCCCCCGGAGCGCCCCTAGAAAATAGAGCCCGTCTCGGGCCAGGGGACATCCCCAGCCGCCGCGCTCACCATCACGGGAGANGCGCTCACACTCACGGGAGCGGCGGGGGCTAGGGAGCCGCCCGTGAGGACATGGAGGGACCCTCGGGGGAAGCGGAACTGCCGCTCCTCACGGTGAAGCACGAGCTGAGGAACGGTGAGCGGGCGGGCCCGGGGGTCGCGCGGGGGCGGAGGGGCCCGGAGGGCCGGGGCTGGGGAAAGCACTGCTGAGCTGGGAGCTCCGAGAGAGTTGGTTGGGACCAGTAGGGAAATCTCAGTGGGGGGAAAAAATAGGATAAGCTGGAAGATAAGGGCAGGAGCGTGTACGATGGGGGCGGGGAGGGGGCCTTCTCTTATTTCTGAAAAAAGTATTTCACTTCGCGTTCTGCTCCATTCCTGACTCCCCTGTCCCACTTCCCGGTGGTATTTGACGCTTTTGAAGGAGATAAAGGGTATCTAGGCTCTCTTTAAAACGTTTTTTTTTTTTTTTTAAATTTTGTGCTTGATTGACTTCTATGGCTATGTTGGGGAGGCGGTTTGTTCCAGTCCTAAATGAAGTCGTTTTCTATGACAGCTTTTCTCTGACCTCGGTGAGATGCCGGAATTGTAGGGAGGAGAATGTGCCAACACGTAACCGCGGAGTTATCTGGCTTTTCACTGTATGAATCTTTCTGTAGCTCGGTAATTACTTGACGACGCTCTGGAGAAGTAGTTCAACATGTGAAACATATATGACTTTTAAAGATACAACAGAAATGCTCTCTTGTAGGTTGTTGTATTGGGGAAGGGCTTTATTTCTTTTTTATAGGGATTCTCTGCTTCTCAGAAGTTTCTAGGCAACTTGAACACTGCAGTATATCTAAATTTTAGTGTTAATTTAGAAGTGCGTATAAAACATAATGAGAATGTATATTCTCTGTATTGATTAACAATGAAGGTGTTGTTAACCCATGTGCTTCATTCCTTTTCTGTCATCATCTTTTTCTCCATGATGAAGTAAGAGTAAGCATATGATGCTGTTCACTGTAAAAGTTTGCGAGAGCTGCCCGCCCGGTTAATGTACTTGACATTCTCGAATGGGCCGGTGTGAAAAGGCAGGTGGTGGTGCTGGGTCTCCTCGGTCGCGTTCTGCCTCCTGCCCTGCTGTCCCTCGGTCTTGGGGTCGGGGGAGCAGCCCCAGAGGAACACAGCTATCATTGCTGCTTGGGGAGGGCGGGGAGGGGGTGGAGGGAGGAGGAGGGAACGGGAAAAAAAAGGCAGTCTCCTGATAGCTACAGAAACCGAAGGGACTGTAGTTTCCTTCTTTCAAGAAGAAGTAAAAGAGCTGCTGGAAGACACAGTTATCGCGCTAGGTGTTGCTGCATTTAAATGTGGAAGAGGAAAAGGTAACGGGAAAGGAACACATTCAATATATTTGCATAGCTATGTCTAGATTTCTTTTGTAAAGGTTGAGAACACGTATCCCTGAGGGATGGTTATTTAAAGATAGTTTGAAGAGTAAACACATTTGTATAAACTGGACAAAGAACTGTCTAATGTAGTGTAATAAGCAACTTTGATTTTAATCCTGATTATAAAGCTTTATGAAGTACCAGTTCTCACTTTTATTTTAAAAATTCTCAACCTTACTTGTCTTTTTAAGCTTCTGAAATTCAATTTAGTAGGAATAAGTTGCTTCTCCCCTCCTTGTTCTCTTCTCCATACTCAGTGTTTAGAAAACTCTGCTTTCTGAAAAATGCTTTCTAGCAATGACTTGTCTATTTCTGGAGCACTAGGGTGGAGGAGGGAGCTGCTCTGTCATGTACTCCTGGGAGACTCCTACTCCTGAAGGTGTCAATAGTGTCATCGCTATGCAAGACGTATGGAGATACTGTTTCAGAACTTGTCTCTATACAATGCACAGAGATACAATAATTTGAGGAGAAAAGTTGCAGTCAGCTTCTGTTGATACAGAAATGTATAAATCTGTAGGATATTTTGGAAGTTTAAAGGTGTTTTTTTGTGCTGGGTCTGGTTGTGTGGATGCTTAGCTGCTGGCTAGGGGCAACCCACCACAGCTTTAAAGCATGCAGCATGATTATTTAATTTTGCTTCATTTTGGGAAAGAGGGTGAAAGGACATGCAAGAACTAGAATTTGCAGCCAGCAGATCTTTGTCATTCCTAAATATGTTCTATATCATGAATATCCTTCAATATTCAATCTGTTTAGATTCTGATGTTCCCCTCATCTGTGTTCTTTCTTTGATGGTGCTAGCTCTGTGACTAATTGAATCATTTAGAATTACATAGAGAAAGTAGCTGTCAGTTGGCAGATGAAAAAGAGGTCAGTCTCCACAGTGCTTTGAAAGACTTTACTATTGTAGTACAAATAGAGACTTCTTTGAGAAGGGAGTATCTTATTTTCTTACTATGGAAGCTGTTACTTGAACCCCATGGTAAAAAACTCACTAATTCAAATCAACTGAGTGCAGGTAAACCCGCAGTTATGGTTTGCATTTGCAATTACTTGATCTTGGGACTTCTCTGAAAGTATTAAATGAGTTTGGGACAGGCACTGATTATGGTCAAGTGAGTAAGTGAACATACTTTAGAATTTGAATTTAGGATGAAATGAGTACCTTAAAGAATGAAACAGATGATTGATGTTACCTCCAAGCAAGTATGGAGGCATATGAAAATGCGTTGTTTGAGCATATGCAGTGCTGTTTCTACATAGACCAGCTGATTGTTAACCCTATCATACCATGGTTTGACTTCTTTTAAACTTTGACTTTGAAATTACAGTGCTGGCTTTGATATGTAGGGTCAGGTTTAATTTTAGCTTTATATCTCATAGTCTTAGAGCCCCGAAATTCCTCTGTTGCATGACCAAAAAGTAATTGCTGGAAAAACATCACTTGATAGGCATGTAGATTGCGTCTGTGATAAGGAAGTAACAGTTGAGTGCCTCCGTGTGATACCATGTGATGTGCTCTGTTACAAACACTGGGCACTGCTCTGTGTGGGGTATGTGTATATATGTGTATACATATATATCTGATATTTTGCAGATTAGACAGAGCAGTGACTTTTAGGACACATTTAATTTAATAATTATATTCTCCCAATATATTTACCAAGTTTTTTTTCTAACACCAAACCATTTTTGTTCTTGATAGAAGCCACACAGTTCAGCCACTTTAGAATAGTTACTGTCTTTCTTGTCTCACTTTGGGAAGGAAGATGAGTTTGTGGGGAAAGTGGAATGTCTTTTCAGGAAGTAAGAGCAAAAATATGCCAAAGTTGAAATAGTAGGAAGTGGTGACTGTCTCTGATTCTCACTGAAGCTGTCCAGTGAAAATAATAAGAAAACAGATTTTTCTTTAGCATCTATTTCTGGAATCTTGGAAAGGGAAAGGTTTTATTTTTTGAAGGCTAACTTTCAGAGTTAATGCAACTTCTAATCTTTTTGCAGACCTTAGAAATTACATATTATTTACACTGAAAAAGGAACATTGTTGCATCTTAACATTTCTGTTGCTTGGTAATGCTGCAGAACTGAACAGTGGCAAACGTAAAGCCTATCAGAGAAAACATTTTATGTGATAGAGAATGATATGGAAAGAGAAGAAAAGTCTTGTGATGTCAGAAGATAAGAAGGAAACAGAACAGTTAAGAGTGAGATTTCCTTCACACCTCCTCTTGGCTTTTGTCCTAGCTCTTGTTTTTGGAAAAATGGATCAAAGGATCCTATACCTTAAGTGGGTGTGAGTGACTGCGTAGGAAGTTGCCCATCTTGTGGCATGCATGTGCACTCCCTGCTTTGCCCAGGGAGAGGCAGAGATTACCAAAACTGGGGTTTTGAAGGGAACTTGTGAGACATTCAGTGAATGTACGGGCAAGTGGGTTCTATATACATTGTTCGTTTTGCTTTACAGTGTTGTTCTTTTTCTTTCAGCAAGTCTGTTTTGAAGGGGATACTGGATTTGTTTTAATGTTATCATAAGCTTTGGGCTAAAGAACTTGCTTTAGTTTGCAGTTTGCCAGACTGTAAAGTGCATAGGAAGAGGCATGTGTAGCCCAGAAGGTAGTGTAGCAGTGGGCTGCAGAGCTCCAGAGGCAGAAGAATTTGGAACTTCCCCTTGAGTCAAACTTATAATTCAGTATGAAACTATAAAAGGCTTCAGAAAATAAGTACATGGATTATCTAAAGGGTTTCATAATGCAAATTCTTAGTTATACCTTCTTGAATGGGAACTTAATTTAGAGTGGATTTATTTGTAAACTGGAAGGTTCACGTTACATTCTAGGGAATTGTGAAAATTCCTGTGACTAAAAAACATGATGAATCATGCACTGAATAGCGAATTCAGCCTTCACTATGGAGGTGCATCTGGCATCTGTAAAGTATTTTATTTTTTCTGTTTTCAAAAGGAAACTTTATGAAACTTTAAAGATACTTTAAAAATTACATTTTCTGTAAGACAGATTTTTTTAAATTTATTTACTAATTCTGTATATTGTGTAGGGATCAGGAGGTACTAATAGTTGACTGTTCCAAAGCTTGGATTGCTTTTGCTTCTACTTTTCTCTTTTGAGCACTAAAAAATGTGTTCTTGGATTGTGGGAACTATAAAGAGTATTTTAAGTTTATTAATCATCTTAAATACCGCTTAAATCTCTGGATTTTACTCTTTACACAATCAATATTTTCTAAAAATACTTTGTAGTCTAGGAATTTATTGTTATTTAACTTCTGGTAGCTTTGATTATGAAGAGGGATGGCTATTGATCTTTCCTGAGTTGTGTTTGTGGCTTTTTGTTTGTTTGCTTTTGTTGGGTGGGATTTTTGTTTGTTTGTTTTCCTCCCTCCAGGTTTTCAAATCTTAACAAACCTGGCTAAAATGATCTATACAAGGGTCTAGTACAACTGATCATTTTGCTGTCATTGTTTCAGTGATGTTCTATAAAATGTCTAATATAAATTAGGACTAGTAGTTATAGTCTTCATTGTCAGCCTGCTTATTAGCTTTGATCCAGTGTCTTCCAAGAGTGATGGTTTAAAAGCTCATGCTTGATTCCACAAAAGAATTAGGAGTCTTACATGCCATGTTAAGACATTTTAATATTTTATTCAGAAGGCGGTTCAAAGAACATTTGCCAGAATTCCTTAACCATATGACAAGGCCTAGGTATCTGAGGATGTGTTTTCCCAATATATTTTCCACGTAAATATTTCTGTTGTATCTCCATCATTGCATAATTTGGTATCTTATGGTAAACATGCTCTCTGTCTCCTCCCCCCTGTAGAATTCCAATGATGAGGTGCAAGTTCTATTAAGGTTTCTTTGCTTCTGACTCAGTCCGTAGATAGGCAGATGACCTGGTTTGTGAAAGACTCACATTACATGCAGTCCATTTATTCGGGTTTGTGTTTTGTTTTGGGATCTATTGTGACTGTTTCCTCTTCTCATTTTTCTTGACATCTGTAAATATTTTATGCTGGCTTGGACAGATGGTTATAAAAGCTTTACCTGGGAGAGGATAAGTCTTAAGTTTCCTGGTTAATGTCTGCGTAAACAAATATGTAAATACCTTCCATCACCATGTAAATTGTCAGTTGCTCTTTTTTGTTGATAAATTAATTTGTATTCTGTTACTCTTGATGTTGTGTCCAAGGTGCCTGTGACTCATTTTTTTATAAGGTGTTTTCATTCATTACTAGTGATAGAGGAAACTGAAGTTGATTCCTATCTTGTACTTAGATATAATTTTTTTTGCTTGAAAAGATATGCACAATCCTTAGATACCTGATTGTTTCAACTCTGTTCAGCATTAGATTATCTATAGCAATTTTATTCGATAGCATCTTGTCTAATTACATTTTGGGGGTTTTTTTGTTTTGGTTTTTTTTGCAATTACATGACGTATAGTGTTGCTACACATTAAGTTTCTGGCTGACCGTGGAGGTGCTTCTGGGTTGAATCTTGGTGACCTCATAATGATTCAGCTCACAGTAATAATAAACCTCATAGTGAAGTCACCTTTGTAAGAGGAAAAAATGCTGCTGTTGCTGCTGCATGCAAATAGATCTTAATATGAAGCATTTTCCACTTCAGACTACTGTGAGTCTGTATCGTTAATCTCACATGTCTGGACTTTTATATTTATTTCAGCTTCCTATATGCAAATGATAACTTTGGTGGGATAATCTTCCATCTTCTATTTTCATGATGGTAATGACAGTTTCTTATCATGTTTTCCACAGTGTTTTATGCTTCTGAATTTCCACATACTATATTCCATACAGTATACTATGTATGCTGTATACATACATGTATACATATATGTGTACATACTGCATTAGCGAGTACTTCAGAGGTGTTTGTCATCTTTGGCTGCGTGAAGTTTGGCTTCCAAGCCTTCTAGAATGGAATCAGCAGCTTTGTGAGAGCTTGAATTTTTTCCAAGTTTTTTTTCAAATTTTACAATTTTTTTCTCGGTTTGAGTGATCTTACCCTTAAGCATCTAATATTCTAGAGAATCAGCAGTTACCAGCCCAGTTACCTTAACTGACACCCTAGAGTTCAGAGCAATGTGAACTGCATTTTCTTTTCTTTCACATGAGTTCAGAACTGTGTGTGTGTTTTATTTTTGCTCTACATTCTTTCTTTTGCCTAAGAAAACTATTCTTGAGATGTTAGGGTTTCTAAATTCCATTTTAAGCTTGTAAGATACCCTGACCTGATTAAATGGTGCTCTTGTTCAGTGGCCTGACACTTACTAGGTGGTGACAATCTCTCGGACTTCAAGGACTTTAGAATACTTTTACTTCTATTCACAAATAATTCTAAATTGTTGTAACCAGTAGCAAAGTATAACTCTATATAGCAGATAAACAATATAACATAAGCATTTTCTTCAGTGTCTAACAAATAATAGTGTAGTTTCTATTGCATGGTGTCACTTTTTTCTTCACAGAAAGGAATGTGCTAGTTTTGCTTATTTCGAGGAAAACCACCCACTCTCCACTCTGAGTAAGGCACAAACATATAGGTTTTAAAACAACGTCTGTTCTTTGATGCTGTGACTTAAGTAGATCTGTTAGGTGAATGGGGATGGACCATTCTCTGAAGTAACAGGTTAAGATCACGTTGATACTGTTAGACATTGCAACCTAATATTTGAAATATTGCAGAATGTCTTCTGTCTCATTTTCCTTCTTGTTTTCTCTGTTCTTCTTAAAATTGCCTGAGGTTCATTGTTCTCCTCAGTAAAACAGCAGAATTGGTCTTGTGTTGCAGAGAATAGCAGAGACAAGTTTTGGCTTTCAGGCAGAGCTTGTTTTAGCAGATTACTTGATCTAGTTCAGTAGAGGAAGCTCTAGCTTTGTCTGTCTGCTTCAAGACCTGTATGCAGTGGAGTCCAGAAACAGAGGACAGAGCATATTTTAACTTGAAAACAAACCCTGTTGAAATATTATTTCTCAAGATCATAGAAGTGCAATTTAAAGCTTATAGACTCATTGCACAGTACCAGCTTGCACAGTTCTTAGTCTTGGCCATCTCAAAGTTCAGGTGTAGTGCAGATGACAGTCATGTCTCTTATGTCATCTGGAGATCCTCCATCAAGTAGAAATGTTATTCTGGATAAACAGGCTGCCTGCTTCCAGGGGACTGAGAACAACAGCACTGGTCTCTGTGCACTGGTGTCCCTGCATGTAGAAGGAGGCTTGTCTTTGCAGTGGTAGTATTTCTGGATATTTCCTTTCTTTTTGCCTTCAGAGGTGATGATTGCAACTAGTACCTCTGTTTCCTCTTTTTTTTATGAATGCCATGATGTCTTGGCCTTCCCTGTCACTATTTGTCTCTGAGTTGATGTGTTATCTCTTGCTGTTGCCCTCAGCTGCACACTCTGCCTTAACCATATTGATGCACTGCTGCTTAGTGACTACAGTAGAACATTAGTAAATGCAAGAGTTTTCTAATTGTGCACCCATGCAGTGAGCTTATCTCCAAGGGGATTTGTTAACTTTTTTTTTCCCATTATGTACAACCATCCCTTTGTAGTGCTGTGTCACATGCAGCTTCATATTATTTGTAGAGAAACTCTCATCCCGTTGACTTGGGCAGTACTTTTCTTCTTGTACAAACTTTGTTCCATTCCTTGGTGCACTTCAGCTGATGTGTCAAGACAACTGAAGAAAAAAGTGCATGGAAAAGTAAATTTTCCATTTCCAAAACTGCTTTCTGTGCACCAATGTACATCCCATTGCAGTCTTGACAGATAGGCTGTGCAGTTTGCACAGACAGTTGTTGGGTCGGGTTCTGATACCATTTCCAGCACGGTGATGTCTGTGGGGTGCGAGAAGCCTTTCACTGTTCTGTTAGTTGTCGTAGTAGTAGTGGTCTCATTGCAATCCTTTAAAACATCTCAGTCTTGGAACAGTTTTGTAACTGCGGGGAGCATCCCTGGTGAAAGGTCTTCCAAAAATGGTCATTCACGTTCCTGGGAGTGAGTGGTGGATAGCATAAGTGATCTTTTGAGATTTTATGCTTCTGAAAGCAAGTTGAAGGAAATGCTGGAATGACAGCTTTCATCCTGGAGAAACTGCACTTCATCTGTTGGTGCGTCAAAGTGCTGCACCCGGTTTCATCAGATGAAGACAAAGGACTGCTCTAGGGGTGTCATTAGAAAATGGCACAAACAAGCTCTTCAGCTTGCTTTTCTCGTGGTATGACTTCAGAGATGGACTGAGCACTGCAACTGAGGCTGTTGGAGCAAGCCATTGCCATATGGCAGCATTGGGAGGAGCACTTTCTGGGAATTGTAAATCTTTTCTTATAGCTTTGAAGGTTTTTTATTCTTATTTTTTATTTAAGGATAATTTTACTTCTTGCTTTATAGGGAGTAATTGTGAGAGAGTTTGTCTCAAGTGTCCTATCACACTTGTGTGCATTGTGCAGCACCTTTTAGCTATTGTGGGATGGCTTTTCTCCTCAGTATAATGTAAAAAGAATGAGGTGGGTCTTACTTTGCAGTTATCAAATGCTTATTCATGATGAAATTTTCTCCTTTTACTGTGAAAATAGTATTACAGTAACCTTCAAGACGTTTAATTTTTATTTTTTTTAGGATAAGGCCATTAAGCATCCTGAATGGAAGTAAAAATGGAATTAAGAGGAGAGTGCAAAATTACAGCTCACATTGAAACAAATACTTAATAATTCAAACTAGCTATCACTCAGCTTTTTATTGTGTAGCCTCATGAAAGTGGGAAAAGTTTTACTAATGTTATTGAATGTGAGTTTATGGTACGGTTTAGATTAATGGATTGAGTTTTAAGACTTTTTAGGATCACAGCCAGCACTGCAGATCTTCAGCATGTTACTGGATACACAGCATTTCTCTGGGTTCCACTCTTCTTCTTATTCAGTTCCAAGAATATGGCAGGATTAATGACCATTTTTCTTTCTAGAAGGATATTTAATTGAAAGGCCTTCTGCTGACACTCTTAAAGGATGTGAGATAGTAAAGCCTTTCTGGAGTAATTCATTGTGGAAGATCCAAATCGGTGGATCTTGAAGTGAAAACTTTCTTCCCACCCTAAGTTCAGCACTTACTTAGCTAGTGTCCAGAGGAGATCTGTGTCCTGAATCTCTTCGGTAATTTCCACTCCTTCATTAAAAAGTGCGTACGTACTCTAGCCCTGGTCTCTTTAGAATTGTCTGCGACTTCTGATGTCCCTGGCAGGAAAGACAATGTTTTGAAACTGTGTATATTGAGTACCATTTTCAGTACTTGTTAAGAAGAATAATATGTAATATTAAATTGCATGAAAACAGTTTGCTTTCTGTGATACCCTAATTGTATGGACATTAACTCAGTCTACATTTGCCTTACCTGCTATAACTCTTTCATTGGCACAGGAGTGTAGCTTCCTTACTGTTGTCTTAAGCAGTGACTGTGATGTAGCTCTAGCAGGAGTATTTGTTCTATTTGCAATCAAAAGTAGTACAGCAAGCTTCAATTCAGCTCCAGTGCTGCATATTGACTCACTGATTTGTTAAGGATTCTGGTACTGTTTTGCCTAGTACATGTTATTAAAATGGAACTGATCACAAAACTAATCTTTCTCTAATAATAATAATTTGATTGTCGTGTTTTTTAATGTGTTAGAATAGTTTGTAGATNTAAGAGCTCCGATGGCGCTGAAAAGGGCTGACAAAAGTGCCCGAAATCCAACACAGAAAATTTACAAGATTCCCTCAGATTTGCGAAAATTCTTGTGTGTACTTTTGGTCATACAAGAAAAAAAAATCCTGAAAGCTCTTTTAGACTTTATAATCTCCCAGTGATTTCAGGTGGTGTCTCTGCATTTACACCGTTTGATTAATCCTTCAAAAAGATGAATTATGTAAATTGAAAATAATCTTTCTAGGTGAGATTTCATCACTGTTTTGCATTGAGAGCACTAATGTTGCCCTAACCCAACTAAGTACATTTTGTATGTGTGTACAGACTTCTGGGATTGTTGCAATAAATAAATCAAAAAGCAAATTCATGACTTAGTGTTTGGATTTTTTTTATACTGGTTCATCTTTGCAGAGAGGTCTTTCCAAAGCTTTGTGTTTTGAGTTGAGTTACTGCAGTTCTGTCAGTGGACATTAATTACACATTTGGACACTAATTTAGGAAGCATGTCTTTATAAAGTTTCTTAGAAATGTCAAACAAAATGATAATTTCTGTGAAATTAGTAAGTTGATGTCAGCATCTCCTATCCTAACTAAAGACTTTTTCTCTTTTCTAGCCTTTAGACATACAGTTTGTCTAGAAGTTTCTATTTGAGGCATTCTTTTGGTAGCTATGTCAGCTTCTGCAGCTTCTGCTGCTTGATGCTGCATCCTTAATTGTGCTTATGAAGCTGCTCAGTAAAGTGGATCAGGGAACTGAACTTGGATATGAATAATCAAACTTAGTTAACTTTTTGTCTTGCTGCTTTTCAGCCTGCATCATTTCAGTGAGGGGTTTTGCTGAACGGTCTGCAGTCATATAGATGCGAATGGGTGCATAATATTATGATAGGAATGAAAGATGGAAAAAATGGCAACTGCTTCAGGCTTTCTTATAGGAGCTTAGAAAAGAAAAAAGGCAACAAACAACAAAGCAACCCAGTACAACCTCTTTTTTTAAACAGAGGTCTTTACATCCCTGCTTAGAAAAATGTGTGTTTGACAAAATAAGTACTCAAAGTGGTGTAGATTTGTATAAACATAGAACGTCCTGCTTCCAAACTGTGCAACAAATGACACAACTTTGAAGCAGCTTTGACTTTTCCATACTTGTGAGTTATGTAGACTTAAGGTCATTTCTACTTGATACTAATGGAGTCTTTAATAATCCTGTGATACATGCATGAACAGTTGTTGGAGATCTGATTATGTCATCCCAAGCACCATATAATCCAAAAAAATGAGTATTCGGGGTGCTAGGGCTAAGGGATGGCCTGATTGCTGTCTGCAACTATGTGATTGGAGATTACAGACAAGGGGGAACTGGATTCTTTTCACAGGTACCCAGTCATACAATAAAAGATGCTGTATACAAACTAGACGGACTTCAATTATTATTCTGTGATTTTATACCTTTGGGTACACTGATGGCAGCAAGAAAATTGCTTTCCCTTGCTTTTCCAGTTGAATACAGTATGAAATTGGATGTCTTCTTAGCACTGCTTATTTAATTCATCTGCTGACTTGGTTTTACTGAAGCTGTAGTAAGATGTCAGAATGTGTTTTGGTGTACTACGTAACTTATGTGATTTTTCTTTTTTTTCCCCTTCAGCAAATTTGACAGGCCATGCAGAGAAAGTTGGCATTGAAAACTTTGAGCTCCTGAAAGTTCTTGGAACAGGGGGTAAGATGCACTATTTTTAAGTTAAATGTTGGAAGCATTACTCTTATGTATGATTTTGTTTTCTAGCTGAGATCTTGGTAATTGGAACATTCTTTAGGAAGATAGCACTTTTGTATTGCATAGCATATTTTTTCATTTTTTTTCCACAAATATCATGCAAAATTGGAGGTCACGTTGCAGCACAGCACTTTTGAAGATGCACGTTTCAAAAAAAAAGGAAAACATATGGTTGAAAATTCGTGACAATTTAATATAGTTTGTGAAAAACCTAATCTAAGTTAAGGCATGATCTTGATAATTTTGTTAAGTTTTCAAAGTGTGTTTGGGGAAAAAGCCAGTAATTTTAATACGTTTTTAGATAAGATGCTCCATTTTTTAGCTAATCTGTTTTAGGGTCACTGTTAGCTCCATAACTCTGTCCTAGTCAGATCCTAGTATTTTTTTAAGATGGATAATGTTCATTGTTGTATTGTGGGTTTCAGCAAAATGTTGGAGATTTGTAGGATGTTGTAGAATTACTGATGGTAATGAAAAACTTTGTTTCTCCTTTGCTAAAGGGACACACAGGGCCATATACAGACCAAAAGTAATGGCTTCTATTCTTTTTATGATGTTTATGCTTTTTCCTTTTTGGTCAGTATTAACTCAGATGCATTGTTGAGTAGATTGGGATAATCATGAAGGTGGACTATCATCAAGGTCTGCAGAAGCTTTTTGCTAGTTAAATTACATCAAATTTTTGGGTGTTATCAGCCATTATAATGGCTGGCAGTGAGGCTGTAATTCCCCAAGACGTCACTAAAAAGAGCAAAGGATTTTGATTTTCACTTTTAGCTGTCATATTAATTCTCTCATAAATTAATTAAGCTGTTAAATCACATGAGAGGATACTTTTCTGTTTCTGCAGTAAATTCTTAAAAGGTTGATTTTAAACATGCTAAAAAATTGAACCCTTGCTGTTAAATTTCAGTAGTTAGAGGCAGACACAAGGAAACTTTAATATTCACAGATAAATATTGCATATTCCTAGGTAGAAGCAATCATGATTTTCTGAAATGGTCAGTGTGGATCTGAGTGGGGTTGACAGAAATGAAATTATAAATAATCATGCATTTATGTGAGGGTGTCTTTCTCTCCTGCTGATGGAAACATCGGCTGGATTTGTAAATATGTGTGTATGTATATGGAAACCTGCCCCATACCAGAATTTTGCTGTTACCTTTGCCATTGGTCCGAGATCACACTAATATTACAACTATTGCTTATGGGATACAAAGTAAGTTGGTGGTTTCATAAGGGTCACTCTTCAAGTTCAGACTAGTAGTAGCCTGACCTTCTCCTGTCTTTAGGCAGTACCTCTGAAATAGCCCATTTTGCTGCTGTTAAACTGTTGTCAGTCATTCATTGCTACCTTCTATGCCTTCTTTTCTTCATGAACAGGTTGGCCAAATTTTTCTTGGCCTGGAGTACTCTTAACCATAGCAGGTAATCCTTAGGCTCACAGTGCAAAGCCATCCTCTTCACTCAGGTTAACAGGATAATTATTGAGGGACCCCTTTCAGAAAAGGCTACTTCAGTGGGATGACAATGGGATTGACTCTGTGTGTGTGTGAAGTAAAAAAAAAAAAGTGGAGTAAGCATGTCTGACTTCATCCTGCTCTAGCAGTCTTGTTGCTCCAGAAATGTCTTCTGTCTAAGTAGATCTCATACTATTTCAAGAACTGATTAGAAGATTCTTGCAAACTTCAGGAATCCAAGGACTCCTTGGGTATCCTGCAATGGCATTTGTAGGAAGAGTAGTTGGCATTTGTTGTGGTGTTAGTTTTTTGGGGTTTTTTCCACTTTTTTGATAAGCAGTTTTAATCGCAGCCTGAGGTTTTTGCTTCAGAAATCTAGGCCATCAGGGCAGTCAAGAAGCTTTGTTCAGTCTCAAGCCTATGACAGCTAAGACTCATGCACTAGATGTGTCAGAGGTTGCTGCTTTCTAATTACTGGGTGGCATTAATTGCCAATGACTTGATCAGAATGGAGCTAGTTCTCTTTGCTTTTGGGTAAGTGACCATCTGTCAGTTGGCAATGTTTGCTGTAACATGGAATTGCTGGAAACAGGATTCCGAAGAGGTCAGACCTCGAAGAGGTCCCTTAATTGCTTGGCCTAAGACACAGTCAGTTATACCTGCATCACCCCAGGTGGTGATTCATTCTTAAAACCCTCCAGTACTAGAGATTCTGCAACCTTCCTAAGATGTTCTTGCTGATGAAGTTTAATTTCCTAACTTGAGAAACATTCTGGACATTACTATAAGCAAATAGACAAAAGCTATCCTTACTCTGGCAGTGAAAGCTTTATCCTGGTGTGAGTTTTTAGGTATTATTGATTGATAATACTGTAATATAATTAATGCTAAATAAAACTGTGATGCTGTTTTAGAATGCTTCACTGTGGAGTTATGCAGCATGCAGTGTTTTCAAACTAGTACTTAATTGATCTGCAGTAATGCAAGGGAGAATATATTGAAACCTCACAGTTACAGTAAGTGATGGCTGTAGATGTTATGTAAACTAAATACAATATTTTAAGTATAGTCTGCTATGAAGCAACTGGAATAACCACAGAAGATACTCAAAACATGCTAAATTAAGTGATACCTTGCTTAAGGATATGTAACTGTGATAGTTTCTTACAGATTCGGTGGTGATTCTTTTCAGGTAACAGCAGTGAAGGTTTATTTAAATCTTCATTTTTAAGCTTTATGCTTTAAAAATACAAATGGTTAAGATTATTAGAAATAGTATCTATGTGTGCTGATGTTTCTCCTTTGGAAGCCATTTTTTTGTCATAAGTTTTTTCTATGCTGTGGCTTAGCATAATTTCATACTTACTATTTTCTTTAATATGAATTGCTTTCTTACATTCTTTTGTCTGTTTTCTTTAATATACGCACTCAGTTGGAAGCATGCCTGTTATATATTGCTTTTTGGTATTAAAATTCTATCATACTATATACTTTCTTCTTTTGACTTGAGTCTTGGAGGAAAGACGAGGAAGCAAAAGCAAAAGAGTTGGATTCTTTTACATTGCATTTAGGGAGTCGTAATAGAATAAACTTATCCATTGAAGAAATCAGTAGCACTTTACATCAGTAAAATGAAATACATGACAGTATGCCACTGTCAATGAAGCTGTTAATAATATACTTGTTGCTCTGGGAACAAATTACTACTGGCTTGACTTCTGGCTGGCCCGTGTTCTACTCAGTATATGCTTTTTGAAATTGCGCAAGTCCTTCTCTTTCTGTTACTGTATAGCCTTGCTAATATGGAATTTTCAGATTTCCTGTCCATGTTCACGTTTCCAGCTTGTCCCTCCTATCTAGTTAAAGCTTTTCTTCCTGTGACAAAGAAAACTAGAGTCTATTCTATAGAAGAAGGTTACTTTTCAGCAAAGTAATCTAATTGCTTCCTGAAGCCAGGAAAGGAACAACAGGAGAAGGTGGCTGTGTTGATTTATGCACGCCCACTTGGCTTATTTGCTTCATTCTTTGAAAATGTGTTTTTAAAATAACAAAACACTCTAGAGTGCATTCTGGTTCATACTTTTTTCTACCAATGGATTACTTCTTTTTCTCTACTGAACTTTAATAAATGTCACTTTCATTCACTCTTTCAACTGTGGTTAAGAAGAGACAATACAATTAGTTCCTGAATATGTGCACTTATAATCCATTCTACCTTTTGACCTACAAGAAGACAAAAATAAGGAGAAACAAGAATCTTACTACCATATTTGAAAGAATGTTTTATATGTGATCTTTTGGATTTAAGTGCTTGTGTTGGAAGGATGTTCACCTTACATGTAGAAAATCCTTAGAATTGGAAGGATTTATTCATATGAAGGGAAAGAAATTAGTGGGATGAATGTCAGATTTAAACAACCATCTCAAAAATCTTGTTATACAAGGACATATAATGAAGCTTCATCTAAGAGGTCAGAAAGTATTCTGACAAAGACTGTGAAATGAAGTTAGTTCTTTCAAAGCATATTGAAGAAAATATAAAATATTCTCTCATAAAAGGAGGAAAAAGAAAGTAGTGGGGATACTGTGCTCAGGAGCGTGAGCCAAAATTAGTGAATGTCTAAAAATAATTCCAAACTCCTATTAAATATTTTACTTCAGTTTCTGCTGAAGACAGCTAGAATGTATACTGAATGCTAGGTGGGATGGCTAATTGGAGACAGGGCTTGGAAATGGAAGATTAGTTTTATGCATGAAGAACAGACTGAAAAGAGCGGGCTGTGTTCAATCTAAGAATGTGGACAAATTTGTTGTATTCATCCACCAGAGAATTCTGAAAAAATATGTACATTAAATTGGAGATCAGTAGCAAAGATTCTTACTGGAACTAATGTCAGAGAGAACAGCAAAAGCAGTGTTACATTTAGGAAGGAAAGGAGAAAATAAGATGATGTTCCCAGGCAGCTCTTGGTTGGTTGCTCTGACTTCATCAAACTTCAGCAGTATGTGGTACCTTTAAAATAATTTTTGAAGAAAATGATTTACCATAATTTTTGTAATAATTAAAAATTAATGGCATCTTTATCCAGTGGTAGATTGTCTTGCATATGAGAGCTGCCTTCTGAAAACTTACATGCTTTAAAAAGAAAAGGAAAGTTAGGCATGTATTGTCTGCCATAACTACTTACTGTAGTAACATTTACTTTTTTTAAAAAAGGTAAAAAACTAAAAACGAAACAAAAGCAAAATGCTGATATAAAGTACATTTTAAGATGCAACTTACCCTCTCCTGTGTCTTTCTACCTTTCATATTAATCATCACTTACTTGTTTAATGGGAGAGAAAATTTGTTCTCGGGGTAAGTAATAACACTGAAAAAATTCCATTAATGATTCTTGCCTACCTGATATCCAAGGAAAGATGACAGAGAATGCCTTGTTTTTGACAGTTTGGTCATAGACAATAAAAATTGGAAATATTCTTCAGAATGCTATTATTTGAGATTTGTTAAGGTTTCTGTTTGGCTTTTCCGCCCCATTTTTAGCTGCTAGAGCTACATGTTTTTCTAACTTTGCCACATCCCAATTTTTAATTCATATGGACAGATAGTAGCACAGTGAGAGTTCTGCCTCCATATTCCTTAGGCAGATTAAATCTAAATTGCAGAGCAAAGATGTCATTAGGCATATATCATGCAAGAATACCATGAAATTTATTCAAATCCTTAAATATTTTATACCTCTGAGCCTTTTCCTTTGTAGTCTCATGATTATTCTTACACTAATAGTAAAAAAGTAATTTAAGAAAAAGGTGTAGCTTATGTTAACACTTGAAAAGATTAGTTTAAAAAAACTGCCTGGATACAAGTATAAAGTTTTGATGAATTTAGGAGTCCACAGAAACCATCCAGTGTGCTATAAACAATAAGAATTGCACTCCTTTTTCTCTGTAAGAATTAGCTGGTGTGATGCAGTGCCTTAATGTGCTTGCATTTGTACAGAAAGAACAAAGACACAAAGAATACTTGGTATGTTTATCTTATTGTCTTTCAGCAAGTGTGTATTTTAGAATATTCTAATGGCCTGCTGCATTGTTACTTATAATGGTGACACGTTACTATGAATATGAATACTTGTATATATACTTATGTCTAAGTGTACTTGTATGTATGCTTATATATACTTACGATATATTACTATAAATTTGTATTCGTGGAAAGGGCAGTAGTGAAAGTGTGTCGGGTTCCATACCGGTGTTTAGGCACCGGCAGGCTGACCCGACACACCGGCGGTATAAACGGGAAGGGCTCCCATGTAGATTCCAACAGCAGACTTTATTCCATGCTGAAAGTCTATGACGAAAGCCTCGGACAGGGGAAATGCCAAGCCTTTTCCCGGGAGTGGGGAGTGGGGCAGAGCATTCTGGGCAGGGGGGCGGGACATAGGCGGGGCCCCGGCACACAGGGGAAAGGGGGCAGGGAATCGGGCCAGCCAGGGAAACAGCTCTCAGGGTCTGTCCCTTTAGGGGACTCTCTCATGGCTCCCACAAAAGAGAAGTTTTAGCACCCAATTATATTTTTCTATCTCACAAACTGGGTAGAAATTTCCTATAAATTGCTGGTGTGAAATCTCTTAATCATCATAGAGGCTGATATCCATATAAATCAGCAACTAATAATTACTCTTTATATTTTTATTTTATTTCTCTTCAGCTGCGAGGTCAGTCTAACGTAGTTTGTGTTTGTGTATGTAATATACAGTCTTTTAGTTTTTCTATCATTTAATGTATTTTCAATGAATTTGGGGGCTGGATATTTGGTGATTGCGTGTTTAATTATGGGGTATATATTGCTGGCTGAATATTTCTGCCTTGGCAGTAGATGAGATGTGCATGAGATTTTATGAGGATGAACATTAAAATGTTGCTCTTTGAGAAATTAAAGAAGCTTTACTAAAGTGCAGTTGTCAGGTAAGAGTATTGCAATTAGCTTACATGTGCTCTCCTTGCTGCCACTCAAATAAATTGCTTTTGCAGTGTTGTCTTTTAAGTAGATTTCTTGTGATATCAGAGATTCTGGTGTTGAATATATTATGAGTCATTTGATTAAAATAGTGCTACTTGAGATTTATTCTCATAAAAAATGCTGAGAATCGTCATCTTTCTGTCAGTCCTTTTCAGATTCCTGAAGAAACAATTTGTACCATGGCAAAGCTCTATGTTGCAAAGTCTTTTATGGTAACAAGAGTTTTGTTTCTAGAGATTCTTACAGCTATTACACTGTACCAGATCATTTTCTCTGATACTACATGTAAGGCTGTAGTAGGTGCTGCATTCTCTCACTTAAGATGCATTATTATATGTTTTTATAAAATGTGATTAAAGATACAGGTTAAAAGTGTTAAAAGTGTTAAAAGATAAGTGTTAAAATCCTGAGGCTGTTGTTTATTTTAATTTAGCTTAATGTTATCCAACATTTCTGATAAAATTACTGTTTCCTGGGAACCTAAGGAAACTTACGTTTAATGCTCTAGACTGGACTTTTCAGAAAAGCACAGGGAAGTTAATTTTCAAACTCCAGCTAAAACCTGGTGAAAACTAGGGCTGCTTCTTTAAGCATTTGGGAAATGCAAGTTAAGGCTGTTCTCTGCACTCTTTTTGTTGCATGTTAGAAAATGCATAAGTGTTATCTACACTTTTTTTGAGAAGTAACTCCTTTTAAAGATGTAAATACTACTTTTGGAAGCAGTTTTTTTAAAACAATGGTCTCGGTAGTAGGGATCTATTTTTCCGATGCTAAAAATAATTTAACATCCAGTATTGGAAAATAGGAAATAACATTAAAATGGTGCATATGCATTACAGTGTTACTGTGGTCACAATATTATGGTCTGTGTAACCTTGATTCAGATCACTTGCATGTGTATATCATGACAGGATTTATGGCTCATGCCTATTTTACTAATCTTTTTACATGTCTTTTTATCAATTTCTTGATGAGTAGCTGGTGACCATTCAGTCTTAGGTATGCTCGAGATCTCACGACTACAAAGTTGGAGAATGCAACATAAGATGCAAAATCTTGAAAGAGACTGTCCTATGTATCTCACAAACTAGAAAGATGTGTACAATCACCTATTCTAACTGAATTTGCCATTCTTGAGAGATCTATTATGAAAACTTATTTTATGAAAGGTCTTATTTCAGATAATGAGTTCTGTAAAGAAGGGAAGCACGATTCCTTAGGGTGCAATGAGTCAGGTAAAGAACTTCTTAAAAAGAATTGTTCAGCATATGAGAAGTGTCAGTTTTGTATACTGACTGAAGTAGAACTTGGATTTAGGAAAAAAGCTCACATGTCATTTGGTAGTTTAAAACTCTCTATTACCTGTCTGCAAAAAATCCAGCACGAAATCTGGAGTTGTGCGTGATGCTTCTTGGGAGCTCTGTACGCTATAACATTTTTAAAGGGCAGCTAAGTTTCAGTGTCTCACATGAGGGGACAGTATGCACTTGTCTAGTGTATTTCAGGTTTGAGATATTGAGCATTCTCTTCGAGAAAGTAGTGTGTAGGTAATTACAAGGGTTGGACAAAACAACCACCTGATTCGTTTTTGTCTCATGATGGCTTAAGGAGAGGCTTACAATGATGGTTTCCTTAGTGAGCTTGTAGCAGCCTGCAGTTTGGGGTCTGCCTGAGCCAGAAATTCTCTTCAGTGTTTGGCAACACTTGATATGTTTTCCTCTCCCTCAGGGATTTATGTAATCTTTTTGAATTCATCTGCATTTTTGACAGCTGCAGTATCATGTAACAGTAGTTCCACAGCTTAACTGCATATTTGTTTGTGTGCTTTGCATAGTTCTTAATGCTGATACCTAATGATTTAATTTGTTGCCTTAGTTGTTTTGTTTCTAAAAATAATGAAAATTATTCTTTACTTACTTTCTTAGAGTTTTTGATTTTTTCTTTTTTAACTCTCTATAATCTTCTTAAGTACTCTACTTTTCAGGCTAAATAAAACATGGAAGTATGTTTAGTTGCCTTCATGTTGAGAGGAATTATTTTATCCTTTTGGAATGTTTTATACTTTTTTTTTCTCATGGGAGCGGGGTAGTTGGGGACAGAGGACAGAAGGTACCAAAATAGTGTGCTTCATTCAGGACAGGAGCACACAAGGATTTCTAACACAGGATAAGGGGTTTCTGGGTTTGTGTTGAAGGTATGGGGGGTGGTACATTTATGTCATTTCTTCACTTCAGTACTTTCTTTGAAGTTTCTAACAGTCTGTTTGGGGTTTTTTGGATTACCACTTGCCCTTTTTGAAGACTGGAGTGGTATTGGCTTTTCTTCAGTACTCAGGAATCTTTCTTGTTTTCCATGACCTTTCAAAGATGATGGAGAGTGGTCTAGCAATAACATCTGCTAAATCCCTCAGCACTCATGGGTGAATCCCTCCAGGGCTCATGAATTTGTGAGTGTCAGGTTTGCCTAACCCTATCCTCAACCAAGGGAAAGCCCCCAGGGTCTGAGATTCCTGAGGGCCAGCCTTAGCAGTGAATAAGAAGCAAAGGTGTTCAGTACCTCTGCTTTCTCTGTACCTTTTGTCATCACGGCACCTACTTCATTTGGCAGTGGGCCCACATTTTCCTAAGTCTTCCTTTTGCTACTGATATCCTTGAAGAAGCCCCTCTTGTTGTCCTTGATATCCCTTGCCATATTTAATTCCAAGTGGACCTTTGCTTTCCTTAACACATACCTGCTGTACTCAGACAGTATTCTTCCCGAGTGGCTTGACCTTTTTTCCACATTCTGTAAACTTTCTTCTTCTGTGTGAGTTTTGCCAGAAGTGCCTTGCCCATCCATGCAGCTCTCCAGGCCCCTTTGCTTAATTTCTTATTCACAGGGATGTCCTGATCTTAAGCATAGAGGAAGTGCTACGTGAATATTAACCATCTCTTTTGGACCCTCCTTACCTTCTGGAGACCTACTCGATGAGATTCCTCCAAGTAGGCCCTTGAAGATGTCAGAGTTATTTTTCCCAAAATCCAGGGCTATAGTCTTACTTATTGCCATGCTGCTTCTGTGCAGGATCCTGAACTCCAGCATCTCATGGACGCTGCAGTCAGCGCTGCCTCCATCCATCACATCCCCAACCAGTCCTTTATTATTTGTTAATACAAGGTCCAGCAACACATCTCTCCCTGTGGGCTTCCCCACCACTTGTGTCAAAGTTATCAGTGCTGTGCAGGAACCTCTTGGGGTCCCATGTGCCAAGCTGTGATGTCTTTCCAGCAGCTGTTGGGGTGGTTATGAGAATCACGGGCCTGTGATCGTGACAGCTACTTCCTGCTGTCTGTGGAAGGCCTCATCTACTTTGTCTTACTAATCAGGTGGCCAGTAGTAAACAGTGTCACCCATTTTATCCTATCCCTTAATTCTTACCCATAAGCTCTTGGCTCCTCCTTCATCCACCCCTAGGCAAAGCTTGATACATTTTAGTTGCTGTCTTACATAAAGAGAACTCCACCACCTTGCCTTTCTGGCCTCTTTCCTAAAAAGTATATAACCATCCATGACAGTATTCCAGTTATGCAGACTATCCCACCATATCTCTCTAATTGCAGTGAGATCATGGCCCAGCAACTGCACACTAATTCTAACCTTTACTGTTTCTACAGGTTTGCCTAGCAGAGATACCAAATTTATTTATGTAGAATTCCCAGGAGTCCTTTTAAGTCCAGTATGAGAGCCTCAGAAAGCTCCTGTGTATGAAATACTGATGGGAAGAATTCATTGGCTCTTCTACAGGTTTTTGTAACTTCAGTACTATAAAACCAGTAATGAAAGTATATGAGTTGTGCAAATATGGGCAGACTCTTAAGAGCAAAAAAATAGCATCTCTGTTACTCAGAACTCTTGCTTAATTCTAGGTATGGATGTTTTAGGTTATTACAAAGGAAGAAATCATCAGCTTTTAAAATTGTTTTTAAATACTGAAGTGGTTGGATTCCTTTTCCCATTCTTGCAGTGTTCAGTTATGAAGCTCATTTGGTTGAAATTTTGCTCAGAAAAGGTCGATCTGAAAGAGGAAAAGTGTTCTGGTAGATTTTTAGCCTGAGTGATTACTCTCTGCCATAATAATGAGTAATTGAAAGTAATAATGGTATTAGACAGATCTGTAGTACAAGTAGGTAACTTGTATTGTCTTTTTGTCTTTTTTTTGTCTTTCTTTTCTTTGTTTTTGTTTTTCCGTCCCCAATTTTTAAGCCTATGGAAAAGTGTTCCTAGTGAGGAAAGTAAGTGGCCATGATGCTGGAAAACTGTATGCCATGAAAGTACTGAAGAAAGCAACAATAGTTCAAAAAGCCAAAACAACTGAGCACACAAGGACGGAACGACAAGTCTTGGAGCACATTAGGCAATCACCGTTTCTGGTCACGTTACATTATGCCTTCCAGACAGATACAAAGCTTCATCTCATTTTAGGTGAGTAGTCTTCAGGATTCAAGTTTTTATTAAAATAAAAAAAAGCCCTTTTATCTCAAAGTTTCGTAAGGTTTTTTTTCATGTGGTCTAAAGTGCAGTGTGTTTGGAGATTGCATGAGAGAGCATAGGAAGTAAAATACTGTTCATCTTCAGCAGTGTCTGTGGTTTTCCTGTTTGAGCTTCAGTGTGCTAGTCTGACTTGGGAGGTGTAATGGTTGTCTGTGACTTATATGCAGCAAAAAATGCATATGTATGTTCATCAATGACCTGGAAGCATTTGCTTTGTTAAATGTTTTGTTATGAGATAATTTGATCTTTGAGTATTGAGATGACTGCATGTTTCAATTTTTTGGCTGTTAAGGGACAATGCAAAATCACACATTTCTGTGCCGAAAGTAGAGCTTGTTCATGAGGTTTGGTACTACTCTAATTTTACAAATATTTCCACCTTTCAGATTAGCAGCAAATTTAGTGTTTGTTGTATGAGCTGTATTTGTAAGAAAATTGCCAGCAATTTTTAAAACCTTCTTACTTAGAGAATTTTAAAAGAATTGTGAAGTGAATGATTAATTTAGGGCTTGGATTCATAATAAGCTTCTCTAGTGAAATGTTTGAGGAAGTAAATTGTCCTTTAATTGAAGTGCAGGTTTTCCATTCCTTTTTGTCCACAACTTCGATTTTTTTAACCTTTATCAACAGGCTGATTTATATTAAATTAGCAAAATTTTGTTAACGTTAAATGAATCTACACCTCTAGCTGTCAATTCTTAGAAAGGTGTTCTATGTACATACCTTAGTTTCATATACTGCAGTGAAATAATAAATGTGGAACTCAAATGGAGTATTCACTAAAATCCTTTTGAAAATGAGAGTTGAAAATTGTAATATAGTTTCTTGCAAATTCCTCTGACTAGGACATTAAAGAAATACATAAAAGATTGTCACAAATAGTTAGAGATATATTGATAGCTTTGTGATTTCTGTATAGTGATGGTTAATAATTAAGGTTTTGAAATTTATATTGGATTTAAAGTTATTGATTAATAACTTGGAAAAAATTGAAATATCAAATGAGATAAAATGTGAACATTTATAATAAATATTATAGAACCATTCTTTAAGTCCAGGTTTTTGCTAAAATGCAGCTTAGATCCCATTAGAAATATTTTTTAAAAAAGAGGGGAAACCCAAACAAAAAAACCCCCTCCAACCTGCTATAGATGTAGTTGCCTAAAAATAAATACATAGTAGGGGGGCAGTTTAGGTGATATAAGGTTAATTAGAAGGCCATAAAAGCCTCTTGTATGAAAGAAAATTAAAAGCTTGATATTTATACTCTCATAAGAGTCAAAAAGGAGTAAGCCCAGCAGTTCTGAAGAACGTTGTGTAGCAGATAGCGCACCCTGGGCATGTGTCTACCGTAACACAATATTGAGGTGACGTTTGAAGCAAGAAGTTCATAGCTAAGATAAAATTACAGCCTTTTGTTTTGTTTTTTTCTTTTTCATAAGTTCTACATCCATTCTCAGCATATCTGTTGGGGCCAGAAAGATCCTTTTTTCCTTCATTTTCAACAGAAAATAGGAATAATTAGTTTCAAAATTACTTTTAATGGCTTTCTGTAACAGTGAAAATTTCTCTTACTTAACTTGATGTAAAGCTACTTTATAAACCAGTTGGGCTTCACACCCCGCTTGAGGGGAAAAAAAGCCAAATAGTTCGTTACAAGTTTTTCATGTCTTATGTAAGTCTGTGTAAATCACTTCAATGTAGTTTTGGAAGTTAAGTGTTTCAGAGGCTTCTGGATTTTGGGGGAAACCAGTATCTGTCTTGTTTTTGTACTTGGCTGAATTTGGTGTGTGAGCAACCTGCCATTTCAGTTTTAAGAGGTTTTAGAATTGGAGCCTCAGTGCAGTATTTAGTACAGTTCTTCATACTGTCAGATTACATAGCTGTATGAATTTAGACTGAATCAAGTACAGACATGCAGCTGCATTTCTGCCAGATTTCAAGAAAAGAGAGTTAGGAGTTGATTCCAGTTTTTATGTTGGCTTTAAGCTATATTGAACAAACAACATGTTGTATCCATGTGAGTACCATTAATTCTATACAAAACTTGTCACTCAAGGGTAGCCTTCTAATACTTTAAAAAATAGCTAAATAATCTGAACTGTCAGGTGGAGTTTGTACTGAACTAACCAGGAATTTTTTTTTTCCATTGTGTCAGTGATGCATTTGATCTCGCACCAAGAATTTGAAGGCTGGTTGTTTCATTGGGCTGTGGTTAGTGTTACAACCTGGATAAAATTAAGCTTGTTGTGCCACTCCTGTGGCAGCTTTGGTTTGGATCTGTCCTTAGAATAGTGCCTGGCAGTTCAATGCTTACCTTGTGCTAAGTTAGCAGTTCTGGCTAGAAATATTTTTTAAAATTTGTTTCTGTTACCTTTTTCTACATGCTGAAGTTCTTTTAGAAGAAGGAAGCAATTGTAAAATGTGGGTTATTTATACTTCATTAAATCTTTTCATTTTCTTACTGGTCTAGATAAATAATCCTTCTCATGTTGTTTGATTCCACTAATACTCCTTTTCAAAGAGAGAACTGAAAAATGGAGAGAGATCAGAATGTGTGTAATTTATATATATATACTTTCTCCTTCAAACTATTAACTTAAAATAGGATTGGGCCCCTTTCATGGATTTGTCTTACACCCACAGATCTATAGAAACTATTCAAGAAAATACTGAGTAAGATGATGTGGGGCATGTTCCCTGCTCTGTGTATGCAGACCTTAAATGCAGTAACGGGGGCTGTGAGGTTGCAAATTAATGGCTGTAATGTACACTGCTAGGATAAACAGCTCTACATCTAAAATATGTTTGTGTTACAGTGGAGCTCTGTTGTAATAATTCATTTTTTTCCCCTCTCCCTTACTGTGGGAAAATCCATGTGTCATAGCCTGCAAAGAATGAAAGTGTGGTTTCCATGAGGGAGTGTATGTGGAAATAATCTCCTCCAGTAAGTTTTGCCATCAAGGTTTCCCTTGTGAAGGGAAAATTTTGTAATTGTCCATAGTTGATTATTTCCCCTAATACCTGTTTTCTGAATTGCCTTTCTTTATGTCAGTCTGCCTTGTTGCTCTTCAGAGTATTTCACAAGAGTCTACAAGGGTTCTCTTTGTAGCTATCATTTGTACTTCTTTCTTTTCATATTCCTAAGTAACTAAAAGACTTGATTTTGTGAAAAACCCCATCTTTATAATTTAGGAATAGATGAGGATTATTTTATGGTTTTGCTGCTTATTCAAAAGTGAGTCTTGTTCTTCCCTCAGTCCTCTAAGAAAGAAATTGAGTATTGTACAGCATGATGAAATACTAGTGAATTACAACAAAGTAAAAGCATCTAATAGTGGAATGTGTTACTAAATAGCTTCCAAAGTACCTAATAATATTCCAGTAAGAAAATAAAATTGTTGGAAAGTAAATTATAAGGTTCTTTGTTCTATTTTTTAGACTATATAAATGGAGGAGAATTGTTTACTCATCTTTCGCACAGAGAGAGATTCTCAGAAAATGAGGTGCAAATTTATATTGGAGAAATCGTTTTGGCACTTGAACATCTCCACAAGGTAAAGTAACTTCATTCTGGTGCTGATTTTGAGGACTTACAGCTCTATTCTTTTTATATCATATAAAGTTAGTAAGGAGAACTATTGTTCTAGATCGTTTTTAAATTGAAAGTAACTTATGTAGCAATGGGACATTAGTTGTATAATTAGAAATAATCCCCAATGAAGTGTCCCTCTTTGTGCACCAGAGTAAGCCTACAAATTTTTGTCTGCAGGGTGAAAGAGTAGTGTTATTGACAAATGATTTGTTCATTTTTAGTAATCCTTGTGAAACTATATTAGTAAAACTAATTTGTAGTGAACAGGAACAAGTCTTGGGTTGTATTATGCCACGGTGACCCAGGCCGCCCGGTGAGCCTGGTAGGCGACATTGCTTCTGTCCTCCCACATGGACACTCCGCTCCAAGAGCGGGCGCTAGGCGCGACAGCCCTATTGGAGGGGTGAAGTAACGCGAACCCAGATGGTAACCCTAGGGATGCCGAAGCTCTCCCAAAGAGCGTAGTACCAGCGAGCCGTGATGGGCCGGCAGAGTCAGGCTGATGGAGTGCGGCGGCGGAGGCAAAGGACGAAGGAGGCGCTCTCTTATGTTGCATAATCCATGTCTTTATTTCCCTGCCCCGAGCGGGGGAAACAGGGAGGCATGAAGGGGAGCAACCTGGAGCTTGGCCTTAATAGAATGGCCTCAGCCCTGGGCAAAGCCCAGAGAGCTGGCCTTACGGAAAGGCCAAGGAGTGGCGATGGAATGGTGCCGACTGGCAGTTGCAGGGGGAAGTTATACAGGGGGAGGAGAATAGGAGGTACAACAATACAACCAATAAGGGGAAGACATACAATGACTGGCAACCAATCCTGACAAACAAGAGGAGGAACTTATTTGAATCAACCAATGAGAAACATAACAGAACAGAACTTTCTAGACATTAATTGAATAGTCAATAAACCTATTATTAAACATAAGTCAACCTAACCAATAAGAGACTCAAAGGCTAAGAGGATTCTGGAAACAGGGAGGAGATGAGCCTCGGAGTGACACCCAGTGGGTGGAGAGGGAAAACCCTTGTCTCCTCCTCAGATCCGCCCTCAGAGGCGGATCCCAAGGCGGGGACATCCACCCACTAGATGTCCTCCTTGATGTACAGCCCAAAAGTGGGCTGGGTCACCGCAGCAGTATTATTCAGTTATCCTTGTTTCTACCCACCTGGGTAGTAGAGTTCTAGCACAACTGTAGATGTGAAAAGTATTACAATTCTCAGAAGTAATATGTAGATTTGTAGACTATTACAAAGCATGCATGTATGGCTGGTCTGTCTAGACCACATAACAGCAGCCTCCATTTTCATTCTCAGTGAAAGCTGAACTGAGTTTTGCACTCAACAGGAAGTGTTCAGTCACTTTTAGATTCAAGGGATATACAGTATGTCCTTTAAGTTTTAAGACATTAATGCACAGTGTAATTTGAGAGTTTTTATGTAATTTTAAAGTTATTTCTTCAAAGGCTTTTAAAAATTGTCTTTTTTGAGGTGCAGCTTTCGTGTGTCAGATTACTTTAATAAGGAGAATTTTGGTAGCTTCATATTTAAATGCATTTGGCAACATCTTCTTGATGTGGTTACATTATTTGGAAAAACTTTTTCTTATATTCTGTTTGCAGTTGGGGATTATATATCGGGATATAAAACTTGAGAATATTCTCCTTGATTCTGATGGCCATGTGGTGCTGACAGACTTTGGTCTAAGTAAGGAGTTTCTTACTGATGAGGTGAGTATTTGGCTCTCCAGTAAGTGTGGACAGAATTGAGCAAGATGACAAAGTCTCATTGAAATCCTAAGCACATTTGAGAAGGGTGGAAAACCTGCATTCCAGACACCTACATCATAGAACAAAATCTAGTTGTCCATGTTACTAGGTTTCGAGCTTTCAGTTTATTGGTCTTAGGCCTGCCAGTGTTGTCATACATCTTTGTTCTAGTTTTCCCTGAAAAGCTTTCATACTTTCTTCTGCTGACCTTGACATAAAAAGGGAAAGACCCACATAAGTCTGAAAAGTCACTTATGTTTTGATTTTCAGATGCTTTTTAAAAAAAAATGCTTGACTGTGCTAATTCTTTGCAATGACTAGGCAAATGGTATGCTATGACTCTTTTTTATGCTAATAATAATTAATGTATTATTATCTTGTCTTTTTCTCATGTCTTTGTGTCACTTTTAATAAGCTTAATTGCAAGCTTTTAGGATAAAAGCTTATCTCTTACTAAATATGTACATAGTACCTAACATAGTGATCTCTGACTGTTGATGTTAGTTGTTAGTTATTTGTAAGGTACAGTTCTGTCTCCAAATAGGCTTTTTAGATTTCAGAGGGTCAAAATTGTGTAGGATTTTACTTCTGAGAAAATTTTAAAATGAATGTTTTTTGACTTTCACATTAGCTATCAGAGGTATTGAAATCTTGGACTGCAGATCTAAAAGTCTTTGTTAGAAGCGGCAGGAGGGTTTTCTAAAAATAGATAGCTGGTGTAGTTTCCTCTAGAATATTTGCATTTCAAATGGAGTCTGGTAGGATTTAGGAGGGACCATTTTAAAAGATACTAAATTTTACTTTCTGAAGCAGGGAAGTAGGAGAGATAATGTCAGTATATTCCTTTTAAGTTACAGCACGAAACCAAGAGAGGAGGTTCAACTGGTATGAGAAGGGATTAGCAGCAGACTGCCACACCAGTGCCAGAGAGTAAGTACAGAGAGATGTAGGTTTTCATCAGGAAAGAATGATAGTAAAAGGTGTGGCTAGGGAGAGTGGGACTTCCTTAGAGCTGTGAGAAAAACTCTGCTGGGCACAAGAGACAAAACAAAGTACTGCTATTATTACACTGATGGGAGAGAAAAGGAGCAGTCCCTCAGCCTCGAAGCCGAAGTTGAATGAAGCCTAAATCTTCATTAAGAATGTCATAAAGAATCAGAACCTTAAAGTCTCAAAACAGTTGTTTTTAAGAAGCACGCCTCATCTGTGCTCACCTTTGGCACATAATTTACAAGCAGTGCAAGGAAAAGGGAGGACTTGGATAGGCATCAGAGATATGTTTACTTTATCCATACTATTAATTGGATTCTTCTTTCTCCAGTCATTAAATAAAGCCATCTTGCTCCTTGGTCATTTAATGTCTGTTCTTCTGACTCAAATCCATTCTATTTTCAGTATATACCTTAGAAATGTGTTCATTTAACTGTATTTTTTCTTTTATTCTCTTTCACATTTTGTATTTGTCTTCCCTGTAAAAAGTCTTGTTTCTCATGTTTATTTTAATGAAAAGCATAATTGCAATTGTGTTGTTTACGTCCAAAAATCTAAGAAATTGTCTCCACTTGACTAAAATTTTCATGTGTGCTATTGTAATTTAGCTACTGAACTTAACCATTAAGATTAAGAGGACCCATTTACACAGAGAAATTGACATTTCATATTGTATTCTCTGTAGACAATTGAGCTACTACTAGAACACTTAAAATTCATTACAATAGATACTTGCACTTCTGAACCAATGTACTTACAAGAGGTAGAATTTTCCTGTATAGCTGTTTTCATGCTCACTAGGGTAGCACTTGTAAATAAAATTGCACAGCTGTTTAAGTCAGATAAAGGTGTAGCATTTGCAATTTAATCAGAGCAGTGTACTTTCCTTTCTCTCCCTTCCTTCACATGTCTTTCCTGGTGCACCTGCATTTTGCAAGAACTTCGCCATTAGAAACGTGTACTTAAGCAAGTGGAATTTATTCTAGTAACCCCCTCTTTGGGCTGATTTTCTGAAACAAGATTAATTTAGGTTATTAAAAATGTATAAAAATTATCATAGTAGAGGTATGTACTGTATTTAGAGTTCTTATTAGAGAGAAATCCTTCCCCATGTATTTATGAATTTTGGATAGTTTTGTAGTTAGAGATGCTTGCTAGAAAACGTCATGATTCAATGTTTTCATTATCTCTGCTATAATCTGATGACTGTTAAAGATTTCCACGTACCTGGGCACATAGTAAATCTAACAGGACTACAATAATTACGGCAGATTGACTATTCAACAGTGCAGAGGTGGGAAGCTGCTTTTCCTAAGCACTGTTTGAGTGAGAGGAAGCAAATGCCTGTGACTAGTAGGAAAACAGAAACCTATTGATTTCTGCCATGCAGCTACTGAAGCTTGAGTGTGAAGAATGCATTGTCAAGTATTCTCTCTGTTTTTGTGTGAAAATAGCATGCAAGAATCAAACATCCAAGTTAAAGCAGCTTTAAGAGCTTTAAAATATTTTATGCTACTGTTTTGCTAAAACATGAAATTTGTCTTTTGCAACTGAATCAACAGTGGTGTTGCCTTTGTTTTGTCTTTAAAATGAAGCAATATGTTTTTATTAAATGCAAAAAGAAGGAATATCCTGACTAGAATAAAGAAGTTCAATAAAAATTACATTTCACATAGGGTTGGTCAGTATTACAAGGTATTTAAGTATGAAATTACTTAAAATTTATTTAAAAGCTCATGAAGACCTACAGTTTTACTAGCCTAACCATAGAATGGAATTAGTAAGAGATTAAGAGATTGAAAGAGATTTAGTATTACGTTTTATGGCATTTGTATTCTTTACCCTGTGATGAATTTAAGGCTGGTGTTTATGATTTTTAAATCTCAACTGAACTGTAAACAAAATTGGGGTAAAAAAGACAATTTTATCCTTATGTTTTCATGCATCTCAGCTGAGTGTTTGTCTAACTGGGGTTCAAAGTACATCTGCGCATGACATTAATATAAGTTATTATTGGGGACATGGAGAATTGGTAGGACTTGAAACTTCTACAGCACTATTTTGTTCATTGCACAAGTGAAATCATTCCAGTGTTGGGTTTTATTTTTCAAGTCTTGTAACACATTCATCTTTAAAACCCCTAAAAGTCCTATGTTGTTGTTCTGGGGTTTTTTTCCATTGTATTTTTGTGTGTTGTCTTTGTCTTGTGGACTTAGGCATATTTTTATCTTTTTATCTCATTAATAGCTCTACTTCTATGCTGGAATTGTTTTGATTTGGTCAGTGTCAGTTTAACCTAGTCATCAGGTCTGGTCTTAATTTTGATGTATGTTGCTAAAGTGCTACTTCATTTTCTAAAATCTTTCTTTCTGCTCACATTTCCTTTAGTTCTGTAACCACACAAAAAAATCATATTTTAGTATACATGGATATATTTATGTCTTAGAAAAAATAATATGAACACATGCATTGAATTACTGTAAAAATGATCTGTTTGACCATGCATAATAATTAATGTTTTTCTTAATTAAATCCAGTAAAGTACACTTTCTTCTAGAGTATAGTGAAGTGCTCAATTCTTCCGCATTGGTACATGTCTTCTGCATTAACTTAAGTTTTTTCTGAAGTTTTTGTGTTTGCTTAATGAAGTTTAAATAAATTAGATAGTAAATACTGAATGTTGTCAGTCTTCAAACAGTGTGTCTGTGCGCATACAAATGCCTTAGCACTAAATAATATAAAAGTGGATATTCTGTACGAAGGATGATTGAACTGAAACCTAAGACATTGGGTGGATGTCTGTGTACTTCTGTCTGATGTGTAGAATGAATATTTCATATACATTGTTGTTTCTTCATCTGAAAATGTCTTGATCAGAGTTGCAAATTGAGTTATAACTCTCAAATGCTTTTCACTGTTGAATTGTTTGATTTCATTTATTTGATGACAGAGTGAACATTTTGTTCTGGAAAGGAAATTAATATGTAATTTTAGAAGATTTTAAAGAATATTCATGGGAGGAAAAGTGCTTAAATGGAGGTTGGTCTGCTGTGGGTTTTGGTAGACGAACTAGGGAGAGATTTGTATACATTCTTAAGTGCAGTTTAAAGGTAGTGCAGAACAGAGAGGTGTGACTACAACTTGACTCATTTAGTGCTTTAGGAACTGTCACCTCACATGAGTGGACTAATAGATTAGCTATGCATTTAACTTTAAAAGACCCTTTATAATTGTCCAGTTAAAGTGATAATGTGTTACCATTACAATTAGACAGTACATCCTCCAACACTGAGCATTCTCTTGCAAAAATGAGTAAAATTATCCATACTTCACATGACTTGTGTTTTAGTTAAAGGATTGTTCAGTGGTGTGTAGACATAACAAACAGTTATAAGGAGCAGATTTACATTTCTCCAAAGAGAAAAAAGTAAGAGTAAACTGAATAGTGAAATTAGTCCACAGAAGTTAACATGAGTTATAAATCTGTCTGGATAATTAGGTTTGGAAAAAGAGATGAAACAATGGCAAAACTTTTTTGCTTTCTTTGGTGTACTTCAGTTGGCTCAGTTTTAACTGTCCTGAAATTGAATATTAAGAACATACCAAACACTCTACAGGCACATCACTGAGCTGGACTAATTTAGTTGCAAAACGAGGTCGTCAGTGATCAGATGATTGTTTGAGCCTTTGCCCAAGAGGTTTCCCCTTTCAGTGCTTATCACAAAGAAGATTGTGCTTTTCCCGCATGGACCAGTAATGCAGAAGATCAGAGCATAAAATAGTTTCTGTCCAGATTTTTATGCCAAAATATTAAAGTTCTGTTAAGAATTTTTTGCGAGACAGATCATGATTTCTTACAATGACTGCTTTAAGGATACTGTTTTCCTATTGTAATATACCACTTTAAAAAAAATCCAGTTTTGGGGAGAAACACCAATCTCTTTGTTAAGTACTCTGATGTCTTCTATTGGATATTAGGTTGCTAGTCAACTCAGAAAAATTCTGATTGTTTTCCAAGGGAAAACAAGTAACTTTCTGAGGGCAAATGCTCCTGTTGTCATGAATCCATTTTTCTCATAGATTTTTTTTTTTTCTTTTGAATTACTGCAAATACCTCACTTCCATGAAACTTTGGCAGCCAGGTGTTGAAAACTTACATGACCAGGGATTCACAGCCAAATGTAAATGAATTTAGAACCAGATGGATTGCATTTGAGCAAAATCGTCTGCTCTTACTCCTTTACCTTTTACATGTGGAGCTCTCTTAAACTATGTTTGACATGTTCTATATTATTTTCTTTGTTTAAAAAAAATTGAAATTAACTTTTGAAGGTTTGTAGTAACAGCTAGCAGAACTCTTCCCAGAATTAGTACTCTTTCATACCTTATAATTTTGTTTCTCTTTGAAGAAATATGAGTTTTTCAGGTTTTGCTTTGTATACTGTTCTTTCTTGGTACTATTACCTCTCTCATCTCAAAAAGTCAATACTTTAGAAAACAACCCTTCCAAAAATTGGAATTTTGAGAAGAACCTAGTACAAAGTGTTCATCCCAGTTGACAGTGGTACATACTTGCATTCCTCCCACAATGTAATACATTGTTTCTGATTTTTTTTGTCTGCAGAATTGAGTCTTTTGTTTTCTTTACTATTAGTTATTTACTTTAAAAGCCATTATCAGGAACTGGTTTAAATAATTCCATGTAGAATTGCAATTGGATTGCAGCTTGAAACCAAACATAGCTGTTGTAAAAGTCTGTGAAAAGGTTTCTTGAATCTCCACTTGACCCTTAGATGAGGATGTGGCCTTCCATTGACTTTTGTTCTGAGGTCACAGGGGTAGAGGACACAGGTTTCTTGGTTAACACAGTGCGAGGTTTAGCTGCCCTTGCTGTCTCCTTTAACTGCCTGTTCTGATGGCATCTGCTGGCAGGCAGATCTCATTCTTGCTTGAAAAATTCAGTAGCATTATTCCATATCTGTTTTGGAAGCAGAAGTCGTTAGTCTAGCTGTGGCACGAGGCATAGTAACCGATACGGTATTTTGACTTAAATGGCTTCTTCAAGCTGGAACAGCCACCAGGATAGGATGTTCAATTAATTTCACATGACCCTATACTTTCTTTAAAAATTCTTCATACGATGACATTTCAAACTAGTGGACCTTTGTTCTGCCCTGTTGCAACCATTTTTGCTCTAGTCTAAGCTTTTGTTTTCCGATTATAGTCTTCATTATGATTTTGTTATGTGCAGCAGAGCAGTCTAACTAGTGTACCACTAAACTTTTTGCCTGTCTTTGTTCTTTCTCATTTGTCTCCTGCAAAGGTTATGGTTTTGGTCATGAATAGAAGTTTACAGCTGCAGAAGCAACAGTCTTCAGCTGAGAGACTTTCTGGGTGAAGTTAGACTTTCTGATATGGACAGCTTAATTACCCAGTGTTATGTTTGGATATTACCACTGTAATAAATACGTACG
>VZTH01006514.1:68913-82808 GCA_013397815.1 Aleadryas rufinucha | reverse complement strand
TCCCATCGCGGCGGGGTTCGGCGCAGGGAATGACCCGGGCGGTGGGCGCGTTCGAGCGGTTGGAAGGTGCCCAAGCCCCGGCGCTGCGGTGATGGGCGCTGCGGTGAGCGACTCCGTGCCAGAGAGAGCAGCCCGGACAAGCTTTCCCCCGCGGGGATGAGGAGCAGGAGCGGGACCGGGCAGCGGGGGGAGCCAGCCTCCCCCGTGGATCCAGGAGCCCTCGGTTCCAGCTGGAAGACGTCTCCCACGGGGTCAGTGGCCGTAGCGGGGCCGGAGCAGGGACACCGGGACCCAGCCCAGAGGAATGGTGGTGGAAGCAGCTACTGCTAGGATCACCAAATGTTAAAAGGACGGGATTTTTCAAGACATTTGGTGGAAAGCAGCTCTAACACAGCTGTTGTCGGCAGCACTTAGCTTGGAACAGATATCCAAAGCCTGGAATGCCCTGTTGCTGGGGTTCTCGGCGGGGTGCCAGGGGTGATGCTGGCAGGACTCAAGAGATCCACGCGGTGCCGTCGCCTCCTCCATCCCTCCCTCCCCGCAGGTGCTGCCTGCTGTGCTCAGAGGTGTTTCCTCCGTTCTTGCCGTTGGATGAGATCCCCTCGGCGGGCATGCGTGTGCCACACGAGCGCTTGGCATGGCTGTGTCCCCGTGACCAACACGGGATGCCCAAGCAGCGCCAGCGCCCGGGGCCTGGCCGCCGTCAGCCACGGCCCAGCCCTGCCAGCACCGTTCTGCCTCAGCTGCAGGACGTGTTTGACACCTTGTGCCAAGCCTGGGAGGAGGAGGAAGAGGAGGGTGGCATGGTTTCCCTCCCGTGACGGGGACATGCCTTCCAGCAGCTGCGCCAGAGGCGTGCAGTGCAGCAGCTTATCAACACAGCGTGTTTTCCTCCGAGACGAGTCCTCTGGCAGCAGCAAAAGGACAGCTTAAAAGCTGGCCAAGGGTCATTGTCAAAGGTCCCGCTTTCTCCAAATAATGTCACAAACTCTGTGCTCACATGGATGCTCTTGCAAGAGGTTCTGGAAACCGGGAAAATTACCCAGCTCATAAAACTTGGAGTGAGGGAAACCCTCAGCAAAGTGCAGGGACACTCTCCCACACCAGCCATGGGTGTGCAGCCCCCGTGGAGCTGGGACCCACTCGGGAGGAGAGGCAGCAGCCACTTGCCAGCACCCTGGGCTGGGGTCTGCAGCGGGCAGGGGGGATCCAGGGAAAGAACCAGCAGAGCCCCTGCAGGGCTGCATCAGCCCCCACGCAGGTTTCTTGGGGAGCTCATGGATTCCCACCTGGAAAAGGCGGAGCAGCACGAGCTGCCTCCTGCAGCCACGTCCTGACCCACCTGTGCGCTGTTGGGGAGAGGGTGTGTGCGTGCCCTGGTGTGGGCACGGATGGACATTGCTCGTGGCCAGGACAGCCCAGCTCCGGGCCCGGGAGCTGCTGGGTGTGTGCAGAGGGGCCGGCAGCTCGCGGCCGGGCTGTGAATCGTCCTGTCTGTTTGTACAAGGGCCGGCCTGGCCGTGGGGGAGGTCAGGGGGCCCGGGGATGTGCGAGCCTGGCGAGGTGGTGTTTGGGGAGGGGGTCCCTGCCCCACTCCCTGCTGAGAGCTTGATTAGATTCTGCTCAATTTACAGCCCTTTGGCTTCCTGGTGTTTTCCTTCAGTCAGCAGGACCCGTTTTCCCTTTGAACGAAAGAGGGTTTTTTGAAATGCAAAATGTGCCAAGTTTTGCAGCCCTTCAGAAACGGGAGGAAGCCCCTGGCCCGTGTGGGCTGTGGGGAGCTGGGGGCCCGTGCCCGGCTCAGGGAGAGCCCCTGCCCCGGTGCCACCAACGCAGCAGGATCCCTGCGTGGCCGTGGGTGCTGCCTGCAGGCAGGACACGGACCCCACGGGCCTCTGCCCTTTCCCACGCCGCACTGTGCTCCGCTGAGGTCCGGGGAGGACCGGGAGCCAGAGCTCGACTTGTTTCCCAGCTCTGCCACCGTTCTGTTTCCCAGGATGAGTCAGAGTCCCTGTGGGCAGAGCCCTCTCCCTCCGGGGTCACTGCACTGCCTCTCCCTGTTCTCCCATCCTCCCGGGTGCTCTGAGCAGGCTCATCCCTGCAATGGGACACCCAGAGCAGCCTGGCCGTGATCCTGCCAACCCAGGGGGTGAGAGGGATTTGGTTCCCCTGTTCCTGAGCATAACGGGACAACTGGGCTAAACCAGCCTAAAACCACCCTGGGCTCTGTAGCGTGAGTCAGGGCCATGTGTGGAAACAAGGGAGCCCTTGACCGTGTGCCTCGGGCCATCGCGGCACACTGAGGGGCCGAGCTCACCCCGAGGTGGCTGCATGTCACCACAGACAACGAACCCTGTGTGGGCCTGGAGCCGTGGTGTGGGGGCACGGAGGCGCTGCTGGGTGTTCTCGCCACCATCCCTGCTCACCGAGGTCTTGCTGGAGGCTGGGAAACAGCCACGGGAATGAGACCGAAGTACCTGGGCCACACAACGCTGGTGGCTGCAGGGATGAGCAGCTGCCTGGGCTTTGTCACTGTCAGCCTGGGCGCAGAGCGGTGGGACAGGGTGCTCTGGACTAGACAGTGCCCCACACCCTTTGAGGCACAACCCTGAGCCCCAGGGGCAGCGGGAGATCTCTGGGCAAGCGGCGGTGAGGGAGCTGGCTGTGATGGTCTGCAGGGGTTGGCGAGGCCCTGCGGGTCACCCGGCTGGGACACCAGGCTCACCACGTGTCCCGCAGGCTCTGGGTGATGTGGACCAGGTCCGGATGACCTCGGAGGGCTCCGACTGCCGCTGCAAGTGCATCCTGCGGCCGCTCAGCAAGGACGCCTGCAGCCGCGTCAGGAACGGCAGCGCGCGCGTGGAGGATTTCTACACCGTGGAGACGGTGAGCTCGGGGGCTGACTGCAAGTGCTCCTGCACCGCGCCGCCCTCCTCGCTCAACCCCTGTGAGAATGAGTGGAAGATGGAGAAGCTGAAGAAGCAGGCCCCTGAGCTCTTCAAGGTATCTGTGGTGTGGCGGGGCTGGGGGCCGGACCCCTCCCCACGCTGCGGGGCCATGCCCCTGCCCCGTGCCCTGTGCCCCAGCCCTTACCCCAGGCCCCATCCCTGCGCCCCCTCTGCAGCTGCAGTCCATGGTGGACCTGCTCGAGGGAACGCTGTACAGCATGGACCTGATGAAGGTGCACTCCTACATCAGCAAGGTGGTGGCCCAGATGAACACGCTGGAGGAGGTGAGCGAGCTTCAGCAGTGCCATCCCCGCAGTCCTCCCCTCTGGATGGCTCAGGGCCGTCTCTGAGCTCCCTGAATGCGGCTCCAGCCTCTCCTCTCCTGCAGACCATCAAGACCAACCTGAGCAGGGAGAACGACTTCATGAAGGAGAGCGTCCAGCACCTCACCGACCAGATGAAACGCTACGAGAACTACTCTGACATCATGATCAGCATCAAGAAGGAGATCTCCAACCTGGGCTACCAGCTGCTGCAGAAGGATGCGGCTGCCATCCCCGAGAGCAAGGCACAGGTACCCCAAGGCACAGGTACCCCAAGGCACAGGTACCCCAAGGCACAGGTACCCCCGGGGCCCAGCTCTGCACAGGCACAGTGGGTGGGTGCCACCAGGCAGGGCCAAGCTCCCCCAGGCTTGTGGCAGGTGCCATCGGGGTAACCCCTGGGCTGGTGCCTGTGCCCACTGCCTGGCACAGTGGCAGCAGGGAAGGGGAGGGCATGGGAGGGAAGGGGCTCCCACCAGGCTGTGCCCCCCAGGACACAACAGGTGGCCGAGAGAAGGAGGCAGGACGGTACCCCAGCACCCGCAAGGCCCTGGGGGACAGGGCAGGCCCCCGAGCACCCAAGGAGAAACCGCTAAAGCCCGAGAAGCCCAAAAAGGAGAACACTAAGGCCAGAGCAGGGTCACAGCCCACGGCCAAGCCCAAGCCCCTGGCGCACCAGCAGACCGTGGTCCGAGGCATCACGTACTACAAGGTCGGGCAGGCGGGAGCGGCCGAGGGTCCGGCCGGCAGCCGCGGTGAGTCTGGAGACGGGCCAGGGGTGGGGGGCTGGGAGGGCACCTCCCCCCGGGGCAGAGGGCCAGGGCCTGCCCCTGCCAACGCACCAACCCCCAGCTTGTCCCCCCACAGAGGGCCCTGTGAGAGGGGCCATTGTGTCAGAGCAGCAGCAGGAGAAGGGCCCCCTGCCCCCCTCGGCGGAGGGCAGCCCAGCCCAAGCTGCTGCACAGACAGAGAGCACCGTGCCCAGCACCACGGCAGCGCCCAGCACCGCCCTGGCTCCCCGCAGCACCGCCCGCAGCCCCCCCGGCCCCGGCCTCGGGCAGGGGGCTGCCAGCACCGGGGGCCCCGAAACACCAAACAGAGGTGGGTGAGCGGGGGCGGCCGGGACGGGACCTGCGGTCCCAGTGCCCGTGGCCAAGCTAAGCCAGCAGTACTCTGCCATGGGAAGGAGAGGCAGTCAGCTGCCTGGGGCAGGGTTAAGCCTTCCTCTTCCTCCCCCTGGGTACCCAGTAAAGGAGGTGGAGTGCGAAGGCACCATCGAGTCGGTGGAGCCCCCCGTGGAGCACCACAGCTACGGGCGCAACGAGGGGGCCTGGATGAAGGACCCGGCAGCAAGGGATGACCGCATCTACGTCACCAACTACTACTATGGGAACAGCCTGGTGGAGTTCAGGAGCCTCGACAACTTCAAGCAGGGTGAGGGTCAGCGGCCGAGGGGGTGCAGGGGCCCTGGCTCCTCCTGGGTGGGTGTCCAGTGCTGTGTGACACCAGTTGTGCTGGGCCCTGGGGCAGTGGGCAGCTGAGGGGAGCTGGGGGGCATCCACAGGGCAGCAAGGGGGACACAAGTCCCCTGCCGCTGCCAGCGTGTTCTGGCCATCGTGCATGGGACCCCAGTGCTGTGGAGGGTCCCAACACCTCTCCTGCCCACTCACAGGCCGCTGGAGCAACCTCTACAAGCTGCCCTACAACTGGATTGGCACCGGGCACGTGGTGTACAGAGGGGCCTTCTACTACAACCGTGCCTTCACCAAGAACATCATCAAGTACGACCTGAAGGAGCGGTACGTGGCAGGCTGGGCGCAGCTCCATGATGTGGTGTACGAGGACACGACGCCCTGGAAGTGGAGGGGCCACTCGGACATTGACTTTGCCGTGGATGAGAGCGGGCTTTGGGTCATCTACCCCTCCGTGGACTACGACTACTCACAGCAGGAGGTGATCGTCCTGAGCCGACTTGACCCCGTGGACCTCTCGGTGCGCAAGGAGACCACCTGGAAGACGGGGCTGAAGCGCAACACGTACGGGAACTGCTTCATCATCTGTGGCATCCTCTATGCTGTGGACACCTACAGCCAGAAGGAAGGGCAGATCTCCTATGCCTTCGACACGCACACGGACACGGAGGCAGAGCTCCGACTGCCCTTCCTCAACCACTACTCCTTCACCACGCAGGTCGACTACAACCCCAAGGAGAAGGTGCTCTACGCCTGGGACAACGGCCATCAGATGACGTACGGGCTCCGCTTTGTGGTCTGAGTGCCCGGGCGGGTCCCACTGCACTCCTGCACCCACCCTGGCTGGGGCACCCTGACGCAGCCTGGCCCTGGCACCCCAACTCCAGCCAGGGCTGTGGCAAGAGCCCGGCTTCCACCCCAAAACCTTCCCCATCCGCTTTGCCCGTCACCTGCGCCGTGCCCAGGGCACTGCGGGGCAGGGACAGCGTGCGAGAGCAGCCCCCAGCAGACACCCCCACGACGACGTGGCCCCTGGGGCTGTGGCAGCTCGGCCGGCATCGCCTCCCCAGGGATGCAGAGAGGAGCCCAGCCCCGCATCCCCCTGCCACTGCTGGCACTGCCCGCCCTGCACCAGCACACCGAGCACCTCCTGCACTGCCCCCAGCCCAGCCACCCTCCCCGCACGCCCCCCGGGACCGCGTGTGCCATCACTGCCACAGTGCCGGTGCCGGGACAGCCCCACGCCCTGCCCTGTGCCGAGCCCCGTGGGCGGGCAGGGCCCCTCACTGCCAGGCGCCAGGAACAGGTGCCAGTCGCTATTTTAGGAGATGTGGTTAAGATGCCTTTGCTTTTGCTGATCGTGAGCTTGTTATTTAAATGCATTCACTGGAGCCGTGCAAGTCCCCTTCGACAGCAGGCGTGGAGGAGCCTGCCCGGGGTGTCCTGCCCGCACAGCCACCTGCACATCCCCCTGCACACCTGCCCTCACACCTGCCCGCACCCAGCACTGGACAGGGCAGCCCTCGGGCCTCTCACTCTCCATGTGAGGCAGAGCAAGGGGCTGCGAGCGCTTGGCTTGGTTTTGGTCATTTTAGACATGAACAGTATTAAAACATAACAGATGTGAGAGCGGGCTGCGTGCGTTGTCATTTGTCCTGAAGCTGGGCAGGGAGGAGTGGGCAGGGTGGGCGCTTGCTCTCCCCATCCCTCACCGTCCCTGTCCCTCGCCATCCGTGTCCCCTGACCCGACTTCCATGGCCAGGAGTGCCCAGGGGTTGCTGTCACAGCTGGCTGCTCTTGACTGCACACCCTGCGGGCGCATCTGCCCACACCCAGCCCAGGCCAGGCACCCCGCGTTCCCCCAGCAGCACCAGCACGGTGCCACGGCAGTGCGGAGGCAGGAGGGTCCCTGTGCAGACCCGGCACAGCAGCCCCTGGGGAAGAGGAGCTTTGGCATTGTCCGGCCCGAGCCGCAGCCCGAGAGCCGGGGGGAGCCGAGGCGGTGCCGGGGGCGCGGAGCAGCTGAGCGTGGGCACGGCCGGGCAGCAGCTGCCCTGGCGCTGCTGCAGAGCTTGGCAAGCGCGGAGCTGCGGGGGCCCGGCTGAGAGCAGCCCCAGCGCCCTCCCGTTCCCGTCCGTGTGTGCGAGGGCAGCGCCCCCCCGGCCCCGCCGGGCCCCGCACACACCGGCCACGGGCGCCTCGTGCTGCGGAGCTGGCACCGACCGTGCCCCTGGATGCGGAAAGGTTCCCACTGCGAAGAGCTGAAGCGGGTGCCAGGCGCGGGGCAGCCGGGCACCCCCTCTCCCGGCCCCACGCTGCTCCCANGCCCCTGCTCCTGCCCCTGCCCTGGCCATGCACTGCACCCTTCGCTTGGCCGCGGGTCCTCGCCACCAGAAAGGAGCCGGCCGACTTTTCCCCCCGACTGGGTCCCTGCCAGGCTTTTATCTAGCGATCCCCAGCAAATCCCTGTACAAACAATACGGATTTCTGACATTTTTTTGTGGTAAAGTAAACTCCCAGCACATCTCTAATTCCAGGGCTTTGTTGTTCTTCCGCAGGGGCTGCCGTGGCTCCGCGCTGTGCTGGGCTGGGCTACGGACACCCCTCCGCTCCCCTCGGTCAGAAAACATGGGAAGGGAGGAATGAAACCCACGTGGTCAGAGGACTCCGTTGTGTTGGGTCCTTTGGGCTGTGGTGGGGAGCTTCAGCTCCAGCAGCCCTTTGTGAGCTGATCCTTGTTCTGGCACGGGTCCCCGATGGCTGCTCTGGTCTCTGGTCCCACGTTCTGCTCCTGGTCCCAGGTTCAGTCACAGGACAAGGCAGGCTGTGGGGGACAGGGGTCCCCGAGCAGGACAGAGTGGGGACATGTGGGTGGGGGCAGGATGGGCTCCCGCCGGGACAGGCGCTGCTGACTTCCAGACATTCCTCCTGTGCGTGGCCGGCACCACCTCGGCTCATAACGTGATTAAAAGATTAAAATCTCTCAGTTCAGCAGCAAGCAGCAAATGAAGCTTGAGACAGGGATGCTGGGGGGCTGTGGTGCCTGAAGCCCCCGTGACAGCGATGTGGTGCCTGGGGAAGGGCAGCCGAGGCCATCTGGGCAGGTGGCTCTGGTGCCACAGCCCTCGCTCCCAAAATCCCCTCCTGTCCTCGGTGCAGCTGGGCAGTGAGCCCTGATCCCCCCCCGCCTCCTTCTCAGTTACTGGCCGGGCTGGTTTGTTTGTGGTGGTTTCGCCTCCTTCCTGGCCCTGCTGCCCAGGCTGGCGTCCTGCTCTCCCCACGGTGCCAGCCCAGTGCTGAGCTGTCTCGGGGCCGAGGTGAGCCAGGGGTGGCCAGTCTTTGGGTGGGCAGCATGTACACTGGGCAGGTGACATCCTGGCTGGAGCCTGCCCATGGCTGCAGTCTGTTGGCATCCACTGAGGGTGCACCAAAACCTCGGTCCTTGTTCCATCCCAGGAGCTGCCTCTGCCTGGATCCCCTGTAGCTCAGCTACAGGGGCACAGCCAGGCCCCAGGACCAGGGGCTTGGCAGAGTGCTCTGCCTGGGACATGGTGCCCAGCCATGCCAGCAGCCCCCAGGTCCCTCTCGGGGAGCAGAAGGCTTGGTGCCAGTACCACAGCTCTCGTGCTGTGCCCCCACCCATTTGCTGCCCACGCTGGGACACGTTTGGTGGGAGAACGTTGGTGCCACCAGGGCCTCTGGTCAGTCTCCAGGAGCTGCAGGGAGGTGCAGGGACGTGGTGTGGTGTGGGGACACAGGTGCCAAGGCTGATGACCGCGAGCAGCTGTGGGAAAGGGCCGGGCAGCGGGCGGTGGGCGGTGGCAGTGGCCGGAGGGAAGGGAGGGGAGCCACGGGCCTTGGCGGTGCCGCCGCTGACTCACTCACCAGTGGAAACAGAAACCTTTCCCAGGCTTCCACCACCAGCTCCACACCACCCTGGCCTCGGCATGGCAGCTCCTCGGGTTGGCAGGGCGCACCTGCAAACAGCCCTTCCCCGGCAGCCCCAGGGGCACGGCACGGCACAGCACGGCACAGCACGGCAGGGAGGAGGGCTCTGCCCAGCCTCATGCAGGGGCTTTCTGCGTCTCCCTGCGGATGCACGGCCAGGCTGGCTGGGAGCCAGGAGCCCCCGCACGCAGCAGCCCCCAGCCCCGGGAGCCCCAGGGCCACCTTTGCCCGGGAGCCCCCAGGACGGCGGGAGCAGAGCCCTGCGGCGCAGCGCCTGCGTCCGGACACTGCCTGCATTCATGGAGCAGCAGGAGCGGGGCAGTGTGGGGGCAAGTCCTCCCCCAGAGCGGCCAACAAAACGGGCATTGAGGGCCGGGCGCGGGCGGCTGCCCTGGGCAGACCTGGGCCATCTGTGAGGCCACTGGGACGCGGCGTTTCCCGGCCAGGCCTCGCAGCGTGGGGGTTGTGGTCACCAGATGCACCAGACACGCTGCTCGCACGCAGGGCCAGCTCTTCCCAGCACGTGTGTGCTGAGCATGGCACAGCTGAGGGCACTGGGATGTGCCCAGGTGGTCACTCCCAAGCTCCCTGCCCCCCAAAGCTCTTGGCATGTCCCTCCGTGTCCCGCTGCCCACACATCCCGCTGTGTGCAGAAACCAGGGTCAGCCCCGTGGGAGCGCTCAGGGCAGCGGCTGAGGACGGTCCTGAAGGAGGAAGGTGACAGGAGCAATGCCAGGAGTGTTAGGAGACCTGGGGTTTGTGTCCATCGCAGCAAACACCAGCCAAGGGAGGCGGGTCCTAGGCTTTCCTTGGCAATATTTGGTTTACAGTTGGACTCAATCTCGAGGGTCTTTTCCATCCTAAAAGACCCTGTGATTATACGGCTCACATCTGCCTCTGCCCCCTCTGCAGCCCCTCGTCCCCAGCCCCCCAGGCCCCACCCCAGCTGCAGAATCGGGTCCAGGAGTGGGTGCTGCCAGCTCCCACAGTCACCATCCGCTCCAGGCCGGTCCCGCTGTGCTGGGCAGAAACATCTGGTCCTGCTGGATGCGATCCAGGGCGCAGGGCCAGGGCTCCCTCCGCGGCAGCACCAGCCCTGGGCCGTGCCCCGCAGCCAGGCAGCAGCTGCTCCTCTGTCCTCATCCCCGCCCGGGAAATTATTTATTTGTTGAAGAACGTCTTTTCCTGGGAAGCTTCTCCAGTGCTGAGGGACATCTCCAGTTCCAAGGAGCAAATAAACAGTTTGAGCCTCCGAGGTTGTGCCGCTCTGCAAGCACCTCTGCTAAACCCAGGGCCGGTGTCGGCGGCTGCACAGGGTCAGTGCTGGAGCACAGAGGGGTCCCACAGCCAGGCAGCACTGTGAGAGGGGGACAGGGGCCACAGGGCCGGCAGTGGCACTGGGGAGATGCTGGGTGGTCCCCACAGAGGCTCTGGGGAGTGTGTGGCCCTTTGCTGGGGGTTCCTGCCACCGGCCCTCCCTCCCTCTGGGGACCAGCAAGGCTGGAAAGTGTTCACTCATGGCTTCTGCCAGGGAGCTAGGGCAGCATGGGCACCCTCTGGGGCTGGCTGATAGAGTGGGAACCAGCACAGACCACTGGAGACCCCAGCCAGAACGGGCTCTGCCTTGCTCTCACAGCAGGAACAAGCGTCTTCACCTGGGCCCTGAAGGAAAGCTCATCACTTCACCTGTGTGGCCTCTCAATCAGTCTGTTGTTCCTGGTCACTTAAAGGGTTGCTTGTCTGCAGGATGTCTCCTGTAACAGGACAGGGCAGCTCTGATGGAAGGGCCAGACTGGTCGGCTTTGTCACACAGCTACGGGTGGATGGAGTAATTCAGCCCCAGGATTTAGCGCAGTGCCAGAAACATGTTCACCTCCTCAGATGGCTGCCCTGGGCTGTGCACAAACCCAAGCCTGAGCTGTTCTCCAGTACTGCCTCCCACTTCAGCAGGGGGATGGCTCCTGTATGTTCAGTGCCTGCTTAGTTGGGTTTTTTCCCCATTTTTGTGTTTCCCCCCACTCCTTGTTACCGCTTGGCACATCAGGGATCTGCACTGATCAGATCCTTGAGACAGCAGATCCTCTCTCAGCAGTGCAGCTGCTCCTGGGGCTGGGGTGGAAGGTGACACCTGGAGCACACCCTGACACTGCCACCAGTCTCTGCGGTGCAGAGTTCACGCCGTGTTTGCTTTGCCGTGGTGTCAGCAGCGCTGGCAGAGCCACCCGGCTCCCCTCAGCCGCGCTGCTGGAGCAGCACAGGGCACACACCTCTCCAAAGGGAAGCCCCAATGCAGCCAGGCACCATCTGGCAGCAGCCACCTGCCCCAGCCTGCCCCATGCCCAGCACAGGGGATCAGCCCCTCTCCTGTCTCCTTCAGGCACCAGGCTCCTGGGATGGGAGTGTGGATCTGGGATCCTCACTCGGGGTGCTCCTGGGGGGCTGTGTGTGCTGGGTGAGAAGCTCATGCTCCCCTCAGAGCAGCTCTGCTGGCCACGGCAGCACGCTCAGACATGGAAGCACAGCCATCCGTACCCCTGCCTGCCTTCCTGGGAACGGGAGCGCCAGCCAAGGAGCCGGTTCCCACACGCAGCCCGCCGTCCCACGGCACGCTCTGGCAGCCCGGCCCAGCGCCGTGCCAGACACGTCCCATCCACCCCGGGCTCCAAACAAAGCCATGGCACAGCCCCGGTGACATCACAGCGCAGCCACCCCTCGCAATGCCACCATGTAGGGGAAATTCCCTGCACCGCACGTGATTTGGCCTCTCTGGACAAAAGTAGCTTGAGGCTTAAAAATCCTTAATTGAGGGAGCAGAATTAAGATCTTTTTCCTAAACAGAATCTGGATCCAATCTAGGAACTCCCTAGTGGATAGGGGATTTTTCATGTTCGAAGGCATTGGCTGCACTAACACAAACCATGAGTGCTGCAGCCCTCACGCTCCAGGCAGCACCGTGGAACTCTTCCTCAAAATCAGGACCAAAAAAGGCTTTTGGAATCGCAACTCCCAAGTCCCAAAGAACTCCATGGGGGACAAAGACAAAGCATTTAACCCATGCTGTGCTTTGCAGGTAGGAGTGTGGAACTGTGAGCCCTGGGAGCTCAGACTTTTTTCACACCCTGAGCTTGTGTGCCCTCATCAGCATCCACATCCCAACAGAGAACACCTGGTCTGAAACCATCCCCCCTCAGGGGGTTCTTGGGAGCTGTGAGCTGCCCAGAGATCTGAACCAAATGCTGACAAAATCCTTCAGTTTCCATGAAGTCCCATAAAACCCCTCAGCTAATTCATTTATTTCTGTTATCACCTAAACACTGGCCCAAGACTAAACTGAAGAGATAAATATCGACTGACTGCCAATATTTGTGAAAAGCTTCCATTTTACATCAATCTCAGGTTAAATACTTCTTACACATTTGGTTGAACCAGCCTCACAGATCTGTACCCACTCACTGCCTGCTCCTCACAGGAAAATAAAACTGCCAGGTCTGTATTTCCATCAGCAGCCACAGTTTAAACCCGTTCTGTGAATTCTCCCATCTCCCCCCATTAAGCTGATGAGTCCTTCACGGCCTCTTTACCCACCACTGCCAGAGAAACCACCAGTGACACCTGCGAACCAAACTCCGTTTAATGCGGCACCCTGCGCCCGGAGCCGCAGCTCGCTCGGGGCTATGCCTTGATGGCGAATTTCCGGGCCGGGTACAAACGCTCCTTTCGCTGCTGCTTCTTGGTCTTCAGGTTCTCCTCGTGCTTGTTCAGCCTGCGCCGCATGGCCCGAGTCTTCTTGGGCCGCAGATCCAGGGGCTTGTACTTCTTGCCCTGTCGGCAAAGACACGCAGCGCTCGAGTTCAGACCCTGCTCCGAGCTGAGCTCCTGCCTCAGCACCAGCACCCCCGTTCAAGCCTCTTTCCCTTGGGGCTACTGTTACAGCCTGGAAGTTTAGGAGAGTCCTCTCCACCGGGAAACACGAGTGGATTGTAACTTTTGCAGCAGCTCTGACTCAGGTTTCAGTAACGCCTGATCTTACAAGCCCCACTAATCCAACACCTCTTGAAAAGCTTTTTCTTTTTCCCCCCAATATGATCTGATTCAAACTCCAGGAAGTAATATTCTAAAACTCACAGAACCTTATTGAATTAAGGTTCATTCAAGAATCATCTTCTTGTTCACACACGAGATGATTGAATTTAGAATAAAAGACTATCTGCATTTCTGCAAACTGCATCTTCCAGCAAGTTCACCCCACCCCACAGAAGGGATGCTGCCACAAGACTCTCCTGCAAAAGCAGACTCACACCAAGCTTAGAGAATTCTTGCACGATAGAGAATTCAACCACGATCAGAGAACTTTAAAACTGAATATAAATGAGTGTTTTTCACTGAGTTTTAAGCTTTTAAGTAGCAATCAACAAATTCACTTCCTTCCCACAAACTCCGTAATTACCAACAGCAAGAGCTGAAAGGCCACTTAGGGAAGATGTTTGTCCTTACCTTGTAGAACTTCCTCAAGTTCTCCTTCTGAGTCTGGTTGATGACAGTCAACACCCTGGCGATGGATTTGCGCACCACGCGGCTGCAGGTGGGAAAGAGAGGGATCTCAGGACACCCTGCAGGAGCAGCTCCGTGCATCAAACCCGGGCTACAGAAACTCTGCGTGCTCCGGACCGCTTACACAGCACCCAGCTCATCTCCCAGGCCTACCGAGGTGTGCTCCTCTTCCACGCCAGTTTTTTAGGGTTTTTTTTACAGCACACAACAACCAGAGCCCGTGAGAGCAGCTCTCACACACGGCGCACCCCGGGACCCCTGCCCAGCTCCCCTCGTGCCCCGGCCCCACTCACATCTTGGACAGCTTGGAGGCGGCCCCGCCGGTCACTTTGGCCACGCGCAGCTGCGACAGCTCCACCTTCAGATCGTCCAACTGCTTCAGCAGCTCCTCCTTCTTCTTCCCGCGCAGGTCTCGGGCCTTGATCTTGGCCTGCGGGCGGAGGACAGGCCGTCAGTGCCCCCGCCCGGCCCCGGGCCCGCATCCCGCCCCCCCTCAGCCCCCGCAGCGCGAATATACGGGCCCGGGGCCCGGTGGGATGGGGGCGGATTGCCGGGATTCCCGGTCCCGGTGGGGATTCCCGGGTGGCCGTTCCCGGGGATGCCGGCGGGGTCCCGGGTGGCCGCTCCCCGGGGTGGCGGCGGGGGCCCCGGGG
>VZTH01006514.1:6014-68096 GCA_013397815.1 Aleadryas rufinucha | reverse complement strand
CTCTGCCGCTAACGGAGAGGAGGAACGCGATGTGACACGTCTAACGCTTAGGCCTGGGTTGGCGGCGTAGCTGAAATAATCACCCGAACGACCCCCTCTTGATTAACTTCGCGGTTCCTCGCGCTCCCTTCGCGCTGGCGGCGGGCGAGGCTGTGGGCGCTGAGCACGCCGGTGACAGCGGCATCCGGCATCGCCAAACGAGCCCGGTGGCGTGGAGCGTTACAGGATTTTACGGGAGCAGCCTGTGCACTGCTGGATATCCAAACTGCGGGTCTGATGGAATCGTCATGGGTTTGTTCTGATTTTCAACTTCTATCGCAGCAGCTCCCTTGTCACCAAATTTTATTTTTTTTTTGTGCAGAGAAGTGTCTTGGACAATAGGTGACATGAGATGCCCTTGGGGACAGGAGCTGGATGGTTGTTGTGTTGTGTCATCCCCTCAAATGTCTTGCCCTATAAAAATGTCCATAACCTGGTAAAACATTCAGGATCAAGACTGCAGGTTTTCAGCTCTAGATCTAATCTCCCACCACAGAATAGGACCTGTTTTCATCAGTGTCTGAGTTGCATGTCTGTCATTTAATAACCAGATGCCAAGCTTCCGTGCATTAGCCGTGTCTGGGCCAAGCACTTCTCGAGCTCTAACCTGCAAAATGGACCCCTTAATATAAAAAACACCTAGATTTTGCATGAGCTATCCAAATGCAACCTGTAATTCAGGGCATCTTGTCCAAGCTAATGCAAAGCAGCTCTGTGGGACCATATGAACACTAAAATGTGAGTGAGTCTCCCAGCATGTGTGTGCTTCCCACGGCTCCCGCGGGCAGCGGGACTGCTGTGGCGGTAGCAGTCTTTGCACATCGTGGAAAATCATCCTGGTACGGGTCTTGCTGTGGGATTTGCTGCCTGGGGTCTCCTCACCCCGCCTGAACCCGTGGTGTGGTGGTTGTGCTGTCCCTGGCACGGTGGAGGGAGCACTTCGGGAGCCTGGTGCCCTGCTGGGGATCGTGTGTGTAGAGAAAAGAGGCTTCATTTTCAAATCAGATTAATGCAGTCTCTTTTAAGATGTTTGGATAAATTGGACCACGATTTATGTTCAATGAAAGAAAGAGTGAGTCACTTCACTAGGAGCAGAGAGCATTATTCTCCAGTCATTCTGGGCTGCCAAAGCAATACAGACAGTCACGAATGTGATGGCCAGGTCCTTTACTGGAGGAAATAGAAAAACCATTCACAGAAACTATATGGAGAGAGGAAATATTTTGTTGTGCTATAAAGGAGAATGTGATCATTGTTTTGTCTTGAAATGTAGCTACAATACAGTATCAAAATTCAATTGGCAATCCATGTCCCTTACAAACATGGGAAGATTTTATCACAACGATGTCCAGCTGGGCTTTGCTCTACGTGTAAGAATGGTACTGCGTTCTGTGCTCATTGTGCTCCTTTGAGAAACTCGATCTACAAGTGATAAAGATGCTGAAAGTGCATTCCAGCGGGAGGAACGTGCAGCTCATTGTTAATCATTTCTGTGTCCCTGTTTTATTTTGTGGAGGAAAAATGGAGTGTGATGATTCCAAACATCTAGAAGCTTCTAACCCTAGTCAGTGCTGCACTGAAATCAGGTGGTGGTGTCCGTGGCCTTGCACGGAGGGCACGGATTTGGGGAGGTGGGAGCCGGGGGCTGCAGCTCTCCCGCGGCTGCTGCTCCTGTCACATGATGCTCTGCACAGTCCCCTGCTCGCACTGCAGCTGCCTCGCTGCCGTGTGCCACTCACATCTCCCCTCTTGTTGCATCACTTTTATTCTGGTTTAGCTCTGTTGGCGTTAAATGGAGTTGTTGATGATGTGCTGCGGCACAGATGGATAATGGGAATTCATTGGATCATCTGGGCGCGTTACTTTGTTGGCTTATCTCTTATTCTGCTTGGTGTGCTTTGGGTAAGGAAGGAAGATCTCTGGTGTGAAAGTCTGTTCTGAGGTGGTGTTACTGCCTAAAGAGCTGAAATGGAACTGACATTAAACAAAAACCCCCAATGCCCCCACTAGCCCCCTAAAGCACAGTACAGCTATTGGATTCTGACCATAAAAACCTGGATGTTGATGTCTTTTTACACAAAACTTTACATGGCTCTCATTTTTTCATAAAAACGATTACTTTCATTGGAGCAATCTTTGTAGAAGGACAACCAGGACCTGTACATGCAGATTTTATAATAATTTTTATTTGGTGTTCTTGCATAAGAACATTCTGCAGGCTTGGCTTTTGCGGCTCAGTTGCACTGTTGAAGCACAAAAGCTCTGTTCAAGAGGTGTAGTTTTGGAACAGGCTGGAAGCAGAGGTATGGTACGGAGTATGTGTTGCAGCAGGAGGAGACAGTTCAAAGGAGCGGAGCAAGTTGTGTGTGGGAGCTGCACTGAGGGTCAAATGGAGGTCTGGTTCTGTAAAGTATGTAAGGAAGTTGCCAACACAAATATTACCTTGCAGCTTACATGTGCTGAGAGAACGCAGCACAGCCCTGCAGCAGGGATGGAACAGAGTAACCATCAATCTGGTTCCCTGAGGATGTCAGTCAGGAAAGGAAGTGTGCGATGCCAGAAAGCCTGGATGGAACTGCACGTTTAGAGGACTTGTTGTTTGAAGTATTTTTAATTATTGTTATTAATATAATGGAACACAGACCAGAAGCTGAGTTTTTAAAATACAATTAAAGCAGAAATCAGCAGAGGGATTTCTCTGCTGTGAGGCAGAGGCGCGGTTCAGGAGCAGTACCTGCTCAGGAAGGTGAATTCCCAGAGTGATGGTGCTCTCCATGCCATTCCCAAGCTTGCTGGCAGCTCCCACCAAACACGGGTTTGGAGGGAAGAAGTGAACCGAAGGGATCAGAAAGCCTTCCCAAGCTTGTCCTGCGTTCCCTTTTGTCGGAGCACAGTTCCAGTTGGAAGGCAGCCATTGGCACCTTGGCCGAGGATGGAGCAGGCTGCGGAGTGTGACGATAGCCGCCCTCCAGATCGGGCGCTGGCCTCAGCTGCCATTTGGGCCAGCCAGGAAATCATTTGGCTCTCTGGAAAGAAGCCTCTCCATCCCAGCGCTGTGCAATGCAGCTTGGTGTTAGCTGTTCCATTTCAAGTTAATGAGTGTACGTAAAAGAGTTAAACGTCAGTTGTTGTCAGAGGAAAGAAAGAAAAATCTCTCTTGTAACTGGGATGCTTTTCAGGAACTTGGCTGCTGGGAAGGCGAGAGGCATGTGCTTTTCCGCCCCGCTTTAGGTGATGGCTTAGTTCAAGGGGGCCCAGATTTGGCTCAGTCAACAGTTGTGTTGGCGTCTTGCCATCGAATGTGCATAAAATGGAGCTGACTGCAATTCCCTCCTCACTCTAACATGGAGGGGCGGCCGGAGGGACCCGAGGCCGCTGTGCCGTGCCGTAGGTTGGCTTGGCTGTGAGGGTTACCCTGGGATGTGCAATCCCTGCAGCACAAGCTGTTGCACTGTGACTGGGTCGACGCTTTCCAGTCCCTGGGTTGTGTTTTGGTGTCTTGTCATAACTAATGCATTTCAGCCCTCGTCGTGCCTGTGCTCCCGAAATCTCTCTCCTTTTTCTCACAGTGGCTTACGTGCTTTTCCAGATGTAGGAGGCTAATCTCTCATTTGCAGACTCTTCCTGTGATTCTGTGGCTTATGCACATTGCCACAAAATCGAGATAAAACACAACTGGCATTTTAGCTGCTCCAAGAACATTGTGTGTAAATAAACCACTAAATAGTTCAGCCTGTGAAATGTAAATACACACAGCTCACTGCCACAGCTGATGGTGTTTTTCTGCCTCCCTTCTACCCTCCCACCCCTGCCAAGAGTGGGCCAGCCTGATGTTCTTTTTTCTCTTGCTCTTTCATACAAAGCAAATGACTGCTAAGTACCATGTAGGTGGTATGCAAGCACCACGACAGATTCATGATTTGAATTTGGATGAAAAGAAACACTTGTGTCCTCTTCCACATTGCTTCTGCACCATCTTCTGGAGATTCCTGGACTCTGATGACCCAGAAATTCTTCTTTGGTCTGACTTTGAGCTTGAGCCTATTTTTAATAGCAAACCAGTGAAGTCAGTAGAAGAGCAGAGGCCCAACTGTGATGACATTTTTATCCTGTGCCCTTTGTTCATTCTATACACAAAAGGTCGTGAACTGCAGTGAAAGAGGGATCATGGAGGGCGCAGAACAGACAAAGGTGGAACAAATTGTCAGTGGCAGAAACATAAAGAAGAGAAGCGAAAGTTTTGTGTTCTGAAGGCGATTGAAGGCCACGTGCATCCCATGGTGAGATCATGTCTCTTGTGTTCAAAGTGAGTCCGCCCAGAGTGAATTCAGAGGAGTCTGCTGGTGAGGTGTGGCTTCCATGATCTCAGTGTAGGAGGCAGGAAGGGACTACACGGTTTCCATGGCACGATGTTAATGAGCACCTCCGCATTTTTCTGAGAGAAAAGATGCCAAAGCTGCAGTTCTGGGTACAGACAGGTGTGCTTTTAAGCAATAAAAGGATTTTTGAAGACGTCTGAAACGTATGAAAAGCCTGATTGTACAGACAAAGCACTTACTTGAAGTTAAAATAACGGGATTGACACTGCATGTTGTATTTTTCGACTCAGTTGACTCAGAATGGAGTTTCTGAATTTGTAGTGTTGCCTATTTTCCTACAGGAAGTCATGGGACTGTTCCTGCTGAGATGTCACAGGTAATGCAGAGGTGGCAGCTCCCCTGAACTCTGAGGTCTTATTGTGAGGCTGTTTGCAGATCTTCTCATCTTCTGATGCGCTGAGGAGGGAATTATGCATTCATGTGAGAGTAGTAAACTTTCAGTTTGCAGTAATGGAATGTGTACAACTTGTGTAACAGTTCTTGTGTAACTGTGAGTGCCTGCTCTCTCTGCCACTTCCACTGGCCACAGCAGTGTGCTGCTGGGGAATGTGCGTGCCTGAGTTTATCTTGTTTTCTTATTTATCCCCTGCCCTCTCCCTTCCCTTTTTTAGGAATGCAATTGCACGATCAGGCTTCCTCTTTTTTCTTCTTCTCCAAGCAGCTTTTAAATCCCTTGTCTGATGTAACTGTTGTTGCTCTAGGGAGAGAGGACCTGAAGATTATCTAGTGAGTGATTTTCACAAAATTCAGAAGAAGTTGAAGTGGAGTGATGTGTTTAGTTCATCTATTAAAGGGAAGGACAGACAGAAGAAAGTTGTTTTGTTGCAGGAAGCATCTGGCCAGCCCCTCAGAACGTGTGGAGCCCTAGGGCAGTGGAAGCTTTCCCTGTGCTGGGGAGAGCTGGGTTTATTGGGATGATATATTTATCAGTCCAGGTTGATGTGGGACCAGGCTCCCTGTCCCTGTAGGAGCTGGCTGGCCCTGACTGCTCGTGCACAGGCTCACTGGGTTTGTATGTTTTTATTATTTTTGAAAGTGACTTCCCTCTTGCTTAATCTTTAGAGGTAGCAGGATTTTTGCAAGTTAGCTGTAAAAATGGTGTATTTTAGTGAGAAAACCAGTTTCTTGGAGAATTCCCAGTAGGAGCTAGTTGCTAGAACTAGTTGCATTTGCAGGTGATTTTTGTCAGCCACACTGTAATTTTTATATGAAATCAGGCTTTCATCCTTGTAATTCATTTCTCCTTAGTGCCCTTTGAAGTAAGCGAGCATCCAGGCACAGAGAACATGATTTGACCAGCATTATCAGTTAAATAAAACAGCTACTTGTTTCTGTTTCTGAAGTAAAAGTTGCTTATCATGGTGGTGCTGAGACAAAAGTGTCCCCAAAGCCCAGGCTGTGTCCTTTTCCTTGTGCAGCCCACGGGCACGTTCACAGAGCACTGAGCAGAGCTGGGACACAAACACTCTGTTTTTTCTCTGAGCCCGCCCTGGGCATTGCTGTCCCCCGGGACTGAGCCCTGCCAGCAGCTCAGGTGTGGGCTCAGCCTGCTCCCAGATGCCTCCTGCAGCATCCAGCGGGCTGCTGGAAAAGGAGCTGGATGTATCTGGAAGAGCTGCAGCCACTGCAGTGCAGACGTGCCCTGAGGTGAACAGTGGTTGGGGTGAGGAATGTCTGTGATCGGTTCCAAATTTTACTAAAAACCTTGGGATAATAAAGAAATCCTTCCCCCCTCGCCTACATTTTGTGAAGAAATGGTTTGATGTATAGCTGTTCATTGCCATTCCCTCTGAATTCCTGACTCCAGCAGGCTGTGAGGTTTTCAGTGCCTGTCTGGGGGAATTGCTGTTTATTTATTTCAGTGTTTCTTGGGCAGAACCGGGTGGTGCCTTGGGAACTTCAGGGCAGTGGCTCTTGCTGGAGAGTTAGGTATTCTGGCGAGAGGAATGAATTTGGGTTCTAATGCATTTTGTGTTGTCTGAGGCTCTGTCAGGACTAGCACTCTGAGCAGATCACATGGAAACACACAGATGGTTTTCCCAAAACGTGCAGTACAGCGTTGAAAGAAAACATGAGACATGAGTGTGCCAGTCTGCAGAAGAAAAGGAGAGGCAAATAGAGAGCCAAGGTAGGCATCCTGCTTGATGAAGGTAAAATCAGCTGGGTTTTGGTAGAGATTTGAGACATGATGGTTCCAGGCTTTGTGTATCAATGATCAAGAGCTTAGTTTTATCTGTGCTCTTAATTTGCAGATAAGAAATAGATACCAGCTGGGTGTCTGGCTTTGTGTCACATCCCCTTTTGGCAGTGATGCTGTGGGAGATGTGTCAGGATGAAAAGTGGAAAGAGAGCTGGTCTCTGACTCAAGGTTTGACAGCTTTAAAATCCTGATAGACAGGAATGCGTTTTCCACCATTGGTTTCTGTAGAGAGCAGTTCTAGGAACATTTTAGTTTGGGGAAAATCCTGTATCAACAAGATAGATGAACAAAGCGTGTTTGCTTTTGGTGTTTGGTTACCACTTGTGCCTCTAAGCAGTGACTGAGAAGCATTTGAAAACCAGTCAAGATTCCATAACTGTGAAGAAGTGATGGCTTAAAAAAAGGCAGATGGGTTGTACAAGTGCTCTCTCAGGAGGTCAGGATGCCAACTGACCAGTTGTCAGTGTCCAGCCAACTCTGCTGTGCAGGACACTGCTCCTGATTTTACCTGTCTTCACTGATACATGAGCTGATAGACCCCTGACATCCTCCTGTCCACTGTGCCCTCTGGTTACACCATCGCTGCATCTTTGGTGTGTGAGGTTTTATTTGCTCATACACTTTGTGTGTGACCCTCCCCTTCCAGCAGGCAGCTGAATGGCAGCTCACAGTGATCCTGGCTACGTAGCAAATCTAAGAGGATGTAATGCACTTATTGAACATACCCGTGCTGGACTTGTGGTGTCAGCTGGATTTCCCTGACCCAGAGCGTTCCCTCACCACTCACGAAGCCCTGCCTTGCTCTGCAGGCCTGAGTCCCAGGGCAGGGCCAGTGGGGAGTGCATACCATTAACTTCAGCACTCTTTTTCCCTTCCAGCTAAGCCTGGAAAACCTTAGCCAAAAGACAGCAAACCACAGGGAAGTGGAGACGTGTGTGATGTAAGTGACATCTGACTTCAAAAATACTGGCCAGCACCATGAAACCTCCATCCCTGTCCCATATCCCTCCCTGCCCTTCTGCTCCCACTTTAACTGCCATCCTCTGGGATGTCTGTAAAGCTCTGCTACCCTGGGTGCTGCAATGGGATGAATTTGTAAAATCCATTGATGTATTACACTAAGCAAACCTGGAATTGTGCGTTATGAGAGCGTGGAGGGAAGAACCTGGCACACCAAGTGTGGGGCTTGGCTAGCACGGGTTTTCTGCCTTGTATGGCCTGAGGAGTTGGCAAAATCTTTGAGAGAATAATAAGTTCTGCTGGAAGCCACCATTTTCTGACTTATTCTAACAGTCTTTCAAACCAATGTTTCAGTGTCTCCTTTTGCAGACTCTGGAGAGCATTTTTTTAACATGTGTTACTTAAGAAAAATTGTCATGCAAAACAGCCCAGCAGTTTCTTTTGCATGAAAGAAAGCAAAAGCATGAAACACAGAACAAAAAATTAAGTAGGTGATATTCCTGGTATAGGTGGGCTGTCAAAACTGGGGGAACTGTCTGTCTGCAGAGGAGCACAGATCCACGTGATAACTTACAGTATCAAAGGGAAGGAGAGGTCCCTGTTGTGGATGTGCTCCTGGTTGCATTTTATTTATACTCTTCATTTGGAGCTGAGCAGTCCCTTAGGAAAGGGCGATGTCAGGAGCTGTATTCCTCCCTTTGCTGTGCCCACTTGCTGTTCTAATAATAATTCTCCCTCCTGTCTGTACTGCTGCTGCATTACAACACAGACCTTAGTGCAGGAGCACCTCCTCCTCTCCTGAGCTGCTCCTGATAGTAGCTCTTCCTTTGTACAGGACCAAATATCACCCCCTCCAGAGCATGATAAGCCAAAAGCAGTGCATGAGATAACTATTTTTATTTTCCTTTCTCAGCTGGAAAAGCCAGCTTCACGTATTTTCCCTGCCTTCCGATACCTTTCCCATTGGCAGGCTATGGATTTTCTAGTGTATCTTTTATTGATTGCATAAATGGCCTCTTCACAGTGGGTCTGGTGAACTCCTTCCACGTGAGAACTACTTGTTTTTAAAAAAAACAATCCAAAGCCTAGCTGGTTTTACTTTCCTGTGCCAGGGCTAACACAGGTTATGTTGGCAGCGGTTGGGGTTGTTGGGCAGTATAACTTAAGGATAGCGTAAAATAAAATTCACTGCCATGAAATTAAAAGACTGGTATCTAGACTGTATGAAACGTACTTTGCAATTTAAGCAAGCTCCTCAGTTTGTTGCAAATGTGTCTGAAGCTGCTCTGGAGTGCCTGGACTGCCACGGCGGAGCGCAGAACCCACGGCCTCGCTGCAGGATTTAGGTCACCCTTGCTGCGGAGCACACAGGACCCGGGGTATTGTCCCTCTTCCTGAAATTCCTGAATCACCTCCTGGCTACTTCTGACATCTGTCTTTTAGGTCTCACTGTTCACTTCAGTCTCATATGTCGGTGCTTTAAGTACTTGGCGTTGTTTGTTGTGTGCTGTGTACATGTGAACGTTCGGAGGTTTCAGACACAGCCTGGTGCTTCACAGTGTTCACGTCCTTCTTGCCAGGCTCGTGCCAAAGCTTGTGGCATCTGGCATTTGGACTCTGGCACCCACATGGCAATTGCCTGAATACAGAGACACTTTTTACCTTTTTCTGGAGCTCTTCAACAAGTGGTTTGTGCAATGCCCCCACGGCCTTGCACTGGTGCTCTGGTGTGCTGTCACGTGGGTGTGTAAAAACAAGTCTGTGTGGGCTGCATCTTCTCTAAACTGGGAAATCATGAGACTGCTTGGTTGGCAGGATGGCCCTCTAACTTACCCCAAAAGCTGGGTAGAAACTGCCAACTTCTCCTGCATTTGTTAGGCATGAAGTATTTGTTCAGGGAAGCATTTCTGAAGCCTCCTTAGTTATTGTGAAGGATTTTTTTGTGACAGCTGCTGAAAGATACTTCTGGGTGCTTCCTGATGGCTGGAAAGAGTTAGCTTTGCCATTTCCTGGCTTGGACTGGGACGTGTAGGTAATTATTTGTGCAAACAGCATCCAAACAGAGCTGCTGCACAAATGGAAACTTGTTGCTTAACAGAAACACTTAACCAAAACTGGTAGAGAAGCTGCTGGAAGTAAAAGCTCTGCATTTGCCCAGTTAGAAGTGTGTTTATCTTGCACAGAAATCCTGAGCATGGCAGAGCTGAAGACCTAGCAGCCATTTCCAGAGGAGATGTTTGGTTGTTGCTGCTGCTGCTGCAAAATCTGTAGCTCATCTTTGTATGCTCAAAAGGATAATTTGGTATCTGTGTATCTTTGGATAATATTTGTAAAAGCCACTCTGCCTCTGTAAGCTTTCATGTTCCCTTACATAGTCAATACTACAATTATCTACCTTATATCTTAGTTTTTTGTTCAGATGATTATTGTACAACATAACATTTTACTCAGTTGAAGAATAAAAATGGATCTGCAGGTATGACTGTGGGCAATGCAAGCCATGGAATTAAACAGTCATGAGGATGCAGAGAGGAGGGATGGTAGGGTGCTTTTTAGCATTCTGGCTGAATTTGCCTTGTTTTAGCAATGGGAGCTATTGAGCTTCAGTTTTCAGCAGTTACAGAAGAAAATGAAATGGAAGGAGAACTGAGGCTGGTCTCTCTAAATACAGCTGCAGGATAAACACCTCTGCAGAAGGCAAATTTGGAGAGGATTTCTTTGTCCAAGTGTGAAACCCAAGTGCTGTTTGTGCTACAGTCCTTTCATTGGCAGTTTTGTGTTTGTGAAGACAGTCCTCAGAGTTATTTTATTTTGTGACTCTTGTACCACTGTTACTTTTAGTTTTGCTCTGTTAACTAGTGCATTGTGCAGTAATAAGTCCCATGCCTTGATTCTCATCTGGTTTTTTTAATGAGTCTTGAGAAGAGTAACCTGTGGAGAACTGCATGCTCTGTGTTACATCCCCATGGAACTGAACATGCATCTCAGTCTGGATGAGTTCATAGCAGCCCTTGATTTTTGAGTAATATGGCTATTTTCTTCTTCATAGGACTGAGCTTGCCCTAAAAGAAATCATGTCATCAGGGGGAGCTGAAGATGATATTCCTCAAGCAGAGAGAAAAACGGTGACAGACTTTTGCTACTTATTGGATAAATCTAAGCAGCTCTTCAATGGCTTAAGGTTAGTGGGTTTTTGACAGTATTCCTTCAGAAAAGCCTTGGAAACCTTGCAGTATGTGATGCTGAAGTCAGTGGTACAGTGAATATTTCAAACCCAAACCCAGTAAGTTTGTTTAGGTGAGAACAATGCAGCTCTGTATAGCTACTTCTGGACCATGTATGTAAGAATGTCTGTAGGAGCAGAGGTTCCAGTTAAGAGTAAACTAGAAGTCAGAAATTCCATGAAATTGATGTGATTGTTGCTGAAATGGTGTGTTAGAAGGGTACAGTTAAGGATTAGGTGTAACTGTGTACAGTCAACAGCATGCAAATCCACCACAGTCTCCGTGGAAAAGGAAAGGAATGAGAAGGAGTGGTCGAGGTGGGAGGAAAGGAGGAGAGGGAATATTTTTGGGGAAGAAATACAGGTAGTGATAAACAGAAACATCCAAACCATACCCTGTTTGTGTCTGGGAAACAAATGCTTAATCTGGACTGTGGAGAAAGGTAAAATCTGCATTTATCTACAAAGCAGCTGCAACAACAGCTAGAAAGTCAGGCTGGCTTGTCTGCAGGGGAATCCACATTAGGACAGTAATATGGATATCCTGTTTATGTCAGTATATGCTGAGTTAAACAGCATGTATCCAAAGCTGCTTTATTTCTAAGCTTTGCTGTAGAGTCTCTTAAGTAACAGGGGTTTGGGCTCATATCTGGTTGGCAGTTCAGCCTCTTGCTGGTCTCTGAGTAACGCTGTATGTTTGGGCCCTTATAGCTTGCTGTTAGTCAAACACAGATGGTTAGCAAAGATGCTTTTAATTCCTCCGCCCCCCGCTATTGATAATCCTTTCATGTGCTTTAGAAGTTGATTACCAAATCCAAAACAAACAGTTTGTGCTCCAGAATCTGAATGGCAAATGGGCAGTAGAGACAAGGAGTTCTTGGTGATTGCATTTGACACCCCATGAGCAACAGTCTAAAGCAAAAGGACTGAGATCTTGAGACCGGGATTTCCAGGACTGGGTATGACATTACACTGGCTTTCGGGTAGATTTTGCTTGAAATTTTGGCCTGAGTCACTGAAGAGTACAAATGAGCACAGGTCATGTGTGGCTGCATGCTGCTCCAGTTCAGATCAGAGAGGTGGCAGAGAACCTGCAGCCATTCTGTCCCTCCTTTGGCCATGGAGGGGAGGTAGTGCTTGTGTCAGATTTTTAGATGAGAGATGGAGTTTCTCAGTATATCCATGGTACTTTTCCAGAAAGAAACCTTGTCCAGCTAAATGAAAAGAAAATGGAAAATGAAGTATGGCAAATAAAAATAGAGAGATGGGCTTAAGCAGTCAGTTCTGCTGTGTGAAAATAGGAACATTCCAGAGTGGGAACCTGCCTCTGTCCTTACTGTAACCTGGCACAGTTACTTCTTACACTTGACCACCATTTCACCTCTAAGACCTGTGATTCCCATGGGCGTAATGACAAGATAAAGCAACATTATAATTCTCAGGTATCTCCTCTGTTAGTGCTTGTTCTCTGGGGAGTTCACCTGGAAATGTCTTGGCAAGCATCCCAATTCTTAGTCCAGTTGCTTGCTTTTCCCTCCAGCATAATAAATGCATTTGATGCATGCCTGACACCTTCTTTTTTGAAGATGATGACGGCCTTTGCTGCTGTGTTTTATGCCATTCTCTTGCCCCTACCACATTTTATGGAAAAGAAGTGATGGGGGAGGGAGAGGAGAGCAATGATTTCCTTCCCAAAACCTCCTCTGGGCACTTCAGCTACAGGGAGCTGAGCCTATAGCTGTGTTGGCAGCTGCTTAGCTGTTGCTGTTGCCAAAAATTGCAAGGGCTCAGCCTGCCACGTCTTTGTTTCAGTAGCATTTCCTTCCTCTCTTCCCAATACAGATGCCAAATACAGCATTTGAGGAAAACATATGATGGTCTGCCAAGGTTGCTGCTCGAAAGTGTACTTTGTGCTCGTGCTCCCAGTGATAGCATCTCCTGTGGCCATGCCTGCTAGGATAACACAGGGGGGGTTGTCTTTCTGCTGTCTGTGCCCTGGGCCATAAGTTAGAATACACTGTTAATGAAGTCTGTTCCAATGGCTCTCTTCCCCCCTTTCCCCACTCCCACTTGCTTTTTTCTTGAAAAAGGCTGGGAAGAGGGAGGGTGTAAGGAAGCAGTTTGTCACGGTGTACTGTCACTGGTATTATTTTCTTTTAAATGTTAAAAAGAGCTTAAATGTGTTCAGTATCACAAAGAAGCCTGAAACTTCAAGGAATTAAGACTCCACAACTATATTTTAGGGAAGTGATTGTCCCTTTGTACTGGGCACTGGTGAGGTGCCTCATCCTGTTCTGGGCCCCTCATGGCAAGAGAGACTCTGAGGGGCTGGAGTGTGTCCAGGGATGGGAACAAAGCTGGGGAAAGCTCTGCAGCACCAGGAGCAGCAGAGGGAGCTGGGGGGGCTCAGCCTGGACAAGAGGGGGCTCAGGGGGGACCTTCTGGCTCTGCACCACAGCACTGTTATCCCACTGCTGCTCAGGCTGTGGGAACGGGAGCCTGTAACTACTACAAGCCCATGAACATGAAAGGAAATTGTCTCTTTTTATCACCTGTCAAAACTGTGAATGTGTTTAAAGCTTTGAATATTAAACGTACAGTTATTGTAGCCTTCCTCTTTGAAGCGTGCTGCTGAGTCTCCAGGGCTTTCTCAACATCTTTAATGTCCCTGTGTGACACCTTCCATGTGGCACTGGCCCAGCACACCTCAGCACCTCTAACTGGGTTTCAGCCAGTATGATCTGGCAGCATGGCAGAAATGAACTCCTGACAGAGAATTAATTATGAGCACGTAAGTAGTGCTGGTCTTTGTGGAGACAAAGAGTACAGCAAGAATTGGATAAAATCCTGGACTGTCTGTGAAATTTATCCACCAGCCACTCTAGTGCAGCAAGAGAACCAGTCTTCTGTGCCCAGTGTGAGAAACTCATCGTTCTAGAACATCAGAGTTTGTGTCTTCACGTCCTGTTTGGAATGTTTTAAAAGCCAAGAAATTGGAAATGGTTTCCACTTGTTGTTGCAGGCTATTGTGCTGTCCTAAATCAAATCTCCAGTCCCTCCTCTGCATTTGGATTCATTTGGTTGCCCCTTTATCCCTCCTGTAGTGGTGTCCAGTCAGAGCCTCGCTGCCAGTTTGAGCCAGCAGCCTGGGCTGGGCACACCCCACAGGAAAACCTGCTGAGGAAAACCTGCTGCCTTTGTCTGTCCTCACTGCTCTGGCGTCCTTCTGTAGATCTGGAAGTAGCAAAATGTCTTGCTATAACACAGGCCCTTAGTTCTCAGGTTGGGTGTTTAATTGCCTCTGGATCATGTACTCCCTGTCTCCTTTGGTGGGAGGAGCTGTGTTAAAAGCCCACTCTGCAATCAGCCGAGGCTTTGGGGTTCTTTTGGGCTGTTTCTCACCAAATGATGCACATCCCCATGTCCTGTTAAAAAAGCTGCACTAAATGTCCTCTTTTGCTTATGCATCCGTTTTCTCATGGCAAAATTTCCTGGTACACGGGAGCAGCATGTGTGATGTTCAGCACAGAGCAGCAGAGGGATGGCAGCAAGGGCAGCCCTCGTCTGCGAAAAGCTGTAGTGAAACCGCGGTAATGGATTGTCATAAATGAAGTTTTATTACAGCCATGTCAGAATACTATCAAAAGAACAAGTGCTACTGTCTGTTTCCATGGAGATCTTTCCCGTTCCCCGGGGAGCCGAGGAATCCATGGTATTGTGCAGCTATGCCAGCTGCAATTAGGCGAGCACGCTGCCTGAGGAATATCCGTGTGGACACCCAGCAGCGGCTGCGGACAGCGGTGCCCGAACACGTGAGCACCCTGCTAACAGGGGCTTCTCAAAACACCACTCATTTCCAGATGCTCAAATCTCATGCAGTGCAGTGAGCTGAGCTGGGCTTTATGTTTAGGTTATGTTAGAATGCTCAGGCTTGTGCAGAGGAAGGTGTGGAATGAGGAGGTGACAGGGGAGGTTTAGAGCGCGTGTTAATTAGCTCACTGATGAGGGATAGATGCATGAGCATCATCAGCCCATGGTTACCTGCTTGTTTCTTAGTTTGTGCACATGCCTGCTTCTCAGTGTTTGAGAGAAGGGTGTTTTCTTCTTCCCATATGTTAGGCCTTTGCTCAAATGTCCTGAGCAACTTGGCCTAGAAAGCCATTTTACTGTGGGTAGGGTTCTTCAAGTCAACTTGTAATTCAGTCATTCCATGAGTTAGTGCCAGGGAACTTTGATTTGTATAATTTTTTTTAAATTATCCATTTTAGTGTTGTTTTGTATTTGTGTTCACTTTTTTAAAATATAATTAAACATTGAATCTTGTGGATGTGCTAATTAAATTAAAGCTATCTCTTGCTATATCGCAGTCCGTGCTGTATCTTGGGTGTGTGTTTGGACAGTGCCTTAGCTTCTTTTGTTTAGCTAAAATGTTTACATCTATTACAACAAAATTTGCATATGTTTGTATGAAGCTGTATTTGAATGAAGATGTTGGTACCCTGAAGCACATATTTATATTCCTGTTTACCCCTTTCTACACCAGCATATGTTGCAAGATTTTGAGCAGCCAATTGCAAGTTTGAAGGGATTTTTTTGTTCTTTAATTTGGTAAAACCCTGCCCAGATTCCTTGGCATCTTCATGGAATATCAGCACCAAGTACTGGAATGCTTTTCCAGGCTGGTAAGAGCTGTAGCTGGTAAGGGATTCATTTTACTTGTAGTAGCTGAGCTACGTCCCTTCAAGCTGTGTGGGAAGTACAGTTGGCTGACGAGCAGAGGAATATTAATTTCCTTTCCTACCTCGGGTGCTGTTAAAGCAATTCCAGTGAGCAGAAACAGGCCAGAATGCTGCTCTGAAATGGTGTGTACTGCTCTGCTGCTCTGGCTCTTTCAGAGGACATGGCAAGGTTTCCTAAAGGGGATGCTTCCCTTGGTCTCTACCCTCCAGGCTTGGAAGTGGAATGTGCTGCTCTTCTGTCTGCTGAGGGTGGTACATGAACCAGCACAGCGATCTGAGAGAGCATTCCCTGCAGAAATCAATCTTGAATCAAATGAAAGAGGATGCTGTCTTGGAAAAACTGTTCCACTTCCACTTGTGGAGTTGTGCCCCTTCTTTGAATGAGCCTTGGTGTAGGAAATGTGCTCAGTGGGACTCAGGGGTTTGGTCTCCTCTGCTGCATTTGTTTCAAGATTCAGGTCACTCCCTGGAGATGGGAGGAGTGAGGGTTGAGAGCACAAACCTTTAAAGCCAAAATCCTTAGGAATACATCATCGTTGTGGGCTGGAAATATAGCACAGCATGGAAATTGAGGGGAGATAGGAGAGCAGGGCTGAACTGGGTTGGCTGACTCACCTTGTAGCACTGGAGACTGTCAGGAAAAACACCCAGAAGTTCTCAGGTTGTGTCGTGTCACTAACTGTGAGTTAGAGGGTGACAAATGTGGTGATGGTGTGACAGAACCCAGTGAATGTTAAGTGAGCATCCATATGCTGGCCTGACCTGGTGACACTGGGGCAGCAGTTCTGTTTGTGATGTCATAGGCTCTGTTTCTGAAACAGCCTTATTTGTTTGAAAAAGATTATTTCCTTAATGAGTAACAATAAATATTACCAGTCCAAGTTAACTGATTGCCATTGCATTATTCTGCTTGCTCTTGGGTAGGGTTTTTCTTTTTTATGATATTTCAATAGTACAGTTTGTCTTTCTGCACATATAACCATAAAGTTACTTCTCTTTTAGCAAGATTGTAAGATGTTTTCAAACACCTATTGCATGTAGGAACATGGTCATTTCCTATTAGGAGAGATCCAATAACAACAGGTTTTGAGAAACTCTGGGAATCATGGATCTTGTAGTTCTGGGTGCAGGCAGAATTCTAAAGTATGTCAAGTGACTCCTGAACAAAGCTGCTCTGACTTTGACACAGACATGCTCCTGTCATGTTGAGCTGACAGGATTCTGCTTCCTAATTCTGCTTTTGTCACTGTCTCTTGCAGGGATTTACCTCAGTATGGGCAGAAGCAGTGGCAATCCTATTTTGGGCGAACATTTGATGTTTACACCAAGCTCTGGAAGTTCCAGCAGCAGCACCGGTAAGGGAATGTTGCAGGCAGATGCGTTGGGTGGGTCTAAGTGCAGCTTTAATCTCTGGTATGCCCAGGGCCCCAGCTAAGATTGAGATTTCACTGTGTTGTTCAAGCATGAAGGGAGGGAGCAGCAGCTTCCTGCAGTGCTCACAGTCTATTGAATTAAAATGTTGCAGAGTTTTCAGTGTGCCTTTTTTAACAAACCCTTTTGCTCTACCTGAGTGTGTGGTGCTTTAATTTCTTACCGAGGAGGTGATGGATTCTGCAGAGCAGGATCTGGAATGGTGTGAAGTCTCTTGCTGCTGCGTGGGCTCTGATCCTTCACACCTTCCTCTGGCTGCATAGTCTGAGTGTTCTCCTGGGAAGTTGTGACCTTTTGTTGTGTGTATTTTGTGCAACACACTTATGTCTGGTTCTTGCAAGTTTATGCAAGATAAATGGTTCTTGTTGTGGGGCGTGTGTGCTGTTGGCTCTGTGAGGGGCTGCTGCTGGCAGTGCTGCACCAGTAATGAAAGCTGAATTTGGCCCTGCAATGGCTCTTTGTCTTGTCTGGTGGGGTGTTCTGGGAAATTTGGGAATCCTTTTAATCTTTCTTTTCTCTCTTGCGACATAGACAAGTATTGGACAATCGGTATGGGTTGAAGAGGTGGCAAATTGGGGAAATTGCTTCCAAGATTGGGCAGCTCTATTACCATTATTAGTAAGTAAGCACAGAAGAGGATTCAGTGGGCAATGCAGGGTTAGTGCAGCTGCATGCCAAATGTCTGGATGCTCAGTCAGGAGGAATCAGTGATTGGGCTGAGTCACAATGCCTGTTTCTGAATGAGGGCCCTGGGGACTGCATGGGGTGCTGCAGGGAGAGGCCCCTGTGAGCCTGGTGCCACATTGCTGGTCACACTGGTACTGCCCAAGGACTTCACTGCTGCCTCCAAAGTGTCTTCCGTGCCTGCTGCATTGGAATGTTGTGCAAAAGTGTGATTTTTACAAGTTTGGGAGCTTCATGTCCCTTTAAACTGTTCAGTGAGCCCATCACCTGCACGTGTGGGTGCAAGACGGGCAGCTTTGGTTGTTACCTGAAATGGGATCCAAGCTCTGACATCTGCCTTCCCAGAATGAGAGTCTGGCTTCCATAGGATGGTACTCGAGGAGGGAGTTCTGCCATGGATGCACAGGATGGCTGAGGGGGCAGGAAGGGAGGGTTTGGCCTGGCTTTCCCTCGGAGGCAGTGAGCTGATCCCCTTGTTCCCCTGCAGCCTGCGCACCTCCGAAACCAGCTATCTCAATGAGGCTTTCTCCTTCTACTCAGCAATTAGGCAGAGGTCGTACTACTCCCAAGTCAACAAAGAAGACAGGTATGTCTGAATGGAGGCCCTTGTTTTTTCAAGACTAGGAAGGTGTATGGAGGCAGCAAAGAGCTATAAACTGTAAGAGCATAACTGGGATAAAATCTGTGTTGTCGACAGAAGTTTCTTTTAATCCTTCTGCCTTGATTGAAAAATTCAGGATAAACAAGAAGAATATTCTGCTACCTGGTCCTGGATAGAAAGCCATTAGCCCCAAAGCTTTGTCATTTTGAATCCTGAGCAGTATCAGTGCTGGGACCCAGAATGCTGTGGGTGGAAGATGGGTCAGTTGGGCTGAAGCAGAGGAATCTATTTGATTCTGATCAGGCCTTTCAGGGGAACATCAGCTCGTGCTGCAGTACAACAAGGTTTGAAGAGCCAGCCATGATATCTGACTCCCATGCCCCTGACAAGTAAGGAGGCTGTGGCTTTCTTAAATTATTTTTTATGTCCCTGTACTCAATTTTAACTAAGCAGCCAGGTAGCTATTCATCACCACATGAGTTCAGTCAGAACTTTTAATCTGCAAGTGTTCAGTCCTGCTCTGGTCTTAAACTCCTCCTCTCCCTTACCTCTGCTACCTATCTCTGTTCTGTTCTAATCTCAGATTTGGCTGTGATGTTTTTGTTGTTGTGTCTAGGCCTGAATTAGTGGTCAAGAAGCTGCGTTACTATGCAAGGTTTATCGTGGTTTGTCTCCTGCTCAACAAAATGGATGTTGTGAAGGACCTTGTAAAGGTATGTTAAAATCAGGATAAAGGTACTGAGGGGTAGGAGGTTGCTGATCCTTGCTTTTCTAGTCTGTCTGACATCCAACATGGGGAATACCTTCTGTGATTCAGACATTTAATAATGACAATTTAAGATCGAATGATTTGGTAGCATTGTTTGAACAGCAAGTTAAAACATTCCAATAGCTGCAGCCCAGACAGGGAGGTGCCCTGGAAGTGCAGCAAAGGAACAGCAAGCTGCTCCCCACAGCATATGCTTCCCAGCCCCTCTGACAACCTCGATTCAGGCAGCTCCTGGGCTCGACAGCTTTGTGTAGGTTGCATTGCTGTCTGTGTCACAGCTCCCTTGAACTGCAGGCTCAGCTTAGCACAGCTCAACCAGCCACACCATCCCCTTTCTCAATGTATTTAAAGTTACTTGCAAGCTGGAATTTGAGTCCTTGGTATCCATAGCTTATGGTAATAACCAGTGACATAGCTGTGAGTGGGATAACTATACTTAACTGCAGATATTCTTTGCATTTGGACCTACGTAAAAGACAATTTGCCTTGCCAGAACTCGGTGTAACGTTGGCATTCCGTCTGCGGAAGGAGCGCGTTTTGGCTGGCGTGTTAGTCAGGAGTGTGCTGCATATGTTCTCAAGGAATTTATTTATTTATTTATTATTCTTAAAGGCCAGCACAGCTAGCCAAATGTAAGGTTACTGCCTGCCTGTTAAAGTCTGGTTTTAGGAGTGACTGTGTCTGTCTCTGAACTGTTTACATCAGGAGCTGTCAGATGAGATTGAAGACTACACTCATCGCTTCAATACTGAAGATCAGGTGGAGTGGAACCTGGTTCTTCAGGAAGTGGCAGCATTTATTGAGGTGAGAATACCATTCCCTGTAGTTGTTTCAGAGTTTTCTGTCTTGTTGATGGAAGTGTTCCTATATCACCACGTCTATGAGGGAAGCAGGTGTGCCAGTGCAGGGACAGTATTCCTGTCCCATTAATCACTGACTCGTGTTCACAGGAGTGTTTAAATATTGCCAGAATGGGTGGCAGCATTATCATTCACTCACCTCCTTTGCTATTCATTTCTGCAAAGGGAAGGCAAGCTAAAACAGGCAAACTGAATTTATTATGAAAGTAGGGATATTTAGTTTATTCTGCATGAATTTGTAAGGTTTTGATGACATTTGACTCCTCAGCTGTAGGGAAGCTGAAGCAGAGTCCATGTCATTGGAGGCAGTATGCTTTTCTCTTTGCTGTGCCTTCGTGTGCTTGTACCATGTATTTCTTGCAGTCCCTAAGCACTTTGCTTTTCCAGGTAGGAAGGCATTACCCTGTAGCCTGCATACAAATATATTAATACATGTATGGCAAAGTAATTTAAAAAATCTGCCTCAGTTGTGAAATGTTTATTGTAAGTGCCGAGACCTGTGGACTTCTCTCTGACTGCAAATCTGTATGCTTCCCTGAGTTCTTGATTTATTCTGGTTGCTTTTTTTAGGCAGACCCTGTCATGGTTTTAAATGATGACAACACCATTGTAATCACCTCTAACAGGCTTTCTGAGACGGGAGCTCCGTTGCTGGAGCAGGGGATGATAGTGGGACAGCTTGCTCTTGCAGATGCGCTCATTATTGGGAACTGCAACAACCAGGTAAAGGAAATTCTGGGCACCTGGGTTTGCACCTTTGGAGTCCCCCCCATGACATCCCTTCTGATTATACAGCAGAGATTCCAGCAAAGGAAAACATTGAAATATTTTTATTGTGATGGTTGCAATGGCAGCAAGAGGAAGAGGGTTCTCAGAAATAAGAGCTAAAAATGAACAATGTTAGATATTAGACCCGTGGTACTGACCTCTTATTGCTTGTATTCAACGTGTCAGTTAAGTAGATACAATTGATTTTCATATACTGGATTGTTTGTAACGTTCAGGCATGGGAGGCCTCTGAGACATATCTAGAAAAAGCTTGACTTAAGCTTTCCTATGACTCACTCCAGCTGGTTGCAACTTCAGTGGCAACAGGAAGAGGTTTTCAAAAGACATTCTAGGTCCTGTTTTTTAGATGATAATGATAGTGAAGTTACTAATTTCATTACTTCTCTCTGAGCTCTTTTCAGGTAAGCAAGGGAGTTTTATTTAAACTACATTTAGTGTGTCTTTGTCATATTTTGTCTGAATTCATAGTACATAGTCTCTTAGCTGGGTAATTCCAGAGAAATTCTATTTAATGTGTATCTGGCAGAATGAACTGTTGGACTCTCTTGCAGGTGAAGTTCAGTGAATTAACAATCGACATGTTCCGAATGCTGCAAGCCCTGGAGAGGGAACCAATGAACTTGGCATCACAAATGAACAAACCTGGAATGCAGGTGAGTTCCACTTCAGTAGCAAACCTGGCAACACATCTTAACTGGGTTTTTTGTTCGATTGACTGGTTTTAGGTAGTGTACTCCTTCAGTATTGTCACTGTGCAGAGCAGGTTAGTAAAGGTGGTGTTACTTTTACCAGAAATTAGTGCAGAGTAGCTCAAACCCATGGACTCACCAGATTACTAAGTCATCTCAAAGTTAATGTCCCCTTCAGAGAAAGCATAAAGTGTTTTATCTGGTGCCAGAAGAAAATAAAAAGATTTAAAATTTATTTGATTGAGGTGAAGTGTGAATTTTGTCACTCAGTTCTTGGGTGATACTTTAGAGAGTAAGGAAGATTTAGTTAACAAGTTTCAGTGAGGGATAATAAAAAGTTCTGGTTTGAATACTGTGCATCTTGCTTTACTGTGTAGTAGGAAATGCAGAATGGGCAGGCCATTTGTGTGGGAAGTGTGTTGGAGGTGAACATTCTAATAAACAGAAATTTAGAGGGTTATGAAACTGCTTTGATAATATCTGGTTTTGGGGGTTTTTTGAGTAGTATTTTGTTTCTTTCTTTCAACAGGAGTCAACAGAGAAGCCAGCCAGGCGGGAAAACCCCCATAAATACCTACTTTATAAACCAACTTTTAGCCAGCTATATACATTTTTAGCAGCATCATTTAAGGTTCGTGAAATCATTGAATTTATTTGTAATAAAAAAGTATCCCGCACTGTATGTGAGACTGAATGAAATGTGGATCTCCACTGATCTGGAGAATAGAAAATTCTCAAGAGTATTCTATCATTTTATGTCCTGCCAAGCACAATCCAAAATCAGGAAAGCACATCAGGGAATTGTTGCTCTCGAGCCCTGTGTAGCTGCTGAGTCTCCAGTCCTGTGTCCCATCTGAACTGTAAACAAAGCTTCCTTTGTGAATTGTTTGGGAGTTGGGGTCTGCCTGGATCTTGGCAGCTTTTGGGTTCCATACCTTGGAAAGCCTCAGATCTGGACAGACAGTAAAAGAGTCTGTGTGGAAGCAGATGCTTTCTCAGTGCTGCTTTGAGCTCTGATACCAGCCTGGGGGTTTGTGTGGAGAGAAGTGACAGACATTTCATCAGGTGACGCTTGTGGTCTGTGGGAAGGGGTGTGTGTGGTGGGGCAGGGCAGATCCATGTCCCGAGAGCAGAGTGGAGGCGAGCCAGAAGCAGGAGCAGCACAGTTGTACTGACAATGTATTTATGAAGGTGACAATTCAGTATTAAAATAAACTTGTACCTTTCTTCCCTTGCCACTGGTGGCCTTGTTGGCGTTCCAGGAGCTGCCTGCAAACAGCGTGCTGCTGATTTACCTGTCTGCCACGGGCGTGTTCCCATCAGGTCGTTCGGATAGTGAAGGTACAATAAAGGAATGCTCCCTGTCATGAACAGGGCTTGAATTCTCTTTATGTTCCAGGACAAGTGACCAAGAAAGATGTCACAAAGCTCCTTTTTAAAAGACAAGTCAATTTGATTCTCCTGTCTGCTTAGTAAGATAGCCTTTATTTTCCACAAACAATAATTAAATCCTTGTGTTTTAATTAGTGTGCGTTAACCTGAGAACTTTTCAAAGGACACATCTGGTTTTTGATGCATCTGAAGCATTAAAAGCCTCCCAATTTTGAAGACCACGTGGCTCAGATGATGCATCAGCACAAAGTTGATAAAATGGCTCAGTGGCACTCTGTGATTGTTTCCAATGCCCGGCACCAGGAGAACGTGTGGCCAGGAGATGGGTGGTGAAAGGACTCGAGCAGCTGCAGGGACTGGTCTATTTGCACGCTCATTAACCTGACAATTCAAGCCCTTCTCATGATTTTTGACAATTCCCCTCACCTCACCCTCCTGTTCTTTGCAATCTAGCAGAATATTTGGATGCAGCTGCAATGTAAAAGCTGAAAACTGGTTGGCTGAAGTAAACACAATCCAAAGATCTGTTTATATAATTCAAGAAAAAAATCAAAATAACTTTTTAACATCCTAAATATTGTAAAAACCTCATCTGTTTGAGACTTGCATTCCTTTATAAGATGCATGCTTTGTCCTCCCCAGTGCATGATTTATAGAGCTCTCAAAATGTTAAAGAAAAAAAAAAAAAATCCCTGTCAGCTTTGGATGGTGGCAGTGATTTTTTTAAATGCTTTTAACATTTTACTTCTTGCTGCAGCTTGGTGATAGGTCCTAACTGAAGTGTGTTCTCTAAAGCGTGTGGTCTGTCCCCCTCTCTGCATGTGTTGTTTCAGCTTAAGACCTTGTGGCAGAGGCATCCAGGCTCGGTCACCTGAAGAGCTGCCCAGCCAGAGCGCAGCTTTCACTCAGGGAATCCATCACAATTCTTTTAATAAGGTGGTGTGGTGTGCACACAGTCCTGCCTTATTAAAAGGGAGAGCAGCTGCGAGTTGCGCTGCGCATCGCCTGCGAGCCCTGTGTTTGGCAGCCCACGTGAGGTGTTTGTAACAGTGCTGAATTAATGTTTGTTCTGTTCCTGATTTTGTATCCCCAAAGCTTCCCTTAAATGGAAAGGCGTCTTGTATCCAAACCTGAAAAGATTGCATTTGGTGGCCAAATGTGGGTCAGCCAAGTCTGCAAATGTATGACAGAATGAGGAAACCCTAATACTTTATTTTACTAATGCTGGTGACATTTCATACCCATACCAATGGCAGAAATATTTCTTGGTATCTTGTAGGGTTTGATATTTTTTATAGCCATTGCTTTCATCTTTGCTCTCCATCAGACATTCAGGGGGTAGTCAGTTTTGCAAATTTAGCAGAGTATTCAGCTTACATGTGGGAACACATGTCCAGGGCTTATGCATGTGAAAATTGGGAATTCTGACTTTGAAATCTTGAAATACAAACCTTTGCTACAGATTTTAAATCTGGTTAAAGCTGTTTTGTCCTTTTGTCATTCTCTGAGTTCTCTCTTCTCCCCTTTGCAGTGTTAGAACTGCAAATGACAGGAGTATTTCGAGTCTTTTTGATTCATTTAGCCTTATTTTTTTACCGAATTCCGAATCTGGAATATACAAACTCATACAGTAATTTTACAAAGGTATTGATTTTCCTGTATCAGATGTGTTATGGGTTTTAACCTTTTTTCTCTATAGTGTAACAAGAGCCAGTATTTGGATCTTTTGCATTATGTTTGTGGATAAATAGTGAATAATTAAATTAGAAGTTATGAAGTTACATTCCTTGCTTCTATTTGACAGATGCTGAAATTGCTAAAAAAGCATAAAAAGGAATATAGAGTTAGTGAGGTCTCCACATTCCTCTCTCCCCTCCTTACAACTGCAGTAGTTCAGATTCCCTTAGTTTTCTGGGATTTGTCGTTGCTTCCTCCCTTCCATGTGGTCATTCAGTGTCCAGCAGAGGCGAGTTGCCCCTGCTGATTGTAGCTTCCTTTTTCCTCGTGAAGGTCCGTACGATTTCGGGGGCGTGCTGACCAACAGCAACCGGGACATTATCAACGGGGACGCCCTCCACAAGCGCAACCAGTCCTACAAGGAGATGCACTGGTGAGTGTCCTGGTGCACACCTGCGAGTTCACAGCAGTCTGTGTTTAACAGAGGAAAATTCATCAGCTCCTCTGGAATTCAAACTCCTCAGTGCAGGACTTCATAATGGAGATGGGCTTGAACACTTAGAAATGGATGTGCAACTTACGCAGCTTTACATGATTGTTTAAACACTTCAACTTTACTTATATGACATAAGTTCTGAAGTACTGGCACACTTCAGATCAGTGATGGATGATTCTCAAGAAGTTAAACATCTCCTGAACTAATAAGAAGTCTCACAGCCCATATTAGAGACAAATACAGACATTTGAGGATGAATCTGGGGACTGGGGCATTGGGAAGCTGTCTGCTGTTTATCTGGCCGTGGGCAGCTGCGTGTCTGAGACACTTGCAGTGTCAGAGCTGTCCCTTTCTCTTTGCAGCCTTCACCCTGGAGATCTCTACCCTTTCACCAGAAAGCCCCTGTTCATCATCGTGGACTCTTCCAACAGCGTGGCCTACAAGGTAAGGCCCCTGGAGGCAGCTCCTCGTATGGTAGGATACAGTGCCAACCCCTAGCTAGCTTACACTTTTAACAGGCTATTTTTTTTAAACAGTTTGTATTCAGTCTTTCTTTTCTTTTGAGGTTGTGCATGCTAGTCAGGATCTGACCCTATGAATAGGAACAAGAAGGAGAAGCACATGAACAGCCGCTCATTGGAAAGTAATAAATCCTCCTGGCGGGAAAAAAGGTTCAAGATTTCCAAGGTCTCTGGTGGGAGGTTTATTTTTGTTTTATACCAAAGACAAATCTCGGTGTGTGTGCATGGGGGAGGGAGATAACTAATGTGCTTTTCTTTTTTCCAGTCATCCAACATTCAGTTGCTTTTAAGCAACAGAAAGGAGTCAAAGCATTGAGCCTGATCTTAAAAAACACGGGGTGTCTGTGTGTGAAACGTGTCTGAACCAAGGAAGTAACAACCCTCAAATTAGCATCCGGTGTTACTGTAGAGTGGTGTTTGTGTGGACACTGAGCCTCCTTCCTGGGGTGCTCTGGACTTACAGTAGCATTGCTCCATGCCAAATCACCTCTGGGAAGCTGCAGTTCGGGTAATACAGAGCAGGCATTGCACTCGTGGTGGCCAGTTGGATCTGGAGAGCATTACACATTTATTTCATTCATGATGGGATAACAAGAATGTGCTATATCTGGGGAAAGTGCCACTTCTTCTGTGTTCCTTTTTATAGCTCCATTATGTGCAGTGAGGGAAAGGAACATCCACAGCTGTGTTTCGGAGGAGGAACAGGGACGTCTAGTGGCCAGAGGAACTTGTGCCTTGTTCAGTGTCCACAGGCTGTGCTGTTTGTTTTGAAGGCATGTGTTGGTCAAGGAGAGGTACTAAATCAGTGGTCAGTGTGATTCAGGATAGTTCTGTATTGAGCCAGGGAACTGCTGCCTGACAGCCAGATAATGATCTGGCCTCTCTGTTGGGTCTTTGGTTTGTTGTAGTGTAATGTATCTCAGAGGGCTTTTTAAACACCACTTTATTTAAGTTAACCACACTGGGTTTCAGAGCAAATCTGTTTTCTCTTGAATTCCCCTTTTAAATGGAGGGAAACACAATTGGAATGATTTACTTGTTTTTCTGAGAAAGTGAGCATTTGGAAGGGATTTATGTCCCTCTGCTCTTTCCTGACATGCATTCCAGTATAACATCAGGGGGATTGGTTTTGTTTCAGGGGAAGAAGCATGGCTTGTGTTTGGTTTTTGGTTTGGTTTTGGTTTTTTTACCCCCTTCCTTTCTAATAGAATTGTTAAAAGGTGTCAAATGGATCAGCTCTATAAGAGAGCAAGGGATTCCAGCTCTGGACAGACTGGGGTTCTGTGGAAAGCTTAGAGCAAAGGACCTGTTTGGGGCAATGGATTTCCTCATGTAGATTTGTAGGTCTTGCGAGAATAATGTCAGGTGTTTACAGTAGAATTTGCTTTTTGTATTACATTTAAATTTGATAATTAAACTTTCTTTAGATTTTGTTTGACAGTAAGCAACTCTGTAACCTCCACTGAGTTTCTTTTCCTTGTTGTGCAGTGAGCTGACGGGGGTGTAAAACCCACCAGTCTGTTCAGCACAGCTGGTGCAGAGCATCCAGCTCTGCCTGTGTGGAAGGAGCACAGAAATGTGAGCTCTGGAAGTATTTCAGGACAGGATTATAGAAGTGGCTGCTAGGAGCACTGACCCAGATCACAACTGTGGGCACAATTACGAGGAACCTAAAAAGAAATATGTCCAGCGTTTCAGAAGTGACCTTCACCTTGCCCATCTCTTGCCACTGAGCACAGGCAGACGTGTGAGGGGACTGGTTTAGGTGTCTTGTTTGGTTTTCCACTGCAGGTGTGTGGCAGAGCTCTCAAGGTCAGTGTTTTCCATTCCCTGTGCACTCGTGCCTGTCGTCGTGCTGGGGTCCTTGTCCCCAGCGTGCCCTCAGGGGCTGTCCTGTCCCTGTCCCCGGGTGGGCTGGGAGGCGTCTGCAGGCTGAGTGCTGGCATGAACAAAGAGGTTCTGTGCGACCCTGCGAGGAGCTGAAGTCAATACTGACTTCTTTCCACATGGCTGCTCTGATCTTTCCTGATAGGACAGGAGCTATCCTGACATTTAAATGTCACTGCCAGCAGTACCGGCAGGAACAGCAACTGCTCGCACATCCCTTTCTGCAGCCCGTTCCCGCTCCCCTGCACGCATCCCCGTCCTCTCCCTCTCTCTGGGGGACTTAAATGGTGATGACTGCAAGTAAGTCCTGCCAGGAAGTGACTTGCCAGTTTGTCAAATCAGCGGCACTTGAGCAGCTTCCTGCCCTGTATATTTAGCTGAAAGTGGAAGATAACTGCAAATCGAGCACATCTACTGAAAGCCGTGAATCTTTTTTTTAACGCTTCTGTTTAAATATAGATGGCTGTGTGTTCTTGAAGGTTACCACTGCATATGTGGATGAAATAATGTTTTTAAATCAATATCTTCCTGTGGCTCTGGTTGTCTAGGATCATGGATCACGGTCAAATGCAAAGTTTTCAAACCAAACCAAACCAAAACCTCCAGCCAGTGGGAATGCAAGGCCTTTGTCAGTGATGTGGTATAAACACTTAGCTTAGCAAAGCTTAAATGTGAAGTGATTTCTTTTGGAGGTGATGAGCAGTTCTTTCTTGGAAAGAGCTGTGCATGGCATGCGTTGTAAAAATCAGAAACACTTCTCTTGGAAAACTTGAACACACGAGTGAAAAACCAGTCAATTTTGAAACAAAATGGGGTTTATCCCTTTTGGAGTTGTCCGTGCACTGAAGGGTAGGGCATTCCTTACCCACACTTGCTGTCAACATTGGACTGCAGGGCAGGTTTTGCTGGCTTAGCCTCTGCTGGGACAGAGTCCAGAGTGCTCTCAGACAGTGCTTGAGACCTGCAAGTGACCCAGGGGTGCTCTTGGCTGTTGGGCTGCAGGGCTGTTCTCACTGGTGGTGTGTCTGCTTTGGTCTGTAACTGAGTGACACAGGATGGAATTAATTAAAAATGTCAATCTCCTCGTGGTACTGTGCGCATGAGTTACTGGAGAAGGTAAAACCTTGCCAGTGTGTGTTCAGTTCAAACCAGCAGTGTCTGGGGTGGCTCCTGCCGTTTGAAATGTTTCTTTCACCAATTCCTGGGCTGGCCTGTAGTTACTGTCTGCAAGGGAATTGTCCTTGTTTCTTCCTTAGAGAACTTACCCAGCATTATCAGTCTTCCCTGGGCTCCTAGTGAGCTAGAAGGGTTTTTAGCACTACTCAGCACTCTGTCAGAGACGGGAAATGTTTTATTTTGATTAGACTAGATTTCTATCTCTAGTATTCAGCAGATTTAAATCAAATTAAATCTGTAAAACTAATATAACTGAAATACACTGCCTGGAAGGCAAAGTTCATTTGAATTATGCAGAGGGCAAAATGGAATTAAAAAATTAACTTTTTGAGGATTCTCCACAAGCAAATGCTTGTGGTGTTGTATGTCTTACACTTGTAAACTGCAGTTTTAAGAATCTAATCTGCAGATGTGTGTGTGGCACTCGTGTGCTCTGAAGGTGTGGTTTGAGTCTGTGCTCTGAGAGGATGCAGACACAATCACATTTTCCATAGCTTTGCAAGCCTTCAGTTGTAAGAAAGCTATTCCTGTGACAGCTAATGAGGCTGTGTGCATGGTTTTTGGCTTTTTTCCCTTTGTGATAATCCCTCTGATTACCACCAGACAGATACACAGTAGGACTGTTACCAGGTAAATATTGGTGAGACTGGACAATGGTGGTGTTTCAGGTTCTGGAGAAATTCTTGTGCAGTTGGACACTTGGGCAATGTTGAAGGTGCTGGTGAAAGGGACATGAAATGAGTGTTGTAAAATGAGGGTTCAGTACAGCAGACGTTAAGGTTGTGACACAGTTGCTTTAGAGGAAACTTACTTTAAAACTTCTCTTTTCTGGGCCCTCCTATTTCATCAGACATAGCTCCTCCTGCTAGAAAGAAAAGGGAAAAGAAATGGTTTTGGCTGGGCAGTTCAGTTGGTGTTGAGGGAAGATGTTAAGCCCAATTGCTTTCACTTTTACTGCAGAACATGATTTTTTTTTTTCAAGTAATGTGTTACTACTGAAAGCCATATTTCCGTGACATTAGTATCTGCCATCAGTAGCAATGAAATGGGAGAATTGTAATTCCTTTAAAATGTAGTTGGTTGTATTCCTTCTGTGCTGTGATCTCTGAGTAAGTGAACTTGTCAGGCTCATTGCCAATGCTGAGCTGTGTGAGGGGCATTAGTGTCTTCTGTCATTAATAGATTTGTACCCTTGACTTGCTGAATATTCAAGGCAAGCAAAGTGACCATCAATACTTCAAAATTCTTATCTGTTACAGAATTTCACAAACTTATTTGGACAACCATTGGTGTGCTTGCTTTCTCCAACAGCATATCCAAAAGCATTGCAAGGTATGTGCAGTATTGCATTTCCCAACAAGCTGCAGTTGCATCACGTATCTATCCCCAGCAGAGCTTAGATTCCTCAGGAAAAGACAGCTTTTCACGGCTGTGTAGCCCCTAAATCAGGTGAACAGTCCCCAAAGTAGCATGATAAAGTTTAGTTAATGTGTGTGGGAAATAATTTGTTCCAACACTGATATTTCTACAGATGGCTCCAACAAGTGCTAGGAGCAGAGGCTCTCCTACACGGAGGCTGAGGAAGTGGCCAGCCCAGCCTGGGGTGAGGGTGGCTATTGCAGCTCTGGGCAGCTTTATTGCTCCCAGAAAGGGAGCAGAGTCAGTTGAGGTGTCTTGGTGTTAATGCACATGTCCAGCAAGCCTTTACTGGCAGTCATTGATCAGGTGTGCACGAGAGAAGGTGTAACTAACACACAGGAGTAGCTCCTCTGTGGTGAAATTTAGCAGGTGAGCGACTTCATCCTGCGGCAGGGACGGCGTTTCTGTTTCACGTGCCAAATGTATCCCTTTGTCTATTGATTTATTTTTCCTTTTAGATCAGTCTCAGCGGGGTAGCCTCTTCACGCTCTTTCTGAACAATCCGTTAATGGCATTCCTGTTTGTCTCTGGATTGTCAAGCATGCGCCGAGGGCTGTGGGAGAAGTGTCAGGATTACCTCAGAAAAATCAACCGGGACATTGCCCAGCTGCTGACCCACTCCCGATCCATAGGTACGGCCTGGCCAGGCACAGCTGAGCCTTCTGGGGAGCGTGCAGCCTTTCTAAACTGAGCTTTCTTTGCCTTCTGTGCAGATCAGTCCTTTCTTCAGTTTTTTGGGGATGAGTTTCTTCGCTTGCTTCTCACGAGATTTGTCTTCTGTTCGGCCACTATGAGGATGCACAAAATCTTCCGGGTATGCAGGGGTGTGTGTGCCTTGGTGGGAGCTCCAGGCCAGGGCCTGTAGAGCTGCCCTGGCTCGGGTGGGAGGGTCCAAGGGCTGAGCAGGTCCCCGTGACCTCAGAAAGGTGACTGCTGCTCACATGCTGTTCCTGCAGCTTGCACTGAGGCCGTGCCTTTGTGGCTCTCCAAAGGCACGAAGCCTTTGCCTTGCAGGAGCCTCAGCCCTGCACATAACGCAGCAGGCACACTCCAGTTCGGTTGTGTCACTCTGGACAGCCCTGTCTGCTAGAAAAATTCTTCTTAATAACTTAAGATTATTATTTCTACACAAGCAAAAAGGTATAGAACAAGAATATAAGAGGAAGTGGGGAGGAGTGGGTCATTATTTCTGGAATGTGTCCATGTGAATGGGTTTTGAAAGGTCTTTGAAGTGTAAATGAATACACTAAATAGGAAGATGGTATTTTGCCTCCCTGTTGGTTAAAGCTGTGCCAACAGAGAAGTCTGCCTCTGGATCTACACCATTTTATGGGAGTGTTGGCATATAAACTGCCTGCTCCATTTTAAACACTGCAGGGAAAAATGGGAGTGGAGCACTGAAAGGTGCAGTATTCACTTGTGGAACTGCAGACATCCAGTAGCTCTCCAAGCCTGTCAGCTGCTCTGCTATCAGGGAAAAGGAGTAGGTCTGTGTTAGTGGGGAGAGATTTGCCCCCAGTGTCTTAGATATTTGTTTTAGGATGAGATGAATCTCCCACTGGAGATGCTTACATGTCTGTAATTTCAAGAAATGAACTCCAGCCTAGTAGGTAAGTACAGGTGAATATTTTTTTGTCTTTTTTAGTGGTTTGCTTTTTTTTTCTGCAAAGCTTCAGTGAACATACCAGTAACTATCTCAGATGAACAGGCATTTGTATTGCCACTGTGACCACCTCTGAGTCAATGGAAAGAGAAAACTGAAAATTCTAGAATATTTTCTCTCTCTGTGCCATACTGAACAGATTAAGAGTGAAATTGGCCTTTTGCAGACTTCTTCCTAGGGGGTGTGAAAGAAATGAGTGTCTGATTGTCTTTGTTTTCACTGTCATCTAGCAGGAGACTCGAAATTATCCCGAATCTTATCCTCAGCTGCCAAGAGATGAAACGGTGGAGAACCCTCACCTCCAAAAGCACATTTTGGAGCTGGCTTCCATACTGGATGTTAGGAATGTTTTCCTGGAAAACACGCTCGATGACTATTAAAAGAAACTGTCTTACTGCAAAGGGGATTCCCTGGCCACAGATTTTGAATGGTGCAGTTTTATAATGTGAAAATCATAAAAGGAAGTACTTGATTTTATTTTTAAATTTAGGACCATTATTTTAAAAAGTAATAATAAACAGCTGCTAGTTGAGCTGTTCCATTCTGTATGGGGTCAATTTTATAAGCAGAAGTTTTCATGTCTTTTAAATGTTAAACTAAAGAATCACTAGAGGTTTATTTCTGGTCTTGTGGCTGTCAACCACATTTCCAACAGCTGATCCTAAGCATAGAAGTATTATTGGTTACCTTTAGCCCACATTTGTGGAAATCCTTTATTTTTGTACAATTTTAAGAAATTGGAAAGAAAAAAATCAACAGAAAAACCAATATTTTATCCCCAAAGAGTTTGGATTTGAAACGATAAAGATGGAACCACACAGAGCAAACCAACAATAGCAATAACACAGATTCCTTCATAACAAATATATTTTTTCAGTCTTAGGCAAGTGAGGAGACAAAACTGTGGACAATTAAGTTGCATTTGGAGCAGTGCTTTGAAGTGAATTTGTAAAGATACTTAATGCTCCCTCTAAGCTTGACGCAGCAGTTTTGTGTATGAACTGCGTGCTGCTGGCCAAGGACCCGGCTGGGCAGGTGGTCAATGGGTGAACAAACTGCAAACCCTCAAAGTCGGCCCCCACCTCTCACTGTCATGTGGGGCATCCTGCCATTTGTGCTGCTGCCACAGGAGGAGGGGGCATTCTTCAGTTAGAGGTACTATTTAGAAATTCCAGCATTTCCAGCGGGTGTTACCCCTCCTTTCCGTGTGTGGATGGAATGTGTGGTTCCCACAGCATGACCAGTCCCTGGCAGGAGCTGAGAGGACGTCCTGTACAGTGCTGTACGAGCCCCTCCTGTCACTCGTGTGTCCCACCCCGCCGTGCCCCAGGAGAGGTGCTGATGTTCCCCTTGCAGGTGAAGCCAAGTGGGAGCTGCCATGACCCCCTGGATGTTTTGCATGTCCCCCCCATGGCTCAGCCCTGCCCTGGAGCCAGGAGCACCGAGGGGCTGTAACCGTGCCAGCACCAGCGGCTCCCCAGCCCGTGAGCTCAGTGTGCGTGCCTGCAGGAGGACAGTGGCCTTTGGGAAGGGGCTGGCTGGAGGAGGCTGTTGTGGCTGCTGGGAAGAGTGCTGGCTGGCTCATTTGGGACTGCACTGCCTGCCCTGCAGAGCTAGAGGAGCTCTGGCAGCTCCTGGCAGTGCAGGGTGAGCAAGGACAAGGGAATGGAGATACTTTGAATATTAAATAAAAAAGTCAGCTGTTGCTGTTCCGTGGGCTGCTAGAAAAGAAGTGAGAGGACAAGTCTGATCAGTGCTTTTTGTTGGAGCCCAGCCATGCCTCTGTGCTTAGGTGGAAACGGGGCAGAACCTGTCACTGCCGTAGTGTCATGGCAGGCCTGGGTGCAGAGCATCACCCAGGGTTGTGGTGTGGTCAGCCAGAGCAGCACTGGTGGATCCATTCTGCTGAGGGAGCACAGTGTGGAACAGCAGGAACGGCTGCAGTGTGGCTGGGGAGTTTGCATGAAGGTTCTTCGTAGCTGGGCTGAAGCTTGCACCATCCATTCTTTATTTCCCAAGTGTACAAAATCCTGTGAATGCTCGTGTTTGTCCTAAGCAGTCTTGAAACTGGTACATTGAGACCCCCCCTCCTTGGTGCTGCTCTTTGGACTCTGGCAGGACTTCATTTCCCGGGCTGTGGAGTCTGTTCTATCGAGTGTGTGTTTGTGTGTGTGCATGTGTGTGCTCGGCGTTTGTGTGTGTATGTGCAGTACACATACATCTACTGGCTGGTGTAAATTGTAAATATGTATATATGTATAGGTACTTGTATATGTATTAAAAGAATGAACCACTACAATGTCTATATACAAAATTTATATATACACACATACGCCATGTTGGGTGGATTCCACAAGGTGCTGCAGATCATTTGTGGTTGTAGTAAAGGTTATGGCTCTTCTGCCACTGTAATTTGCTGTTTCCAGGGACTTAACCTTGGGCCTTGGAGTAATTAGTAACTGATTGCAGGTACAGGAGCCCTTAGTTAGCCAGGGGAATGGGTACCCCTGTATGTATTACAGTGATAAGATCCATGTATTTGCTGTGAAGCTGATCCCTGCCTTTCTGCCTGGTAGGAGGTCCCCAGTTGCTAAAACGTGGGATTGTAAAGATGCAGGAAGCTTTTAACGCAGCAGCAAGTGAGAGGCAGGCTGTCTGTTGCCCTGCGTGCTGTTCCTCTACCAGCAGTGTTCAGCTTGCATGGAAAAAGGGAATTGAGTTTTCCCCAGCTCACTGCCTTCCAACCAAATGCTTTTGCTTTGCTTTAGCTTTTGCTTTGATGAAGCTTTTCTCATTTTGGTTCCATCTCTGTGGAAAAGAAAAGAGTATTGCTGTTTCCAAGCATAGGAGTGATGATGATGATGATGATGATGATTCCACTCGTGTGGGCTGGTGAACCTCTGGGCCATTGCTTGTGAACTGGCTGGGAAAGCCTTGGTGGTCCTTCCCTTCGTTTAGCCAGGCTGAAGTGGGGAGTCCTTGCTTGTGACCTGAGAGGCTTCTACCATTTGCAGCCCTTCGAGGAAGTTCTGTTTGCTTTTTGCCAAGGTAGATCTCATCAGAGAAGAATGCACTTTTTAAAATGCAAAACGTCCTGAAGAGGCTGGAATGTAGGAGGAGAATATAGGCCTTGAAAATTAGTTCAGAAGTTGAACTTAGCAGCAATGGCTGTCCAAGTCAAAAATTAATTCTTGAGGTTCCTAATTCTCCTCTTACCTGCTGATCTTTGTTAGAAGGTCCAGTGCTGGGACGTTCAAAGATAAAGATTTCACTCGTGTTGGGAGGAGTATGGAATTGTACTGTGGAAGCAGAGGGCTCATACCCTCTGTCTGCTCTAGCTATAGCTAGGATGAGTGTCTGGTCTTGGATTTTGAGCCAGCCCCTCCCTTTCCACCCAAAGAACTGCATTCAAGATGAAAATGTTGATGTTTTCCCCTCCAAGTAAAAGCTTGTCTTGTTTGAACTAAGTCATTCTAAACTTGTGCTACTGTGTGCTCTGTGCTATGGTCGTAGGTACCTCTCAGTGTATGCTTGTGTGTACTGAAGAAAATCTGGTTTCTGTATCTCGCAGTCCTCAGTGTGGAAGCGAAGCAAAGACTGAACCATTTTTAAGTGAGAAGAGAACAAATCCTTTTCTTCTCAGGCCTGATGCCTTCCCTCTTGTCTCGCTCTCCCTTTCTCCATGTATCTTTATTGCTTATATTAGCGGAGAAGACTTGCCAGCACCAGGCAATGCCAAATTCAAGGGGTAAATTCTGCATGTAATACATTGAGAGGACAAGGTGAACTGGACCAGCTGTGTCCTTACAGGACTGCTCCTGCCTGGCTCCCCACTCCCTGCATGTGGTGTGCTCAGATGAATCCTGCTCCCACAGTAGGTTTGTGCTCCTGCTCAAACTGGCTTTGGAACATCTCGCCAAATTTACCACTGTTGCCTTTTTTTTTCCCCTTTGACTTCTCAAAATAACAGTGATAGGGCAATGCAGGGTTATGAGTCTTCAATGCTCTGGTTTTTAATTCCTCTTGGGATGTGATGTGTCATTTTGCTTTGTGCACAAGTAAATGGAGCACTAACTTCCATGAGGTCTGCAAACAGGACTTGCTCCCTGGAGTGCTTTCTTGAGAAGTTTCAGGACGTTTCTTTGAGTAGTTCATCAAAATTATGTCTGTCAAGTCATGACTGACTAAACCCCTCAAGACTGTTCCCCAGGGAGATGTGCAGAGATGTATTTAAAGGATCATAGGAAAGAGATGGGGGCAACAGGAAATTTGGCTTCAATTAATCATCTTCAAAAGCTACAATTTGAGTAGCTCTGGTCAGGCTTCTCCCCTGAGGATGGGCTGGAAGTGCTGTTCCACAGCCCATCCCTGGCATGAGTTAGGAAGCACCTCCCCTGCCTCACCGCCTCCCGTGTCCTATAACCACGCTGTGCTGCAAGTCTGCTCCTTCCCAAAAGCTAAAAATCTTGGAATCTGTCTGAACAACTGTTTTGTCTTGAGGTTTCTTTTGTAAAAGCTTTACCTGTGTTCAATTCCTCAGTAACTGTCTGAGCTCAGCTCAGTGGTGCAGCAGCGGCCGAGCCTCACTCGGTCCTGGTGGTGTTGGTGGCCGATCCGTGGTGGCTGTGGCTGCTCCTGGGGCTCAGGGAGCTCTGCAGGCAGGAACAGTTGTATGAACAAGGGAAAAAATCTAATACAGAGAGCTGAAAACTGCTCTGTGCTCCTCGTAAGGTCAGACTGGGCACAGCAGCCAGGGCAAAGCTCTCCAGAGCAGATGATACACTCCCGAAGGGGCTCTCTTACGATTTTAACATCGGACTTTTAGAGCAATACTGTTCTGTGACCAAATGTAATCAGGTGCTTTGAAGATCTGGGTGTCCACTAATAGAGCAGAGGACACGTGGAACTGCTTTAGATTTAGGAGTGACAGCCACTTTTTGTTTTCCCATCTAAACCATTACTATGCCAAGACTGAGGAGAGTTAGTTCGGGATTTTTGAATCTGACAGATCTTTTTGGGGTTAAGGACTGTCTCTGAATTCTGCCTAGGTGCACGCATAGGTGTTTTGTTCCAGGTTTCATTCCCGCTGGGAGCAGACCCCAGCACAGCTCGCTGGCCTGCAGGAGCCCCAGAGCAGAGCAGATCTCACCAGCCCCATCCCAGCAGCCGCTCCTTCCAGAATAAACCCTGCTGGGAGGATCTGCCCCCTTGACTTCACAGATTGCTTTTGGCACGTGTTTATTGTCATTCTGCCATTGAACTGGTTTGTTGGGAGCAGGATTCTGCCTCATGCAGGCTGAAAAACACAAGTTGCTTCTGCCCTGGGCAAGGCCCAGCGAGAAGGACGAGGGGAGTGCAGGTGGGAGTGTTTGGGAGCGTTCTGGGAATGCAGAGGGACCGTGCCTCGGGCAGCCCAGCTGCAGAGGCACAGGGAGCGTTTTGCCTCTCTGAGAATCAAATTATTTATTACCAAAAGTAATTTTATAGTGAATTGGTTTAAAGTTATTTTACAGCTGTGTGCCTGTATATCGTATTTTGGTAAAAACGGATATTTTCCTTAAAATATATAGAGATATATAAATAAACTTTTTTTGGAGCAAATGGACTTTTTTGCAAGGGATCTGTAATCGCCAAAGCAGTGTGATGCCAGAAGCGACTCTGCCGTTGTTCGGGGAGGGAAGAAGCGTGTTTGTGTTGCTGCTGGACACTGCGGGGAGAAGCCAAGGCCGCGATGGAACTGGGCCCTGCCGTTCGTCCCCGCCGGAGCGGACACTCCCGGTCCGGGCGGGTACCGCACACCGAGCGCCAGCCCCGCGTCCTGCTCGTCACCGCCTCTCCAGCCTTCCCAGAGACTTTGGAGCAGATTTCCGTTCGCTTTTGTCCCCGCCGCGCCGGGGCCGCTCCCGCCCGGTGTTCGCGGTTGTGCCGTGTCCGAGCCGTTCGCTGTCCCTGTCCCGGCCGCCGCCGCCCCGGCCCCGCCGGCGGACTGTGCTGTCAATAAACTGTGGTAAACGCTCGTCAGAAGCCTGGTCCGCTCCGGGGCGGGACAGCGCGGGGGAGGAGCGGGACCGGGGCGGGACCGGGGCGGGGTGGGAGCAGCGGGGCTGCAGAGGAGCGCGGCTGAGGGCGGAGCGGGGCCGGAGGGAGGAGCGGGAGGAGCGGGAGGAGCGGGGCTGAGGGCGGAGCTGGACCGGANCCGCGGGCCGGGCCGGGCCGGGTCGGGCCGGGCCTCCCTCGCGTGTGGGTGAGGGCCGGGCTGAGGGGACCCGCCCGCTCCCCCAGCCCCGGCCCCGCCGCCGTTTGGGGCCGTTGGTTTGGGACTTTAACGGATTCTGCTCCGGGAGACCCGATTTTTTAACGTGTTGTAACAGATGCGATGTTAAAAGGATTTCTATTTCCTTTAAATGATTCATGCAGGTGGGATTTTTTAGTGTGGAACCCATTTCTGTTTGATTTGCAGGTACTGCCAGGCCTTGAGGGCTTTAATGGCACTAGAAATGCAGTAAACCAGTGGATGAGGCTCAGAATTAAGTCTCAGCATTTGGAAGCTTTAGACAGAGTGTCAGTGTATTAAACGTCGGAGGTCGTGGCTTTCCAAAGGACCTGGATATCTCAGGGCTGTAGAGCAGTAAAATGTTTGCCAAATTGAAGAAGAAGATCGCAGAGGAGGCAGCGGTTGCTCCCAGGCCCGGAGGAGCCGCCCGCATCCCCAGGTCTGTCAGTAAGGAATCGATCACGTCCGTGGGAGCAGACTCCGGAGACGACTTTGTGAGTTACACCTTGCTTTGAAATCTGATTTCTCTGACAGCATTTTTATTGCGGTTTTGCAGACAACCATTTTAAGTGCAGTGTGTGATTTCAATACGTGCTGTGGTGTCTTTGTATCTCTTAATGCATAAATGTATCATTAGCTTGAATGAACTTAAATATTGAAGAGAAGACGTTTGTTAAACATAGCAGTTGCCAGGAGGCTTCCATTCTCACGTAGACATGACTAACAAAGCTGTTTCAATACAAAACATTGATAAATAGACATAAAATATAGAATACAGCTGTAGTTACATGTAAGATACCTGTTAGTAAAATTAATTACTGAAGCACAGAATCCTGGAATGGTTTGGGTTGGAGGTGACCTTAAAGCTCGTCCATCCCCTGCCATAGCAGCGACACCTTCCACTAGACCAGGCTGCTCCAAGTCCTGTCCCACCTGGCCTGGAGCACTTCTGGGGATGGGACAGCAGCAGTCTCTCTGTCATTAGAGAAGCCAGCTAGATGCTGGCCAGTTTTCATTCTACCTCTTGGCTTCCTGGTACTCATCCTACCTGAGACATTGTGTATGTCTCTGCCAAAAACGTCTGTGCGGTGCTGTTGCACTCAAAACTATTGGAGTTCCTCTCTTTCGTTATAAAACATTGTTTAAACAAGTGGTAAAATTCCAGGAGCATATGGGTTAAATGGAACCCTGGAATGCTCTGGCACCTCTGCCCTGGGTGGCTGGCTGTCACATTTTTGAAAGCCTGGATTAAGGCAGTGTCACCCCACTGCTGGAGCCAGCAGGACCCACTGCAGAGCCAGCAGCAAGTCTCTGTTTGCTGTCTGCAGGGTGAAGAAGTTATTTACACAGTTGAGTTTTAAATGATTTCTTCTGAAGCTCAACTGAAATTTCAGTTCTGTTAAGCAGAAAGTTGGAGCTCCTAATGTTTAGATACATTTTATAGTGGAAATATATTAGTGTTGTGTTTTTCTGAGGGTTTTTTTTAGCTCTTAGGAAATTCTCGTGTAGAAGTTCTGTTTACCATGTTGCAAGTTTGGAGAACAGAAAACAAATAATGGCAGTGGCTGGAGTCTTGAGTGGTTTTCAGACAACCTCCAAGAATTAGTTGTTTTATCAATATTCATTTAACTGCTCTTGCTATTGATTTTTATGGAGCAAAAACCACCAGAGGACTCCTAAGTCAGTTATGCAGCAGATTTTGCATGGACAGATTGCTGCATCAGGGCTTCAGCGAGCTTATCCCACCTGAACAGCATTGCTGCTTCTTTTCTAATTACTTTGATTTTCACAACGTTGGCTTTGACCTTTCCTGGTGCCTGTGCTGTAGAGCCTGATTTCCTCCCCCTCAGTCATTCCATTCCCCCATCTCCTCAGTGACACTTTGGACAAGCAGTTCCCAGCCCAGCTCCTTCCCAGTGTTGTGCTCTAGGGAGCAGGCAGCCTGGCACTATTAAGCCCTTGCTGATTTTCTCCTTCAGCACTTTTTACACATTCTGCTGTGCTAGTACAATTTTCCCCTTTATGTGAAAAACAAGTGCTGTTCCTAGGCAGAAGAGTGGTTATTATCCCAGACTTAATGTATGGCAGGATGGCTTTTTCCAAATTTTGTAAGTTACAGAGTGTTGCTTTTCTCCCAAGGCTTCTGATGGAAGCAGCTCCAGAGAGGATCTTTCATCCCAGTTGTTCAGAAGAAATGAACAAATAAGAAAACTGGAGGTGAAGCTGTCTGGTATGTGCCCTGATACATATAAAACTTGTTACTTTAGGAAATGTTTTCCTTTAAATTTATATGGTTTAAGGTATTAAAAATACATGGGGTTAGGGTCTTTTGAAAATTGATTTGTAGCAACCCTGTTGATTGACAACAAAGGAAGGAGCATCCAGTGTCATTAATTTTTTATAAAGGCAACTGGCTCTTTGCTGATTTCGACAATACATTTATGTGATTCCTTGGAGCAGTTGGGATAACTTTCTGTCCCGTGTTTCAAGCAGTGTCTGTCCCCACTTGTGTGTTTGCTTCTCACAGGGTCTGAGCTTTCTGATGTTGACAGTAGCACAGTGCCATCCTTAAAGAACTGAGCTTGGAAATGAAGAAAAAACAAAGAATTCAGCATACAACAGTCCTGAGGCTTTTTTCTTTCTAGTTCCTTGTAAAGCTGTAGTGAACGCTGTCACTGCTCTCCATCCCTGTTGTAGGGAGGGGAGCAGAGACCAGGCTCAACGGTGTTACACTGCTGCTTGCCAAAGCTCATGGGAGGCCTTGGAAAATAAGGAAAGGTTACAGCCAGATCAGGATTATTTTAATTCATTCTGGAGCCTTACCAGGCTTCTGTTCAGTTCAAGAAAATACAGGGTTCAAAAATTATTTCACATCGAGTTTGAAAGGCCCAAGTGCTCATCTGCTTGCACAGGGTAAACTTAAAAGTGCTGGCTGGGGCTTAACACAAGAGAGGGAGGCTCTTGAGTATCAGGAGTCTCCTGCAGGCAGCCACCCAGTGAGTAAATCCTCTTTTCCATTGTACAGGAACCTCTCCAGCGTGTGTGTATACTTGGTTTGGTTTTTATTCCCTGCCTCCCGTGTCAGTTCTGCTGAGTGAGGGTGAGGGCGGTGCTGTAGGACTGGAACAATGAGCAAATGGATGCAATGGCCATGAATAAGCCCTTCCTTGCACCCTCCAGTGCCAGACCCCTTTCCTGAACAGAGTTAAATATATATCTGTTCTGGGATGAAGTAAAAAGGGAGGGACACTTGTTCATTCTCTGGTTCTGCCCTTGTCTGTGTGACTGACACCCCTGGGACAGGCCCTTCTGTTTGTGCCAACCCTGTGGACAGTACAGAGCTATTTGCTTGTGTTCATTGTTGTGGTCACCCAAATTTTCCTCAGCGGGAATGATTTTCTGATTGAGAAAATCATTGTCATTTGCCACTCATCCTTTTTTCCTTTTTTTTTTTTTTTTTTGTTCCCCTAAAAACGTCCTTCCCCAATGTCTGTCCATTCTTGGTCTGTTCTTCTCCCTCCTCACACAAGATTATGCTGATCAGATCCGAAATCTCCAGAAGATAAAAGAGAAGCTTGAAAATGCATTAGAAAAGCATCAGGATTGTACGTATTTTTCTTTTTTTCCTTTTTGTTTAGTTAAGTTGAAAATTGCTGTGGTTGGAAGGGAAGGGGTTTGGTGTACAGGTGTGCTAATGATTTCTCTCAAACTGTGCACGTCTGTACTGCGAAGAACTAGAACACGAGTTGTTACCTTATTTACAGCATAAAAAGCAGCAGCAGCGTGTTGGACAAAGTTGTTATTATACTCCTCCTGCCAAATTTGGGGCTAACATGCAGGAAAGACCTGTTAGAACCCCACAGCTTTGTTCTAACCCAGCCAGGAGCAGTGTTCCTGTCTGCTGTTAGCTTTGGCTCCTGCCCAGCGTGCAAGCAGCGTGAGGGAGTGAGCGGCACAGCGTTAGTGCTACAGTCAAGATGGGGCTAATTACTTGCAGAAGAAGCTCTTTAAAGTTATAAATAACTTACAGAAAAGTGAGAAGCAATTTTAAAAGATGAGTTTTTAATGTAGCTGGTGGTTCTCTGTTGATAGCCTCCATGAGGAAGTTTCAGGAGCAGAATGAAGCTCACCAGGCCAGTCGAGCCAAGATGGCTGAAGGAATGGCTTTGGCCTTGGAAAAAAAGGACAAGGTAACAGAGCTTGGGCAGGACTTCTGACTCTCCTGACCCTGATGATTTAAGCAGGTGTTGCTATTAATTAAAATAATTGTTTAGCACTGTGTGTGAGCGTGCCAGCACCAAGGGAAGGAGGGAATGCTGAGCTCAGTGCCAGGAATGGTGCAGGACTTGTCACTGCTCGGACTGTTCCGACTGGTTTTAACAAGAGCCCACAAAAATTCCTAATGAAAGGTTAAGCTTCTGTTTTGATAAGATCCAATGGCAGCAGACCTGTTGTCACATTTATTGTACTTGCATAAAGCTTGTGTATTCAGGTAGCATGAATGATTCCGCAGCCTTTATCTATTCAAGCACTGGCTGTTACTGTACCAGTGCTGATTATTATTTTAATCGTTACCAAAGCCTAATTAGTATCTGCTAACAATAAAAATGTTTTTTATTTTTTTTTAACCATAATTGCTGTCCTTGGAAGTCTACAAATGGATTTTGATATCTTTGTTCTCCTTTCTTTCTTTCTTGTTCAGGAGTGGATGGAAAAACTTGGTCAAGTTGAAAAGGTAATGAACCTTGGATGTCTTTCTCAGGGGATGTAGTGTGTTCTGTGGAACATTGTCCATTTTTATGAGTTCAGTTTAAATGGTCATTGGTGGCACTGTAATGAATTCAGATTTCTTGTTATATTTTTTTGGAGTTTGGTAATTTACACTGTGACATGAATCTGAAAGGATTTCTAGTTCTGTGCGGAGCACCATCAGGAGCTGTATGGCTGCAAGACAAGATTTCTTTCCCAGAGAGTTTACCTAAACTCCCATTGATTTAAGCATACAGATATTCTTTGATTTCTTTCTGTTTTGTTCATTTATCAGGAAAAAAAAATGCTTCAAACACAGTTACAAGAAATGAGGGAGCAGAGTTTGAACCTCTTCCAAAAACGAGATGAAATCGATGAACTGGAGGGCTTTCAGCAGCAGGAAATTGCCAAAGTTAAACACATGGTAAGAATATTTTAAACTTTTTAGTTCCTAAAATTTTTACTAGGCTATTAAGTTAGTGGTAGCCCTGCATTCATTTTTTTAGCCTTTATGCCTGTACACAGATTTGGTTGGTGTCAAAATCCTAACAGTAGGTACTGAATACATTATTATATCGTTTATTATCTCACTTAATTCAGCCCATAACTTAGTAAAACAGGCCAGTTTCAATGAAAAGGCTTGTCAGTGTTACTGGTCATCTGTAACACCAAAGATAATCTTCTAATATTCAGCTTTTGAAGAAGGAGGAATCTCTGAGCAGAGCAGAGCAGGAGCTCGAGGCGCTTGCCCAAGAACTGGCCCAGGCTCAGGCGGAGCTGCAGGAGGCGAGGGGCGAGTCCTCGGGCCTGAGGAAGGATCTGCAGGACCTGCAGCAGCAGCTCTCGCAGCTGGAGGCTCAGAGGTATGGAGCTGGTGTTTCAGAGGAGCAGTGGCTGTGTTTCCCCTGTATTTTTACTTCATGCTCAGCTCTGTCTCTTTGGAAGATTTTATATAATGTAGTGACTTGACTGAATTTTTGCCTCTGCTGTGGCCATGGGGATGTAAATGCCAAGCCAATGATAGCAATACATTTTTGTAAATTATTTCCTTTTTTCATGATTTGAATGCTTAACTGTCACTTTTTTTGGAAAATGTATAATCAAGCAGTGATTGATGGTGGCTGGTTTTAGGACAAGGAAATTTTGTTGATGCTTAGTCCATTTTCATAAGCAGCAGAATTATCTGCTAAAGATTATTTTTCTGGAACAATATGTCACTTGTTTTTATTCTCTTTCTGTGAAGAGATGAACTAATGACAGCTGAGACAAATGCAGAAAATAAGATCACTGCTCTGGAGTTAAGAGAACAGGAGCTACAAACTGTCATTCAGCAGCTTTCTGTAGACTTGCAAAATGTAAGTTTGAGCCAAGTGAGATTTGATTCAAAGAGCTCCATGTCTGCAGAAGTTAGATTAGATATCAGTTCTGTGGTGTTGGAAATTTAAGTTTCAAAGTAAGTAATTTCTCAAAATGTTTAGGCTCGAGTGGCTGGTTCTGGTTGTGAGAAGAGACTGGAAGTGTTACAAGTGGAGCATGAATCTCTGAAGGTGGAATATGAGCAACAGAAGCAAAAGGTGAAGTGCTTTCAATGCATGTGCTGTTGCTGGTGTAAAGGTGCACATTTGGGTAATGGACACCTTTGTGTAGTTGGAAGTTTGGCCTCTAGAAACTGTTCCAGGATCATATTGTCTTTTCAAATACAACTTTCCTTTCTAATGGCATTTCTGAAAGTCAAACCACAACAGATTAGCTGAAAGCTTAACTACAAAAAAGATTCTGTGATTTCTTATTCTCACAGATGACTTTTGAATTTGCTGAGAGAGATAAACTTACTGAACAGCTGCAGGAAAAGGTGTCTTCCCTGGAAAAAAAGCTGGAAAGAAATCTCTCAGGAGATGAACACGTACAGGAGCTGCTCAAAGAGGTAATTGCACAGTTATAGGCTGCTTAAAAGTACAATATTAGTGAGTTGTTTCTTTTGGGGTTTTTTTATGTCATACATTACTTCTCACCCATGGAAAGAATAGCTGCTGGTGTCATACAGGCACATTTGTCCTGTCAGTGTGTTTTGGCACACTGTCTGTGCTGGGCAGAACGTGTGGCTGGCTACACTGAGCCCGTTTGTGTGGATCCTGCACAGATGTCTGGGTTGGCCTTTCTGCATTGTCTGCTTGGGCACTGCTTAGAAGGAAAAGAGCAGCTTTCTAGCATCCCTATGAGAGGTGGAACAATTTGGGAGGTTTTTTTTATTAATTCCTTACAAGAACAGTGAATGCTTTTCCTTGTTCTTTGGCAAGGCAGTGGGACAGGGAGGGGAGCTGTTTGCACATAGGTGTGCAAACAGAATGTTGTATGCTGAAAACCTCAGCCTCAGAAGTGCTAAACAACAGCTGAAAACAGAAACTTAGCTGTAGTTAATCCCCTTTCTCTCATTGCTTCTTGATCTCTTTCTCAAGCACTGCTGTTCCTGCTCAGAATCACCCTAGAGCAATATTTCCCCAGCTGGGTCTTGGGGAGACAAGGGAATGTTTGCTCTTCCCTGGTCAGGGTGCCTACAGTCGCATCACCTCGGTGTTGCTGTGACAAAAGGACTTGGCTTAGTAAGCTCAAGCCAGTTTAAAGTCCTTCTAGAGACACTAAAACATTCTGTCCCATTGTAGTTTGACCTTATTAATGAAATGAAAGGGAAAATTTTAACTGCACCCCCCCAGCTTATGTCTTTGTCCATCCTTCCTCCTGTTCCCCACCCCAATGTAATCTTCAGAAAGCTGCTCTTGAGCAGAGGCTGGAGGAGAGCAGGCAGCAGGTGCTGACAGACAGGACACGGCACGGCGAGGCTGTGAACCGGCTGGAAACACAGGTGGGTAGTTTTTAATTTCACTGCAGATTCCCGCTGCTTTCATCCTCTGTTCTCTATTCCTCCTCCCCTCACTGCACTCCCAGGCAAAGGTGAGACTGCACATTTAGTCACATTTAGTCTTGGAAGGAGAATAATTGATCAGTGTCTCTGGGTATCTCCCCACCTTCGTGGGTGGAGGAGGAGGGCCTGGAGGTGAAGGTTTTGTGCAGATCCTCACTGTACTAAGAAACAAATAACTCAAGTGCAAGCATTGCCAGGGTAGTGCTGAGGAGTTCCTGAAACCAGCATGTGTCAAACAGGCAGCCTCTCTCATCTCTGTGTTTTCAGGGATTTAACATTTACCTTCTGCTCCTGGGCCACTCTGTATTATGCACATTTTTTCTAGTAACATGGATGCCAGTGGATAAGGAATTTAATTCATGGTGTTATTTTAGAATAAAGAACTGGAACAGAAACTACGGATTGCAACAGAAACACTGAAAAAGAGCAAAGAAGCAGCTGCTGAGCAGGATCTGAAGATCCAGAAGCTGGTGAGTATCCTGCATGTTTCACTGACCATTAACAGATCAGTCTTCAGCACCCCCAGAGACAATCAGTTCTCTGTTTTGTTACTCAAGTGTTTTCTTGCTGTTTGTCTCCTGAACTCCTGTGAGTACATGACACTGCTGCCAAAGGAATAATGTTCCTCAGTTTGAGAATGTCTCATGGAATGGTGTCTGATCTTGTCAGAATGTCAAAATACCATTTTATTAATGTGGTTTTTCTTTATTTCTCTTAAGCAAACTGATCTAGAGGATGAAAGAAATCAACTACAACAACAGATTTTAAGTGAGAAACATCAATATGATCAGAAAGTTACTGGGCTGGAATCGCAGATTGCTGCTCTTGAAAAAGCTTGGGAATTGGATAAAACAACAACCCAGCAGAGGATTGTAAGTACAGAAACTGTCTGGAGGGTTGTGAGAGTCTTCACAACATGATTTTAACACAGCTTATGGACCTTGTTTGTTGTTCTTATTCAGCACTCCTGGCATTATAATGGAAGATCTCATACTTTGAGGAGCTAAATATGAGCAAAGCATTAGATGTGTTTAATTGTTTAAACAAAGCATTAGAATAATTGTACTGTGTATTTAAACACTCTTTATTTTACAGAGCCAGTTGGAAAAAGAAAATGAAAGCCTCAAGGGGAGCAAAGAAGGGTATGAGAGCTCTTTAAAACAGCAAGAGTCTGAACTGAACAGGCTAAAGGTGAGGGCTGAACTGGGTGCTGGCATTGGCTTGGGACAGAGCTGAGGCTGGGGGGCAGTGAACAGCGCAGTGGGTTCCATTCAGTGCTTGGAGGCCTGTTACATTCAGGTTGCAGGCACTTGGAGCTGTAAATCATCTCTGGTACTCAGCAGAAAAGTGTTTGAGAAGCATTACAAAGGGCTGATCCTTTTCTGAACTAGAATGCTTGGGTCTGCCTAAGTCAGGCAGAAATAATACATTCCCATATTGTCAGGCATGTGAGGAGCTTGGAAATCCTGTTAGCAGTGGTGAATACAGAATGGTTCAACGCTGAATTCCACTCACAGTGTTCAAACCAAAAAGTTACAAGCTTAAATTAGTTGGGTGATTACAGTTTATCCAATTTTAACTGTAATTTTAGATGGTTGAAATTTTTTCCATAGCTACTCCTGGATGCACAATTGGAATAAAGATCTGTTGTAGCAAGGAGCTGCTACTTTGTAATAGAGACTTCAAGCTGAAAGATCTTGTAAGCATTGGGTTTGTTTGGGTTCTTAACCTCAGTTCTGTGTTGCTCTTGCATATGCAGAGAGCAGCAGTCAGTAAAACAAACCTAATGCATTTGGAAATTGTGGTGTGTCAGAACACTCATAAATGTAGTCCTAATAGATTTGGGGTTAAAGATGAGAGACTGGCTTGATTTAATTATCTCACATAACCTCTCAATTACTTCTGGTTTGCAGAATGAGATGAGCAGCAGAGAAACTGTCAGTGTGGAAATTGCCAAAGCATTGGAAGAAACACGAAAACAGAGAGAGGAATTACAGCAGCAGGTTGGTTAATAATGACTGTTTTACAATGTATTTGAGACATCCTGACCTTTCAAAGAGCAGACTAGGTTTGGATTTATTTATCCTAACATTCAAGATGATTGATCAGAATCATATCCACAGCTTGTGAGACAGCAGTGGTTGCCTCAGTAAACCTGAGACTGTTTCAGAGCCCTGTGAGGTGTTACTGTCCCACTGGGCTGGCCATTGAGGCCTCTGACATCTGGCAGCTTCTTTTAAAGAAACCTGTTTGTTCTGGGTTGTTCCTTTCAGTGCCTGTGTCACATTTGGGTTCCTCTGGAGCACCATTTGTAAAGCTGTACATTTCCTCATAGGGAGGAGCTTGTATCCAGTACCAAATGTCAGTTCTAGGCAGTCTTGTTTTGCTCTTCCTGTATAAAAAATGGTGGATAATGGGAGCTTAAAGTAGGAACTGCCAACTGAGCAAGTTTGACTGGAGTTAGTCCCATCTTTTGGGTTCTTTATTCTTCTGGGACTGCTGTAGATCTGTGCTTGCTGGGCCAGCTCTGTGTAGAAGGGGTTTAAGGCCATCTCCTGTTTTGCTCAGGGGCTTTTGCAGCTGCCACATGCTGCCTGTGACAATCTGATGGTGGCACAGAAGCCAAGTGGGGTTTAGCTCTTCCAGCATTAACTTCAGTGCTTGTTACTGAGGGCACCTTTGTGGAGGTGGTGCCTGCTGAGCCTCTGAAGGATGTTGGAATCTTTCAGCACCCTCTTCCTGTTTTACATCTTTAATGACTTCTGTTCACTGTTTGTCTGCTTTGAAGGTTTCACATCTGAATGCCCTAATAAAGGAGAAAGACCAGCTGATTGATGAAAAATGTGATCTGCTGCTAAAACAGAAGGAAGAACTGAACCAACTCAGTCAAGGTTAGACCAAATGAGTCTATTGTATCTCAGACAGCTTTAAGTACAGTCTCTAGTTCTGGCCTTGCCTGGTAGATTGTAATTTTTCTAGATTTCTCTTCCATATTTTATCTGTTAGAATTTTCAAAATGGTTTATTGTTCACCAACAATTGGACAGTCTCTCTTGTGTCTTTCTGTCTCTCCCCTGGCTTTCTGTCTTCATGACAGACAAAATGGGTTAGAAACTCCTGTCTGACGTGGAACACTGATACTAAGCAGGTCTCTCCTTCCTCAGACCATGAAGCTGCCTTGCTGCAGGTGCACCAGTTACAGCTGGACATAGAAGCAAGTCAGAGCCAAGCAGTGGAGAAAGAGGAAACGGCAAGAAAGGAAATAGATGAGCTGAAGCTGCAGGTACAGGAGTGCCTGTTGGCCAGAGAGCATGAGAAAACTGTGAGTGCAGTTGCAAACCCGTTCTGTCAGACTTCCCAGAAAAAGAGGGAGGTGTGCAGGACACCCCCGGTTCTGTCCTGCCTGGACAACCAAAAAGAAGTCTGGCTTTCTCTCTGGGGAGTGTTCTTGGGCTGCAAATGTCATGATATCTCTCCACTTCACTGTTTATTTTTATAGGTTTTAGAACTGGAGGAGTCAACGAGGGCCTTGAACAATGAGCATTCCCCTTCTCCAGAAAACTCCGTGGTGGAACAGAACGGAGAGGTGGCAGCTGCAGATGTCATTCAGCTTCAGAAGGATAACAGAGAGCTGGAACAGCAAATAGCTGAGAAGAACAAGGTGAACAGAAACAGCTGGTAGTCTTTCCCCTTTTAATTAGGAAGCCAAGTAATTGGTGCTGCCCATGCTGCAGCCTTTGAATCCAGTACGCTGGGAGTGAATGCTTTTCTCTGGATTGTACAAGGATCTACCAACAATGAATAAAAACTGCAGCAAGAGCTGCATGAATCCTGATGTATTTTGGCAGAAAGATGCACCAAGTGATACTATTTACAGCTTTCCTGCAGAGCCCTTCTGTGCAAATTCGGTTCAGTTCCACAGCGCTGTCACATGAAAGCCCAAGTGTCCTGTCACAGGCCTGCTGCTGAGTGCAGCTGGCAAGGCAAGGCTTTCAGGTTACTTCTTCACAGCTGTCAGTGTTGGTTAATTATTATTTCATCCAGTACTTGTTTATCATGGGTTTTCCCACATATCTGGGGGTCCTGACAGTGGATACTGTGTTAAACTCTCCTTTGCTGTGCTTACAGATGATAAAGCAGCTTCAGCAAAGAATGACAGAACTCAAGAAAACTCTCCAGAAAGAGCTGGTAAGGGTTGTGTGTTTTCAGTCTCTTCAGATGGCACTTGCTGGCAGGTGCTTGCACTGTCATTCCAAAAGCTTGACTGCTAGCTCCCCTTTCATCCCTCTGCAATGGTTTATCTCTCAAAAAAAAAAAATTTAAAAAATTAACAGAGGTTTTAAAATTGCCCTGATGTTGAAAATTGCTCTGAAGAAAGCCCACATTTGAAAGGCTCAGAGCAGGTTAGTGATAGGAGAAAATTACCAAGGGATAGTTTCCACCATGGAGCCAGTTCCATGCTGGTTTGGGTCACGTACACAGAACACTGACATCAACCAGCTCCTGTCCTGGAGTGTAGAGAGAGCTGGAGACACTTCCCTGCTGTGACCCCATGAAGGATGAGGAGCTGGTGATGCCCAGTTTGTACCCAGCTGTGGATACAACCCTCTTTAGATATCCTGAACCCAGACCCCTCCCAGTGTCAAGCTGACAGAGTCTGCAGTGCACTTCTTTTTTTCCTCTGTGGGTTTTGTTTCTTTTGTTATAGAAAATAAGGCCTGACAGTGAGTTACCTGAGCTACGTGCAAATTCTGAAGTGCCTAATGCTTCTGTGACTGTCACCAACAACTCTGATTTGAACGACTCGAGGGAGATAAACTTTGAGTACCTTAAACATGTTGTACTAAAGTTCATGTCCTGCAGGGAATCTGAGGTAAAGGTGTCACTTACCTTCTCTTTCTACATCTGTCTTTCTCTAGAAATTGCCACCTGTCACCTGCTAAGGACACTTTCTGCCAATTCCATAATTTTACAATTAAAAAGTGTACAGTGGGGGACAATGAAACAAAATAGCTAACAGCAACATGTTTGGAAGTACAGACTACTATGAACTACATGAAAGGGAAATGGGAGTTTTTAGGAGGTAGTTACATCTGGGTGTTAAAGATCTGCATCTACAAGAGATTCCCTCTGCACTGCTCTGAAGAGCATATGGAGTGTTAGAATTAATACTAATTAGAATGGCTTGACTCCATCACTCACTGCCCTGTGTGCCCCAGTTAGTGGGAGAGCCTCGGTGTGTATTTGAAATGACCAGAATCTCTCCTGCCTCCTGCTGGTTTGAGCCACTTTTCAAAGCAGCAGCCAGGCTGCTTCTCTGCTCTGACTAACCAGGCTCCCACTTGTCTTCTTTCTCCAAAACAATTTTTAAAGAGCAGAAAGCCAGGAGACACAGAAGTAAGGTACAGGCCATCCTAGTCCGTTGAAACTGGGAATAATGGGAGGCTGCTGGTCTGCTGAAGTCTGTGACAGACCTGCAGAGCTCTGTGCTGCACCACAGTCCTGAGTGTGGAGCCCCAGAGCATCATAAGCAACACAACTTTGTGGTTTCTTTCAGGCATTCCATCTCATTAAAGCTGTGTCTGTGTTACTGAATTTTTCACAAGAGGAAGAAAACATGCTCAAAGAAACTTTGGAGTACAAGGTAAGGGTTCTGTGCCATATGTAGTCTCTAATGGGACTCCCAGGAGAGAATGAAAATTCCTAGATGCTGGGAGATTAGGAAAAGTGTCTTTTTTCCAAATATTAGCTACAATAATAAATGTCATTTATTATTAAAATGTTAGCTGATCACATGCAGAGGTGCCAGGAACTGCCCATTTCAGTGAGGGAAATAGCAGCTTTCTGGTACTCAGAGGAGTTAGAGCACAGCTTTCCCAGTGGGCTTCATCTGTGGGGAGAAGCTGGAAGCTCCTTGCCTGAACAGAGTCAGTGTTTAACAGCAGGAGCCTAATTCTGGATTTGTCCTTTTGACATTGGGCTCAGACACCAAGATCTGTGTCTCCTTTCCATGGGCTAAAATGAGATCTGCATGGCCCTGGCTGTGTGGTGGTTAGGGAATGTTCAACAGTGAGTGCTGCCTCAGCTCCAGGGCCTGCATCATCCCTGCCCACCCAGGGAGCTGGGATGTTCAGTCTGCAGATGAAGAGATTTCCTCACTGTCTGGTTCAGGGAACACTGGAATGCTGTACTGACTAAAGGCACTGTGTTTAAATGACTGTGGAGTTCTAATTTGAAATTATTTTAAAGGACTATATGTAAGTATAATCTTCAGTCATTCTCACCTGTGGGAAGTGGGTGCTGTTCCTTCCAGATTTGATTGTGTGAAGCTGCCTCCACTTCTTCAGTCTGGAGTCTGCAGCATTCTGGTTTATAAATAGGTCTTTCCATCAAATGACGAGAACAAGGCTGTGTACTGTATTATTTCTTTTTCACATCTTAGAAGTGTGAACCCTGTGTGATGTGTGTTGTGCTGTTGTGTCCTAGATGTCCTGGTTTGGGTCAAAGCCATCTCCCAAAGGCAGCATCCGGCCGTCTATCTCGAGCCCAAGGACTCTGTGGCCTTAAGGGACCCTGAAGGTGGCAGGCAGTATCCAGGCACTTCTTTCTGTGAAAAGAAAGCTGAACACACTGCTCCAGGTGTGTCTTAATCACTGTCATTGCAGTATTTTGTACAAGAACTTCTGGCTCTGTTTACAAAACTAATACTGTGCAAGGAGACGTTTTCACTACAGACTGCGACAGCTCTGGGCTGGATTCGGGGACCACCTCAGTGTCTGTGATGGGAGCAGCTCCTTGTGCTCATCACTCCTGGGTTCTTGGCACCAGAGGGTTCTGAGGCCCTTGCTGACAGCAGTGCTGCCAGTTCAGTCTCTTGGGATGGTGATTCCTGCTGCTGTTCCAGGGTGCTGGAGTGCAGTGACTCCGGGCACAGAGAAGCTGCTTGTCTGGCTGTGGGAAGCCAGCAATGAAAAACGTGTTGGCAGAACTGTGTTGAGAGTGGGATGATTTGCAAAGCCTTTCACAGGACAGGAGCAGGAGCTTTAACCAAAAAAGAACTCTGCCTTGCCTTCTAATACTGACATAACTAATGGTTGGCATTTTTTTCATATCACTGTGTAATTTAAGGTGCATTTATCCTGGCCTGCAGTCCTCAAGGCTGCATGTTGATGATTATTTAATTTGAGAGCACAACTTTAGAGTTGTCTGATTTTACTTTTCTTAAAGAAAAATAATATTTAAAATGGTCTTAATTATAGTACCTAATCCTCAGTCGCCTTTAAAACTAATCCATTAGCCTGTTCCATGGGTTGTTAGCAGTGGGAAAAGGGGTAGGAAAGCATTTTAAATTTTTAAAGCTGAGTTCCAGGTATTGTAAATCCACACTGAAAAATACCTTTTATTTAAAAAAAATAAAATAAAAATCTAGTGACAAAGGGTGAAGAATGCTGGTACTAAACACTTTGATTTTTTTTTTATTCCAAGTCTGCTAGCAACAAATCCTCATAACCAGGATCTGCCTCTTTGGTTGTGGTTTTCTGTACTTCAAATACTGATGCTTAAAACCTGTTATGTTAACTGTGTCCTGACTATTATGGTAAAAGAAATGCTGCTCCTGAGGGGTTTGAGGGCAAAATTCAACTCTTAGAGAACAAGTCGTGGTTCCAGGAGCTTGTTTTCCTAATACAATAAGGAAAGGGGACCAAGGTGGCACTTCCCTCCCTGGAAGCACAATTTTGCCCACAGTTGTTAACACCACTGCAAAATCTGGATCCAAATGGGAAGCAGCACTAAGTCTGACTTCTCAAAAATGAGACCTATTTCCAAAAATCTGTACATGTATGGAATTGAGTGAACAGGCTGCAGTTCTGGGAATTCTCTTACAAGTGAGTTCATACTTCTGTTAAATGTATTCAGGGTAATTCAGACTTTCTCCAGTGGAGATGCAGTCACTGTTGAGGTGTTTTATCTTGGTTGACAGGGCTCTGACTGACCTTGGAGTGGCTGGAGGTGCAGCAGGGAAGCTGCTCCTGCTCCCCTGCACACCAGTGCTGGGCCCAAGGTGAAACCTCCCTCGGGTGAGGAGGTGAATGTGCTGATGCAGAGGATCCAGACCCCGCGGGTCTCCCAGGCAGCCCCACCCCAGACACAGGTACTCCCAGGAGCTGCTGCTGGGCACAGGTGATACTCCTCAGCTTAGAGCCAGGTTGGATTTGTCTGAAGTTAAGAAAACCAGCAGAATTTTTTTGGTACACTAAAGGTTGTCCAAACAGTCCTTAGTAACCGGATTCATGGCACTTCCAGACAGGATAGAGCATGGAAGGGCTCAGCCCTGCTCTGCTGTGAAAATAGACAATCAAAAAGTACATTTGTTTCAATTGTTTCTCTACTGAGATACAGAACCCTGTTGGTTCTGGGAAGATTTTATTCTCTGAAATCTTTTCCTTTCTAATGTCCCTTTGCCCTGCCCTGTTTCTGTGGGAGCAGGGGTCAGGACTCCCTCACCCCCCCTGATCCCTGCTGAATGACTGTTGGGTTTGTGCTGATCCTGGCTTCAAAGGTTACTGCTGAACAATAAGGAAAGCAGGACAGGCAGCCTGGAACAGAGTGACAAAGTAAAATCTTAGGTTATATATTCACTAACAACTTCAGTTTCAGATCCCAAAGCTCATACAGGATCAACTTACCATAAACTAGTTCTTAAGTGTTGAATTTTCATTAGATATCAGAGCAAGACTGGTGTGTATACATGTATTAAAAAGCTAATGCACTTTCCCTTGTCTCAGAACAGTGGTTATACATAATCCTTTCTATCACCATTGGATTTCTTTCCTTCTATGCTGTAAATATGGATTGTATGATGAAACACTATGAAATTTGTGGTGCAATACATTTTGGATCAAACCCCTTATCTTGATTTCTTTCTTTTTATAGTTTTGGTTATCTCCCCTGGGATACTATAGCTATTTAAAACTGACTTTTAAAGCATGACCCAAACCCTACCTTTGCCCAGGGTGAGGATGGGTGTGCCAGCTGTGCCACCAAGGCCTCTCACAGGGAGTTGTGCCACAATGAGGTGGCACTGCTGCTTCCAAAGTCTCCTCCCACCAGGAACAGCTGCTGCTGCACTTTGAGCAGCTGATGGAAGCCAGGGCTGGGTGGAGCTGGGCCTCCCCAGGCAGCTGCTCCTTGGTGCCAGAGGGCAGGGAGCCCTGCCCGAGCCAGAGGGACGTGGGGAGCTGCCACTGACCTGGGGACAGCCAGGGATCCAGGAGTTGTGTCCTGCCTGGGCAAAGCACAGGACACAGCTGGATTTGAGGACAATTTCTCTAAGCAGCTGGAGTTAAGAGCAGTCATACAAAGGTGGACACTGGGTTGGACTGGGTTATTGCTGGCCTGCTTTGGAATAAGTGTCAGACTTCCAATTTAGCTGAAAATAAGTTTAACTCATGTGATCCAAGAACTTTATTGATGCAGCAGGCACTTCACTTTACATTAACCCAACCCCAGAGTCCAACAGTCCTTCGAGCACACGTTAAAAGCCGCCCTTCTACCAGCCCTTCTCCCACCATCAGCTGCAGGATCTCGGCCTGGACACAGCTACCTTGGGACTAAGCAGGACACACGGGAGCTTGTATCACCACACCTGGCTAAAGCAGCATCTGAAATACCTCTTCACTTACAGTAATAGGAAGCAGGAGTGTGCCTTCTCTCTGCCTGTTAAAGCAGGGAGCAGGAGAATGTCTTGGCTCCTGGATGTGATAGTCGGAATATGCAGGAATACCTTTGCTCTTCCCCCACCTTTAAGGTTAAAAGCATTCCAAGAGGAGGTTACTGTAGGATTTCAGTAGATTGCAATCTCTAATAACGATGGACCAGTGTAATTTCAGCTCATTCCTTCTTCTGAGTCCAAACCTGACTGTCACCTCTGTCCAAGTTAACAGTCTTTACACAGTCTTTCTTGCTGTAAGAACTCTTACTATGGAGCCCAGGCCTCCTACTGCCAGTGCCTGTGGGAAAGGAGAGAGGTTACAAAGTCACCATGTCCCACACAGAACAAACACTGAAGAGTTTAGCCACAGAAGGGACTATGGCTCTTCTCCAGAATTAGAAACTGTCATTCTCCACAATCTAACTGTCTTTTGGATCTCGAGGACTCCCGTGTTACATGTCACTGACAGAGCAGAACGTCTCACCTCCCGAATCTCTGAGCAGGAGAGGAGGAGGAAGGGCTCACTTCAGTTTCATTTGTGTCCCTCAATGTAAACAGTGTTTCCTTCTGCAGTCTAGAACATGGAGGCGATTATGAAAAAATAAATATTTGAGCTGACTGCTGAGAATGGAGCATTTACTTTGCAGCCACAATTCCAATAGAGCCCGGGGGTGTCAGAGCAGTGCGAGACACGGCGCTGGGGAGCACGGCTGGACCAATGCAAAGCACCCCCTTGGAGCAGGACCTGCAGCTGCTTCAGGCAGGTGAAGTTCCTGAGCTACCAGACCTGCCACAGGCCTTTCCAGAGGACAGACTGGTACTACCACTGAGCTGCCTCCGCTCTGAGCAAGCCACATGTCCTACCAGTACTGCCACAAAGCAGAACCCCAGGCTTGAAACCCTGCCCAGCCTACTCAGACCTGCCTTGTTCCTTTCACAACAGAGGACGAGATACCTTGCATGTCCCTACACGCTCTGAGTACCAGTCAGGGTGGTGTGTCACCTCCCACGCTGGGAGCACCCACCCACACTTAACCTGAAAGCACCTCAGTGGAAACAACAGGAAAAACATAAAAAACAAAAAACCAAGCAGAAACATGTTCTTTGCTGTCCTGAGAAATTCCCTCCTCCCTTGTCAAGGGTGACAGCAGCCAATAGCTGGAGTCACACTACACCAGCTCAGGCTTTACGTAGCACAGGAAAAAGCTCTGCACCTTGGGAAAATGACACCAGCACTCGCAGCAGCTGCCCTGCACAGGGAGCTGCAGCATTCCCAGGGATCAGCTTTCCTAGGAGCACTCACAACCCCTGCAGTGGGTGAAGGCTTTACTTGGATTCCTGCCCAGGGGCAGTGGCACCCCACAGCTGCTTCAGGGATGTGCCTCAACCCGGAATGTGCCTCATCCCATCACAGAGAGGGAAGAAAGTTCCACAGTCAGCTGCTGAACACATCCCACATTCCCTGCTTCAGAACAGACCTTCCACAGAAACACAAGAGGCCCCCGCTGGTCCCCAGTGGAATCCCTGGAGACCTCAAAGTCCTCTCCTGGGCAAACCAAACAGGTTTGCTAAGCCCTGTGACTCAGCTGATGAAAACTGCCAGACCTGAGCCAGCCTGAGCCCCCTAGGCCAAACACTCGGCCACAGAGGGAGCTGCAGCTGCCCCGTCCATCCAGTCACGTCTCCACTCCCACCCCTTCTCCTTGTGGAGCCCCTGCACGCGTTGGGTGCCAAAGGCAGCAGGAGAATTCCCTGCCACAAGTCTCCTCTCCCCACGGCAGAGTGTAAGGTTTGAAATACAGGCACAGGCTTTGTGAAGGCTCAGAGAGACCAAAGATAAAAGGAAACCCTGAGCTCCTCAGAGATGAGGCACTGCCATCACCTGCTTCTCTTCAGAGGCTCTCCTGAAACCACTGACCGGGACCCTGCGAGCATGGCTGAGCCAAGAGTGCCCTGAACACGTACCTTTTCATGCCACTGAAGTAATATTGCACTGCTGTTTTCTGATGGCTTTTCAAATCCTTTATAAATGTACTTCATTAACAAGTCAACACCGTTTCTGTCTAAGGAATTCACCGCTTGTTCTATTTCACTGCTTTTAAAAGACGTGAGGACTTTAAGCATCGTTCCCTGGGCCTGCTCCTGGGAAGACAAGGAAAAGAGGGGGGTGTGAGAACCAGAACAGTTGGGAACGATCCCAAGACTCGTGTTTGGCAAGAGGTGGCCACACTCCAGGCTGGGCTATTTCTGTAAGCGAGGTGAGCAGTTTTGGGGTTAAAGGAGGAANCCCCGGCCCCGGCCCCGGCCCCGCGCCTGCAGGAAACGGCGCCGGCCCCGGCGGAACCGGAACCGCAACCAGCGCGGCCGCCGCGCCCCGCCCCGCGCGGGGTGTNAAACCCCTGCAGTGGGGGAAGGTTTTACTTGGATTCCTGCCCAGGGGCAGTGGAACCCCGCAGCTGCTTCAGGGATGTGCCTCAACCCGGAATGTGCCTCATCCCATCACAGAGAGGGAAGAAAGTTCCACAGTCAGCTGCTGAACACATCCCACATTCCCTGCTTCAGAACAGACCTTCCACAGAAACACAAGAGGCCCCCGCTGGTCCCCAGTGGAATCCCTGGAGACCTCAAAGTCCTCTCCTGGGCAAACCAAACAGGTTTGCTAAGCCCTGTGACTCAGCTGATGAAAACTGCCAGACCTGAGCCAGCCTGAGCCCCCTCGGCCAAACACTCGGCCACAGAGGGAGCTGCAGCTGCCCCGTCCATCCAGTCACGTCTCCACTCCCACCCCTTCTCCTTGTGGAGCCCCTGCACGCGTTGGGTGCCAAAGGCAGCAGGAGAATTCCCTGCCACAAGTCTCCTCTCCCCACGGCAGAGCGTAAGGTTTGAAATACAGGCAAAGGCTTTGTGAAGGCTCAGAGAGACCAAAGATAAAAGGAAACCCTGAGCTCCTCAGAGATGAGGCACTGCCATCACCTGCTTCTCTTCAGAGGCTCTCCTGAAACCACTGACCGGGACCCTGCGAGCATGGCTGAGCCAAGAGTGCCCTGAACACGTACCTTTTCATGCCACTGAAGTAATATTGCACTGCTGTTTTCTGATGGCTTTTCAAATCCTTTATAAATGTACTTCATTAACAAGTCAACACCGTTTCTGTCTAAGGAATTCACCGCTTGTTCTATTTCACTGCTTTTAAAAGACGTGAGGACTTTAAGCATCGTTCCCTGGGCCTGCTCCTGGGAAGACAAGGAAAAGAGGGGGGTGTGAGAACCAGAACAGTTGGGAACGATCCCAAGACTCGTGTTTGGCAAGAGGTGGCCACACTCCAGGCTGGGCTATTTCTGTAAGCGAGGTGAGCAGTTTTGGGGTTAAAGGAGGAAGGGGTGAACACACGGGGATCACCCACACCAGCACAAGCTCATTAACCACAGCGGTGCTGCTCAGATCTCTGGGGTGCCACCGTCACTTCACAGCGCCCCAAGGCCGCCTGCCAGCCCCCCCGGCCCGCACCCCCGTTACCTTCATCGCCTGGTTCCTGGTGTTGCCCGGGGAGCTGCGGATGGCGGTGTGGAAGGCCCGGAGCGCCTCGCCTGTGCGGCGGCGGGNCAGACAGACAGACACACACACACGGCGTCAGGAAAAACACAACAGAGCCTGGAAAAAATCCGAACAATGACTTTAATGTACAAATCCCGTCGCTGCAGCAGGTTCGCGGGTTTTTAATCGGGATCCCCGAGGAAAACGGAACAAACCGGGAACGGAGAACAGCCCTTCGACCGCTTTACTGGGATCCACTAACACTCGGAAAAGGCTGGCTCGGTCCTGCGCCGTGAACGCAGCACGGGCAGCCCCGGCCCCGCCGCACACCGGGCACTGACTTTGCTGCTGAAATTTCTTAAAACTTACCAAAAACAAAAAGCTGAACAAGAGACGGGCCCGAGCGGCTCCCGGAGCGCGGTGGTTAAAGGAATCGGTTCATCTAACCCAGGACTAGGCGAGGACTACATGCAGTAGTACAAATCTCAAGGACATATTACAAATACTCTGAAATTAATCTAGGGGAGGGGGGAAAAAAAACTTGCTACAGACACCATAATACACAATAAATTTAGATAATTTAAAAATAAAAAAGGCAAGAGGCAGCATTTCAGCAGCAAAGTGCTCAATAAAAAGTATATTGTAAAGGGGCAGGACAGGGAGAGGTGACAGCAGGCGGGCGAGGGCTCAGAGGAAGTACGGCGTGGTTGTCCTGGGAGGAATGACGCGCTCTGAGTCTGGAACTGCGCGGAATAACTTTGGTTCTCTTGTATTTACATCTTTAAAGACCATGATGGACGCGATGTTCCCGCAGCGGTAGCAGTAGTTGGGAGCCGACCATACCGTTACCAACTTCTCATCGAACATGAATTTGTACCCTTCGTGGACGAGCTGGTGCGCTCTGCAGATCAGCTTCAGGTTGTTGATGTGAACAAACTGCAAGGGAAGGGGGAGGTCAGTGTGCCCCGAGTGGCCGTGGCCCCGCACAGCGGGAGGGAGAACAGAGCGGGGGCATCTGGAGCCCCGAGCAGTGAGAAACCCCTGTGAAATACAGGGGGCAAAACCCGAGCACTGAGGAACACCATGAAACCCAGGCAGCAGGGCTGTGCTGTCCCCAGGCTCAACCCTTCCTCAACACGCTGTGCAAGGGCCACACGACAACGCAGGCTGAGCAGGGCCGCTGTGGCGTGGTCAGGTCAGAGCCTGGCAAGGCCAGTGTGTGGAGCCCTGAGGAGTCTGCTCAGTGCAGACACAACAAAATTAACTCAAGAATTGCTTAAAAAAAGGGTACTTTTCTCCTAAATCCTTAGGAAAGCATTCCACACAAAACCCAGGGACACTAGCGAGTCTCACCACATTACAGTTTTAGAAAGGAAGATGGGTATTAGTACATCTGGCAGTTATATTTGTGCTTTTAGGTTCAAGTGGCTCATTTTTTCTAGCTGGCATGAGCAAAGCTTCCACACCACCACGAGTCACTGGCAGAGGCGTGACAGAGGAGTTCATTGTGTTGCAGTGCCCGTGGTCCATTCAAACACCACACTGGGGTGAGCCCCTTTAGTTCCCCCATCCCCGCACTTGGGTTGCGCGGCCCTGAGCAGCAGCATTACCTCGTTGGTGACCTTGGCCCCGAAGAGCCAGCCCGCCCCGCGTGGGCTGATGGCCCACGTGTCCACGTCCTCCGGGTCCGACCACACCAGGTCGCAGAAGGCGCCTTTGTGAGGGATCTCCTGGTTGCGCTCAATGGTCCGGATCTGGTCGAGGGTCTTGATGTCTGGGGAGAGGCCTCCGTGCACACACAGAATCTGCTCGTCTATTAACTGCAGGGAAACGACACGTGCACACAACACTCAGCATTCACCCAGCCCAGAGGCTGCCAGGGGAACCCTCACAGGTCACCACCTCCACAGCTCCCGTTCAGGCAGTCGGGTCGTGTTGTTAACGTGGTGTTTGCACTTACAGCTGCTATTGTGAGCATGTCGAACACTTTGGTACAGTATCTCCAGGCGTTGGCGTTCCCGTATTTGGTTTGGCACTCATCTGTTGGGGAGAATGGTTTTATTCCTCAGGGATCGCTGGACAACAGGCAACATAGGCAGGACAGACACTGAGAGCAGGACCTGCACACTCCAGTGTGCCACACGAGCCCTGTCAGGAGCCCTGTGCTGGGCCCTGCTGCTGGCCAGGACCAGCACCAGCAGCAGGAGGGACCGAGCACCTCCCGCTCTGCCTCTGAACGTGGCACCACGACACAAACACAAACCCCACATGCCAGAGAAAGAGAGCAGCAAGATCTGCCTTAAACACATTCCATTTCACAAACACAGTGACCATGTTAACAAATGACAACACTTGAGCCCATGTCCCACCCAGCCCCCAGAGAGCCCTGGGCACTGTGGCACTGCCAGCGGGCTCCCCAGGGGACAGATGCTGCGCTCGTGTCACACGCCAGGACTCACCGTAGAACCCGTACACCTGGGTGATCTGCCTGCTCTCGTGGTTGCCTCGCAGCAGCGTGATACGGTCAGGCCACTTGGCTTTTAGTGCAAGGAGGTACGTGAACGTCTCGAGGCTGTAATACCCTCGGTCTACAAAGTCCCCCTGAAGTCAGAGACAGCCGTACATGGAGCAACAGTCACACGAGAAAGTGCCCAGTGACACATCCACCCTGAACCCCTCACTGTCACAAAGCACCCGAGCGCTGGAGGGCAGCTGGGATCCGCTCGGCCCCACGGGAGCTCCGGGCCCTCGGGGTGTCAGCTGCGGGCTGGGCACTCCCCTCTCTGCTGCCCTGACGTGACCCCGCGGCCACCCCGGGGCTGCCGCTGCTCCCGGCAACACAACCGGCGGGCAGGAGCCAGGAGCGGCCCCAGCGCCGGGCGGGGCCGGGGACCGGGAGCCCCTCGGGATTTCACCTTTAAGCCCCTGTCAAACTCAGCGGGCCCGGGCCGCGCCCGGCGCACGTACCATGAAGATGTAGTGGGTGTCGGGGCCCTGCCCGCCGGTCCGGAACAGCTCGCACAGGTCATAGAACTGCGAGGGGAGAGAGGCGTGAGGGGGCACCGGGCATCAGCACCGGCTGCGGCCCGGGGCGGCACCGGGAGCGGCCCGGCCCGGCCTTACCTGCCCGTGGATGTCCCCGCAGACGGTGACGGGCGTGGAGACGGGCTGGACGTTGGACTCCTCCAGCAGCAGGTCACAGACATAGTCACAGAGGCGCTGCGGGACGGAGCGGGGCAGGGTCGGGGTCAGCGCCGGGACCGCCGGCACCGCCCGCCCCGGCCCGCCCGGCAGCGCCCG
>VZTH01006511.1:214655-228136 GCA_013397815.1 Aleadryas rufinucha | reverse complement strand
GAATTTATGGGTTTGTTTATAATCTTTCCATTTTGATGAATTACCTGTTTGTCCTTAAAAATACATGCATTGGTTCATTTTATGTTTCCCAACAACTAGATTATTTACTTGCACTATTATAGAGAGAACTAGTTCAATGCTCAAATTATTTGAGAATGCCGAAGTTGTTTAACTTGTAGTAAGCACAGGGGACTTTTAGCACATCACTGTTAGAAAGGGAAAAATAGAGTAAAACCTGTGTGAGTCTGCAGGGAGATGAAAAACTCGGAAGTTTAAGACTTCATTTGATTAAGAGAAATCAGAAGGAAGACTGTCATGGAAATGTAGAAGTTGATAGACCTCACGAGGCCACTTAATTAGACCTGTCATCCATGGCAGGATCAAATATGCTGAAATTAATCCAGACTGATATTTGTCTAGCTTGTTCCTAAAAACCTCTGAGGATGAAGATATGTCTCTTCCAAGCAGTCTGATCCGTGGAATATCTGTTCTTTACTATGAAAAAGGATGTCTTGTGTCTTCTGCTCTGGTAGGCAAGCTGATGTTTTTAAGACTTTCTGCCTGTGGACATTAAGAGCAGATGGTCACTGTGTTCTTCTGACTTTTTGACTATTGGAAGCCCTCCATGATATCCCCTTTATCTCTTTTCTAATTTGAACAAAGTTAATCCCTTCAGTCTCTCTATATGACTCATGTTTACCAAAAGACTTAATGCTCTGTTGTTTTCCTTTGAAAAAGCTCATTTAGCCATATTTTCCTTAAACTGGGATGCTCTAAACTAGGCAGAGTTTTCTTCAGCAATGGATAGAGCACAGTAATTGCCCTTGGTGTATTACATATGTCACATACATGCCGTGTTGAAATATGCCTCAACTTGCTCTCTTGCTCTGTATAATATGTCATTAGTTTGTACTTATTTAAGGAGGGACTCCATTTTTTATTTATGCCTTAGTATGGCCTGATAACTTATTCTGTATTTTTTTCCTTTGTCTGGTTCATTTGTGGGATATCTCTTCAAGTCTGACCCTGTCTTTGTTATCTTTCCAAGACTAGTGCTAGAGATGAAAGGTATTTTCTCTAGTCAGTCCTACAGGCTGTTATAAACTTTGGATAGATGAAGATTCAAGGACTGATACTGATAATTACTCAGTAAATATATATCATGACAAATTTTGTGTGAACTGTGTTTTCCCATATTGCTTGCGAGACTGTTGTTGAGAACGCTATCGAGAAAAGACCTAACTCCTAAGGTACACAGACTAAATTGTGAATCCAACAGGCAATATTTTCTGGCAGTAAATTTGTCCAACTTTAGTCAGTTTTTAAAGTGTGTGACGTACTAGACAGGTATCATGGCTAAGCAACATGGGACTTCAGGGCTAAATAAAAAGCAAAACACAGAAAAAATGGCCATATAATTTATTTTCAAGGAATGACAATAAACCTCAGGAGTAAGAGTTGAAAGAATGAATGCTGAGATTCCATCCTAAATGAGCCCAAGGAAACACTGTTGCTGGGTTATTTAAATAGCTTGCTGACTTCCTCTGATTGTGGCTGTGTCCTAGGATTCTGTGTTTACTGCTGTATCCATGGAGATTCATATCCTTGACATGATCACAGAGGATGCTAAGCTTCTTTCTTTGCCTGAATGCAAGAAAAAAGATATATAAAGAAATATATAGAAGAATATATAAAGAAAACATGGGGTTTTTTATGACAGCCTGTTAATGACATCCACCAAAAGATTACTTACCCATCAGTGGTAGTTAGAATAAAATGGTGTAAAAAACCAAACCACCAGAAGCAAGGGTAAAGATCACCAGAGCAATGTCATGGTCACCATACAGTTTCCACATCTATGCCCATATAAACCTATAGGGCTGCATAAACCTATGAATCAGTTGAGTTTTCTGTCTTCTCATTCAGAAAATCATAACTAGAGCATGAGGAAAAGTTTGGTTAAATCATATGCTGAGTAATTAGTTTGAGAATACCTCTCAAACTACTTCAGCAGTCCATACACATTCAACCTGGTAGTATTTTTCTTAAAAGTAGGACATGCCACTTGGTCTAACTGCCACAGTACCTAATCTTATGCCTTCTGAAAAGATGTCTTTCTTCTTGATATGGGGCTAGAAAAGAGGAATGCCAGCTAATACAGTCTGTCATTAGCACTTACTTTCTGTCCTAGAAGACTGAGAGATTTATCATATGTATTTTTATACTATTATGCTTTAAAAATATATTGCAAATTTTGCTTAACTCTATTTGATACAATTTTTCTCATCCTTCCTCAGTAGTTGAACTTGAGCACATAAGCTGCTTGTCCAAATAGAGGACAGTAAGGATAAAGGAGAACTGTGCCACTAAAACATCTCTTTAAAGTCTCTTTATAGGTATGGAGTGCGCAAAGCTGTAGTATTATATGAAGAATTTTCTACTGTTCATTTTGACTTTATTCAATTGATCTGTCTTTCCTGAACTCGTGGCAGTAAAGTATAACACCCACCCACTTTAGCAGATATTCAAACATGCAATTACACAAAGGGAAGGCTAATTGTTCTTATTTTTCCTAGTGTAACCAGCCTCACTCTGTTTTTATAGCATAGAATGCATTAAGGAAGTAAAAAAAAAAAAAAAAGTCTGTCCCCAATTAGCTACCACATCATTATTTATAGACTTATCTACTGCCATTTACAGGATACGAAAGAGTTGAACAATAAAATAGTGCCACTGTGATTATATTACACCATAAAATAAAGCATGCCAGCCTGTTAAAGGCTAAATTGGTGTGAATCTCATGCATCATCAGTTCCTTTCTAAATATTTTTTGTCCCTGTAATGTGGCTCTGATGATGGATAATTTATATTCTACTTTCATTTTCTGTCTTTAAGTGGTTTCGAATTCTAGATATGATCATCATGTGCCACAAATCATTGATGAAATTCACTGTCTGTTAAATACAGACTCTGTATGCTTTCAAAGAAGAATCAAATTGCACTAATTACCTTGCAGTCCCTGCTTTATAAGATTTAGGGTAATATTTGTAAATGGCTTATGCAAAATTAATCATACCTTGCAAACTGCATCAGGAGAATCGTTCATAGCAATGCAACTTAATCCATTGGATGAAGTATTGGTTACAAGACAAGAGAACGAGACTGGTACAAAATGCTTCTTGCTATTGCTCTTGTGCATGTTATCATATAAACAATGTCATGTTCCTAAGTTAATCTATTTTTTTAGCCATTTTTTACATTATATAGGTTTTGGAGGAAGAATGTTTTTCTTCACTATGTAGAAAAACTGAGCCTTGGTGTTAGTGCAAATTATTAGGCACAACTGTAATGCAAATAGTAAGTCAGATTTGCCGTCCAGTGTTCATTAATGGAAGTAATTTATCATTCAGGATTGACCTGATGTTGCATCCTAAAGGCACCTAAAGCAAGTGCGGTGCTATAGCTAAAGGAATATGTAAATTCATGGCTAGGATACCTCACTGGAGAGGAAAGGGAATTCAATGCAAATAGATGGAAACAATTGGGTGGTTTCATTCTTCTGGTCATGCAACTATGAAAAATCCTGCTGCAACACCCTAAAAGTTTGACTCTCTAGTAGCAGCAAGACACAGAGTACTCCTAAATTGCAAATTTGAGTAAAAAGTAGGCAAAATCTCAGAAAAAGGGCCATGTATAAACATGACATTAACTCTTACAGCTTCTGTCACTCTGCTGGTATCACATCCATTTCCCTGAGAGCTAATTTTACCAGCTAGTCAGCAATATGCTTCAGTCTTGACCAGATGCTCTGTAACATATTTGGCAGCATTTTCTGTCTTAGGTGGAAGAAGGGACTATGCAGCTGCTTTTCAGTGGTGTGCAGAGAGCACAAATATCTGTGCATCTTCACATTGTTTTTCAGCACCCAGGTATTCACTGATATTTGTGAATAGTGTGGAAAAAGAAGAAACCTTATAGTGTTTTGTGTAATAATATTAGAAACTATTAACAATTCTATTTGGCACTACTAAGTACAGAACGGTCAGAGTTTCTTATAGAGCAGCCCTATTTGTTCCCTGTATACAGTTTATGTTTGAAAATATAGGGCTGGTAATGGGACTGACATGAGCATCCTCATAAAATACTAGAAACTCATTTTGTGCAAGGAAAGCCATGAATTCTGCTCTCAAAATCCTTGAAAAGGGATTATTTGAGCCCTACCAAGACCAGGACATTCAAAATCATCAACTGATTTCTGAGAAAAAAAAAAAAAGATTGCTTTTCATCGTTGACAACAGTGAAAAACAGTCAATGTATTGTTTATTAGTCCAGGCAACTGTCTTCTTCTGTGATATCTTATCCTTGTTTAAAAATCTGCAGAAGTGATAAAATATTCATCTTAACATGCAGTATTAGTAAAATGTTTTGCAGTTTATTTCTTTAAAATTCTGGGTGTGACTGTGAGAGAAAAGTTGAGACCAGCACCTTTTAGATTAGACACTTTCTAGTTTACACTTTCCTGGTATAACAACTTGCTGGCAAAGCTTCACAGTGTCAGTAATTTTTTTTTTTTTAAAGCTCTTCTCTTGTGCTTGAAATAATTTGTGGGTGCTCAGGTTTGCTCTATTAGGTTTAGGTTGAAGTAGCTAAATTATGAAGTATTATCTATGATCTGTTTCTACCAGAAATTAAAAAATGCATATTTTGTTGAGCAAATTGGGTCATTAAATATGGAAAAAGGTCACAGAGTTACCTGATCTGCATATGTAGATAGACATTCTAAATGACTGTACATTTGGACTAGATTATTTGAATAGTAACCTAAATGATTGCCCATGTTCATATGAAATATGTACAAACATTTTTTTCAAGACAAAGGCATGAATATATATTTGTATATTTTGGAATTTTTCATGAAGACAATTGTACAGACTGCAAAATAATAGACCTTATTAAAATAATAAATGTCATACATTAGTGAATTCTTAATAGTTTCCCCCCCTTCCATTGTTTAGGTAATTAATTGCACTATTTGTTCAAAATAGTGTATCTTAGTTCTTCAGCTGTTTGATCATTGAATAGCAGAGATAACCAGGGAAGTAGAGATTCAGTGTTTTGAGCATCAGAAAATTATTTTCAGTATTTTTAACTTGTGCTTCTGTAGTTTTCATTAGAAGAGAATTCCATATTCTTTGTGTGATATTTCTGCCATGAAAATTGAGTATCCTTTTGGGATAAATGTGTCAAGAGAAAGGCACATCACAAAAATAAATGGAATAATTGCAAGCAAACAATTTTCAGCTTGTGTTCTCAGGACTCTTTTATTTTTATTGATGTTTCACTCACTCTGGGAATCTTTCCTGATTATGTAATCTTGAAAACAGTTTCATTCTTTTCTGACCTTTGTATTCAGAAACATTTGTTGAAATGGTTTTGTATGTATTTTTTCCTCCCCTAAGGTATTGCAGGAAATTCTGATCAGGGACAGTTTCACTTAAGTGTAAAATGTCTCTGCACAAGATCACAGGTTTAAAGGAGGCATACAGATACTTTCTTCACATTTTCCATGTAACTCCCTCAGTTTCATCATTCTGGCATTTTGTGTCTGTCTGTCTCCATAGATTAAGAAATATAACAGCAACAAGCATGCACCATCAAGGAAAGGATATTTAAATTTATTTTCTCTCCAGCATGGGGCTTGACTGGACCTCCTTGCTATCTTTCTTGTTTGGATCAGTGTATCTGTGTTCCAGCCCCTCAAGCCCAGTTTGCATTATATCACTGGAAAAATCTGAGGCTGATTTTACTTGCTCTTTGTTGACTCAGAGGTCTGAAAAGATAAGCTCAGTACTTGTGGGAAACAAGGAATAACAAACAATTGCTTTTGCACCTTATTTGTGGGCTGCAGGGCCCAGGGACGTTTTTGTGCCACTCTGATTTTGGAGGCTACTTCACCCTGTGCACGCTGAGTCTGCAGCATCCTCACACTGCTTGGCCTGAGACAGGAGCTGAGATGTCCAGCTGACTCTTCCATTGTACTTGAGGTAGTGCATCAGCTCTCTGACTTTTTTTCCTTTTAACCTTACTTTTCTGACAGTAGCTTGGTCTGAGCTATATACTAGTAATGCCACCTTAGGGTATAAATCAGTTTACCCTTTCCACATCACTTCATCCAAAATGCCAAACAGTAAAAAAGGAGGTCTCAAAACCGGTTGCATAGGACTGACATCTAAATAGAAAAACTCTTTTTTCATGTCAGGATGACTCAGAGCTTTTCCCCTCTATTAAAAAATATATAATAATATCTTTGTGGCAGCTGCAATGGATTCTCACATTAATTAATGAGAATAAAGAAGCTATTCTAGCAGAGGAAAGAAAAAAAGTGTGAGTTAGCATGTTGCTTAGTTATCCTTAACAAGTGTTTCCCAATACCAAGCTTTGAGAACAAGCTGTTGTATGTAAAAGTTAAAAAACCTTACTAACAAGGATAATCAAGCTTTTTAATGACAAAGTCTTTGCAGAGTCACAGTGCAAAATTGTGATTATGATTAATTTCCTTAGGGGATGCATGACTGACAGCAGCTGAAGCTGGCTATCACACAGTCATAAACTGAGATATGGTTAAGTTTTGCTGTGTGCACAAGGGCAAGAAATACAGACTGGCATGTTGAACTGCACAGGGCATACTATATCTTTTAGCAGAGCAGGATTAAACCTTCACTACTTTTGCCCCAAACTCTTTCTGACCTTTTTCTGTGCTCTCTAGTGCATTTGACGTTCCAGAGGAAGGCACAAACCAGCACAGCAAGCACTTTCAAGGTTTTCTGCAAGGAAAATTGTACAAGTTATCCTGAATCCCAGTTGACATTATGTTGTGCCATTTGCATTTGTTGTCTCAGTAGCATTAAATGTGTGGCCAAGTCTAACCAGACTTTTCAGTTTCTACTTTCATTTAAGGGCAACCTATAGCTAATGGTCCTTTTTAGCCTCACCTTGTCAAGCTACCGTCACAGGAGATATGGCCAGAATGGTTCTGAAGTGCTGAACTGTCCAGAAGTTCACAGCTGTTTGTGGTGCTCGACCTTCTGGCATTCTGAAAAGTCTTACAGCTTCTTTAATCTAAGGCTGTAAGAACAGGACTGAAGCAAACTGCACACCATGAAAGCAAGTTCCCTCTCCACAGTTTTATTTCTTGCGCTTGGTATGGTTTGAGCTTGGAAATCAAATGTAGGCTGTTCTGAAGAAAGATGTCTATCATCACCCATAATCCAAACTTCCAGGATTTTTTAAGTAATTCCTAAATCTTCATATGAGTTCTACAGAATGAAATGTCTTTTATAAGAGTGTTTAGAGACAAGCCCATCTATAACAAGGACTTGCCTAAACTACTTTTCTTTAAAAAGAAAAGGATGCAAGAAATAAAAACCGGGAAAGAGTTTCATTTCACAGATACGAATCTCTACCCCATCTTCTAGTCTGTGTTCTTCCTTATATTCTATTCACTGTAAGCTGGAGATGATCCCCTAATGAATTTTTGAAGGTAGATTTGGTTTTTTGTTCTTAAAAGCATATACCAGACTTCATTAACTGTCAATGGGATCTGTGATCATGACTTGAACATTTTGAAAACCCTATCCTCAGTTATCATCATGGCTGTGTTGCCATTTCAGCTAGTTCTTCAGTCTTTGCAGCATTAGGAAGCAACCTGCTTGACAAAGAGGTGTCAGCCCACAGCAGGATAGCTAGCCTGTTGTGGCATAGCAGCTGTCAGGAGGAAAGAAAAAGAGCTTCAGTCTTTCTTTTCCTTATCACAGGTGACAGCTGAGGGAAATAGAGCTAGATTTTAATGCTGGAAACCATTTTTATTTTGGAAAAACAATTGTTTTCTTTTCTTTTTATTTTTCCTAGTGTATTAGGATATACTGTGCCAAAAATGTTAGTCATCCCATGGAAGAGAATACTGTTAAATCTTTTGATTTTTCTTTATGTGTATAAGCTTTATCAGAATTTTTTCTTTCTTAAAGAGTTTTACCTCCAGTTAGCTTGCAACAATAAATTTATTATAAAGACTAATGTACACACTAGTAATTCTATGGGGTTTTCCTTTTCTTTGAGATGTAAAACTAGCATCGAAAATTTTTGTAGTGAAGTTGTGTACTGTCAAAAAGGGTTCTTTATCAATATCAATTCTCTATTCAGACAATAAAATGAAGACTGAGGTGCTTGGGAAATTTCTTGCAGAAGTGAAACATTCAAGCTGACTTGCGTGGCTAATCAAGACAAAAAAACAAGCCTAAGCTAGTTAAGTGAAAGGCACGACTAAGCAATTACCCACACTGTATAATGCTGTTTCCATGCAGCCACCCACACGTTCTACTGATCCCGACGACAATAATGATGTTGTTCTGTCTCCTTTTGAAAGGAGTAAAGGGAAGACTTTTAGAAGTATGGCTTTGTGGTACCCACCTCATCAGAAAAAATAATATGCTGCTCAAAAACCCCTTATGTCAAGGTCCTTGAATCATAAAAGCATCATCTGAATTGTGATGGACAGGAACAATTGTGTGTTATGTAGTAGGCAGGCACCTTGTAGGAGAACTGCCAGGATTACTTTCAATTCTTTGCAATACTTAAAACAGCTGCTTAATAGACAGAAAGTGAATGGCCACAGTGATTAAGTAACTGTTCAATAAATGATGTAGCTGTCTTTTAGACTAGATGGTCACTCTCTTAATCCTTTTCTGTGCTAACTTGCTGGAGATGATACAGAGATTGCTAGCTGGGACATGATACAGGGATTTCAGATGACTTTTGGAGTAAATGGTAAGCAGAAAAATGTCTAACTTGGTAGCCACCAGATTTCTGGTTGATTCAGGTGCTATTCAAAAAGATATTGCAAAGTGGTGGGTAAACATACCAGCAGCAGCATACTTATCACAGTCTGGGGTCCAAATGATCCAGGGTTTGAGCTGTGTTTAGAAAGCTGAAACTAAATATTAGGGGGAGGTCTTGTTATCCAGTGCTTTAGCAGGAGAAATGCAGTCATGTTTATTTAATCCGATAGTGAAGATATCAGGCGGCTTAGAAGTCAGTGCTGTAACTTAAAATTAAGCATCTTTCCATCTGTGAAGCCATACAGTGGAAGGATTTAGAAAGTACTTACTTATTGAAAATATTTTTATTTAGATGGTAATCTTGAGCAATTAATAAAATGTGTCAGAGCAGAATATATCTTCAATTATGACAGCTTAGGAGGAATATAAGTCTCTAACCCAATGTAACGGTTATAATCAGTTTTTGAAACACTGGAATATGCATCGTGGGCGTTAGTCAATCTCCAGGTGTACCTTTATAAATCTGTGGCAATTCTAAAGAAATATCATTAGAGTGTGATCTAGATATAATTCCTTGTGAAATTTAGTGAAAAAACCACATATAGCCTTCATGACATTACTGTGCCTCTTGTCAAATTTAGAGTTCTCAGTGCATAAAGTGCTTCCTTTTAGTATCAGCCTAGAATATAGGCTTATTTCACATTAGAATGGTCCAAGCTGCATGGCATTAATAAGACAAATCTGAGTTGGCATTATTAAGGTCTAGATCTCATGGAAATATTCTTTCATACAGTTCAAAATACACAGATCACTGTCATTGGATTGTGAGTTTGAACAATTTCGGAGCAGTTAGCCATGATTTTGAAAACGTGTTTCTTCTTCCTTATGAAGGGTTAAAATAAGGAAAGGTACTGAAGGTACTGGGTGTCACATAAGGATCAACTTCTTGTAAATGCAAGAGTCAGGCCTCAGGGGTTTAGCTGGGATCCTTCCCTTAAATGTGTTCATTGTAAAATTTTTCTGTAAACTGTAGGCAGCCTACTTGGAAAATTATTTCCTGCAACTCTTAGCCTTTCAAGGACTATTGCATGATGCTACCTGCAATGAACACTGTAGTCTCTGGATAAATAGAAATCTATCCTAGGATGGTGATTTACAGTCTTGACAGAACTCAGTGGGATGTATATTAACCTGACTATCCATTAAGTGCCTTCCTGCCTTGAAAAGACCTGTTTTTAAGAGCTTCCTTAACTCTCACTGGTTTGGAATGATGGAAATTAGCACAACTACTAGCAGATGTTAATCATGTAGCTTAATGCACTGGTGGAGGGCATTTGCATTATGGTGGTGAGCATGGTGTAAGTACCTGTACAGAACAGATTAGACAATGTTGCCCTGTGTGTTTTCAACAGATGCCACGCTCTCCACTCCAGAGAATCTGCTTGTAATGCAGCCATAACTACTTTTATTCTGGCTCAGTGTCAGTTTTTTAGTCTACCCTAAATCCATGAAAACTTTTGGCTGGCTTTCTTGTTCTGGAGCTACTTCCTTTTTCTCTTCCTCAGTACCTTTATCTTCTAAGCCCTCATGGGAGCCCTCACTCAGCTCTGCTGTCACTTCCCTCATTTCTTTAGTGGCTGTTCTTGAAAATTCTCATGTATAAGTCCTCTATTTTAGCATGCTTTAAGATTTTGCTCTTGACCACTTTTGTTGCCTCATCTTCTACTTTTACCTCTGGGCTAACTATTTCTTTGCTAATTATTTTTATACCTGCTTCTTCATTCTATCTCCCATGGGAGAAGCCCACAGTGTCCTCCCCAGCTAACCTGGAAATTTTCTTTTTCTCATATGTAACATGGATTGAAAGTAATGTAGATTTTTGCTTTCCAAATTGTCCACCTGATATCCATTCACCAGTTTTGCCAACAGATTCCACTCCAACACCCTGTGCCTGAATCAGTCGGCCTAGGAGACTTGCCCAAAACTGGAGTTAAAATCAAAAATGTCAAAAGTTCCACTAAGGAAACTGTAGTAGGGAAATCCAGTACTCTGAAAAAGGAAGCATTACACATAGGTAGCTTTATTTTTTCAATTAATTTTGAAAATTAAACAATCACACTGAGCACTGTCTGCTTGGGTCTCAGGTCTTGTGAGCTGCATCTGGCCCACCCAAATTTCTACCTACCCAGACCTGCTGTTCTCACAAGACAGAACTTGAGTTTTGCTGATTTTAATTTTTTTCTGTATTCTATTACACACAAAAATTGAAAATTTGGTAGTTTTCTAAATTCCAAATATTTTACTTTATTTAAGGGACTATTGCACACTAATTAAGATCTAGTCCTTTCTCTCGTTCCTCCTCATTAGAGAAAACATCTGTCAGCACCTTTCTATTTTACTTTCTATATCAGTGACACATTGAAAATATTTCCAGTGCTAGCAACTGAAATCTCCTTCTCTCTGATTTTCTTATTCTTTCCTTAATAGGAAATATTTCCAAAGTATTGCTCATAAGTAGTTCTGCTCTCCTAGCATTCTGTTGGGCAATGTGTTTAGGGTCTCAAAATTAAACCTAAGCTATATGCAGTTGTCAAAGAAGCTAGATCAAGTATTTTACAGTAACATATTGTGTTGGTATTAGAGGAAATGGTTTTCATTTAAGTTCTCAATATATCGATGTAATTATGAGCATCGATTACAGATGCTGCAGGATTGCCTTATTCCTACATTTACAAACTCAAAGCATGATGAAAACCAAATAGTATGAATGTCTACTTATTTTCCATGTAATTCTGATTATCCTTATTACTCTGAATTTTCATTTTGTCACTTAAAGTGTCATTGATCATTGTGATCAAGTCCTTCATAGTGGTGAATTACAGCCAATGAAAAGCAGACGTAGTGAGTTCCAGTGAAATGAAAATCAATTAGTTCTAGACATGGAATTTTCATAATTCAGACTCATTTTTATTTTCCTCCATGCCTGTTACATGTGACAGTATTGATGGCAGGGGAGGGGGGGGGAAATGCACATGCTCTCACTCTCTCTCTATTTATCTCGCTTTTATTTTCTTTTTTTCCCCCTGGTTTGCACATATCTACTATTCATGTTATAAAAGTCCTGAAGCATACCTATAGTATATCTCTTTTTTTTTTAAGTGTCAGGTTATGCCTCAAGTGAAGAATTGGGCCAGGCTTTTTTCCAGGTATAGTGTGTCCATGTTCAAAATGCTTTTAGCTGGTATGACCTGGAGTGTTGAACAGCCAGATGGATAATTTCTCATTCGCTTGGAGTGAGGACCTGCACAATTTATATCCAGGGTGGCAACTAAACCATTCAAGGTTTGGTAGTTCCCCAGTGACCTCCTTCACTACTTCATGTGCATAGAGAGGGGAGTTCAGTGTGCTGAAACATGAAGGCTCAGGTGATATGTGTCTCCTCTGGAGACGTGGGGTGGTGGACAGTTTTGCTGTCCTGTAAAGACAGGGAAGGACACCCTAACTTATGTAAGACTGTGTGTAGCTGCTTATACCTGAGTTAGGCAATTTTGGTAAGGCTGGCTGTTCTGTGAAATCTGTGTTAAAACTTAACAAGGTTACTCTTGAAATCTCTTCTGACAGCTATTTAATGCCTACAAAGTGCTGAGGCTATAAAAATGCATTTTGCAGCAGCATTCAGATAATAAATACTGTGAACAGTTTAAAGTCACTGGCTTGTCTTTACAACTTTATGCTGTAACAACAGTAAAGTTAACCTTATGCCAGTTCTTGTTTCATTTAAACACATTCAAGTATTATTTCCATGTTCTTGATATGACATATACAGTATCTTTTAGAAAACAACCATGACAAAATCATTATACAGAACATGAATGTAGTGAAGAGGGGTATTTAAGGGATATCACTGTTCCTCAACAGGTACTGTTCTGTATGCATTACTTGCATTCTTATTTAATTATATTTTGCACCTATGGATTGGAAATATTGATTAAGAGAAAAAAAATGCAGGCTTGTTCGATTAAAAATTTCAGTGGAATTGTTAGACTATGTTCAAAGTACTTTACTTTTTGAAAGCTGAGAAGTTGAAAAAAAGCAACAGTAATAAGTGCAATTTAATTGTTTGCATGGTGACTGTGGTGTTACTCCAGGTCATTGGTTTTCCAGCATGTATCTAAGAGGGATGAAGGTAGCTGAGTTCTTTCTGTGAGTAAATTCTGTATTGCCTTGTATATAGACAAAGTCTCAGCTGCTTATAGAGTTCTTCTCCCAAATTCTGTCCAGTAAAACATATAATGTACTTAACTTGAAGATTAGGGTAGTCCTTGATCTCCAGTGTATTTTCAGCACTGTACTGGATGTCTTTATCATGTATGCAAATACAGTGCTCTCTGAATTTTTACTGGGTGTATGGAAGGATACTTGTCTAAGCCCTGCCTGTCATGATGGAGGGCAGTTTACTGCATGTCCTTAAGTGATTTTTTATACCCTACAGTGTTTTTTTAAGTTAATACACATTTAAGGGCTGTCCCTCAAAGCATTCGGACTGCTTCAACTCTAGAGCAGATACGCAGTGGAGATCAGAGAAATTCCCCTCAGTGCACAGGACTCTGTTCTATTTTCTCTTTTCTGGGGAAAAAAAAAAAAAAA
>VZTH01006511.1:32201-209698 GCA_013397815.1 Aleadryas rufinucha | reverse complement strand
AAAAAAAACACCAAACAACAACAAAAAAAACCCACAAACGTCACAACATATTTATTTTCTGTTTTCAGAGCAACTATCTAATGTCCTTGGGGAGGTAGGAGGTAGGAGGGCTCTGCAAAAGCTTTCATTGACAAATGAGTTCTGCAGCACTTAAAAGGGGATATTTTGCTAACCCAGGAGAAGTCAAGATGTGCATTTTTTTAATGCAAAGAGTTAAAACCATACTATGAGCTACAGAAAATATTTAAAATGCCTGTATTTATTTTGCTAATATCTCAGGGATTACTGTTAAGGGTTTGATTGGTTTGTTTGTTTGCTTTGGCTTTTTTGGTTAGGATTTTTATGTGTAGATCTGTCCAAGAGAACTGAGGAGTCATTAATGGGGAAACCTAAACACAGGAATCAAAGAAAAAGAATGAAGATACTCAGTGCTGAAGCTTCTGATTCCAGAGCTAAACCCATGGTCTCTGATTTTGGATCAGTAAGAGTTCTATGGTGTAACCTTGATTTGAAATTGAAAATAAAAAGGCACATTGTTTCTGACATTTGGGAGAATATCATATATTATGTTTTCACAGAATTGCCATTTTAGAATAGATTTAGGACTTACTATGGTACGGGTGTTGCTAAGAGTCTTTCTGCTTGATGGAAATATCAGACTTTCCATCCCTGAAATACATTTCCTGAGGGTTGCATATCAGCAATGGGACTCTTTGCTGTACTGAAGATGATGTATTTCATTTGAGAAGATAACTGACAAGATATCAAGCTTATTTTGGCATGCAATTTAACATTCAACCCAAACAGTTGCAACTGAAGAAGTCATTTTCAGATTCCAATGGTGAAAATAGGACTAAAATGAAATCATAGCGTAAACTCCCTTTCAGCTGTAATTTTTGCTTTTACTAAAATTAATTTGCACAGAGAAACAAGAGTGTGGGAACCAGCTTGATTTTCATCTGAGAAGAAGTGTAAAAATTTTAATTTAAATATATAGAGTTGGGTAATTAATGCCAAAAAGATATCTTTTGTAAATGCTCAAACTTAAACCAGATTAACTGGCCTGAAACCTCTTCTTCATGAAGTGAGTGGTAATGATGTCTGTGATAACTTCTTTTAAGCACATTACTGTTAAGAAAAATGGGTTCCTGGACCTGTCATACCAATAAGCATTCAGGCACTGTATTTTTTTGGGTTTAGCTGCTGCATGTAGCCTGCTCCCTGGATAATCAGGCAGACATGCTTCAGCTGCTGGTTTCCAGTTGTTGCAATAATGTGCTAACATTCTGGTCCCCTGAAACAGCCTGCTTATTAGCTGCAATGCCCAAAATGCCATCTGGAGTGTTATTCAGACATCTATAATTATTCTGTCTACTTCTATTTGATTGTCTGCTTTGTTTCACTATGCATGGTCCTTATTCCTTTTCACTTTTTCTTTCCTTTTTTTTTCTTTGCTTATCATGGAATCATTTCACTTTTTCATACAGAAGTGCCAACAACTCTTCTTTAAATTCATTTAAAATAAATGAATATAGTTGAGCGTACGGACTTTCAAGAAGAAATTCTAGGAAACAAACTGCAGAATCTATCTCTTAAGTTAGAGTAGAAAAAAATACCATAATAATCACTTTGGCAGAGAATAGTAATCATAGAGCAATGAATTCTTTGCTTCATGCCTTTGCCCATTTGTACTTGCATATAGTGCATACAGAATATCTTCAATTTATATGACAGTGAGTTGCACTCCAAGTGTAAGTAGAAATGACTTTAAGAGGTGCAGGTCAGCACAGAACAGGCTCCTCATGCAATGAAGTGGAAAGGGACCTGTAAGTACGCAAACTAAATTGTTTGATCTGTGTATATCATCACTGTTCATTCTGCTGTGTGAAATCACTCTTGATATCTTGCAAAAAACATGGAAAAAATAAGGAAATTATTTTATTTGGGTACCAAACGGATTCTCTAGGGATTTTCTTTGACTTTTCAATATAGTGCTAGTTAGTTGCAACCAGCTGAGAAAAGTGTCAAGCTGAAAATAGAAATTAATATGAAGAAGATAACTCACTTGGCAATGAATGTGAAAGATACTACGTGTCATATGAGTTAAACAGAAAAATTAACGTGCACATCCCCTTGGTGTTTTCAACATTATTATATCGTGTTGAAATACGTCAGTTCTTGCGACAAAATTGTCCCTACATCACTTGCTGGCTGCTCCTAATCTAGGAAGCATCCAGAGTTTTCTCGGAGCAGCCGTTAGCTCTTTCTGTCTAGTTTTTTGATTGGAAAATAGCTCTTATTGCAGCGTAGAAAAGGGTTGAGAGAGAGTTAAAGGCTTTAATGTGATTCCTGGCGTGTGCCAGCCCAGGCCAGAGAAGTATGTAAGAAGGATGAGGGGGTTCATAAATGGGCCAGAGATTAATAAATAGTCAGTACTTAATTTTAGTTTCTTGTGCTGGGAGAATTGAATTTGTAATCCCAGCGCAGCGATTTGCGGACAGTACCCCCATCTAGGGGCAGATGTGAGTATCTCGGCTGTCTGGAGCCTGCTGATGGGGGAAGGGAGGCCTTGGGAAATACCCACATCCAGGCCGAGATACAGCTTGCGAATACAAACAAGAGCACGCAAAGCACGGTGCCTTTAGTAGTAGGATATAGTGGCAGAAGCTGTGCAAAGTAAGAATTCGAAAAATCGAGAGGGTTTCTAAGCTTGCTGATATTGCAGCGCTGCGGTGCCCGGCCCAGCCCGAAGTGCCCGGCGCGGGCTGAGCCCTGCCTGGCCAGCGCCCAGCTCTGCGGCCACAGCGGGGACAAGCAGCTCCCGCTTTGGGCTGCCAGCAAGGCAGGGCCAGGGAGCAGGGCACGATGTCTGGAGAAGGCCGGCTCTGTCTCTGCAGAACGTGAATGGGTGGCCACTGCTTTCTAAACGTCTTCCATAGCATTCATCTTAAATTGTAGCTGTTACGCTTTAGCTGGGCTCATGTAGAGGTCCCTGATGAGAAGCAACACAGGAGCTGAGCTCTCACCCAGAACAGATAACCTCATGTCCTTTGAGAAAATGATTTTACAGATGAGGGCTGAGGTCACTGGCAGGACAATACGGGAGAGCTTGCACTGGGGCCGTGTAAATTGTGCCTGTTGTGGAGAGAAAAGTGTTTTGCTCTTAGGCCCTTCACTTTCATGAGCTACTTTACTCACATAATTATCTTTGTGTTGCTGTGCCTTTTTATATAAAAAGGTTTTTCTTGACTTTTTATATAAAAATGCTCTATGTAAAAATTCATCTTTGAAGATGAAAATATATAAATAGCAAGGCAGTTACAAAATATTCTGTGATGTTATTGAAGTGACCTTGTTGCTTTCCTTTTCACTGCATCCTCTTTTTTTCCTGAAATAAAATTATTTGAACAAGATAACCTCTTGTAACTTTAGAGAAAAATGTGACCTGCTCAGTCAGTTGCCTTTGCAGGGCTCTCTTAGCTTGAGGACAGAGAAAAGGAAAAATGACTGCATGTAAGGATCTGTATTTGAGGTCAGCCGTTCTGGCTGATGAATTTAACAGAATTATGTACAGCATTTTCCTCCCCATCCTCCTTCTGATTGAGTGATCCTGAGTAGAAGGAATAACCAGATTACGGTTTCAATGTGACTATTTGCATAAATGAGCCTGTATGTGCAACTGGAACGAACAGCCTAGCATTGGCAAAGCTCCAGAGACCCTAAATCAAATACCAGAGAGAGAGAGAAATACAGAGGAAGGGAAAATACTGTACTCAAACACAAGATATTGGGATAAATATTGCACAGTTGAGTCACTGTGGGATGTTTATGATAAAATAATCCTGTTCAGCTCTCCCACCCTAATAACTGTGCACAAGTTGTGATGAAGCAAATTCTTGACTCAACTATTTTATAAGAGAAATATGTTTTTCCTATGCAGCAGAAAGTTCCTAGGGTCTTTTGAAATAATAAACATATTTTCCACATCAACACACACACAAAATTTTTGCAAAATTTTGGCAGTTGCATAGCAAAGCCAAAGTCCAAGCAAGGCTTCTTGCACATGATGTGTATTAGTAATAAAACTTGTGAGCTGTGTTGCTGTTTTTATGTGTGTGTGTGCTGTGTGGCAGCCCATTTATGTATTTTCCACTGTACTGGGGCTTACATCACTGTCGTATTAGTCTAAGCAGAATAGAGCAGATTGTTTATTTTGGTTGAGCTCTGCTTCAGGCTGTAACATCAGATGTAGCTCCTAGAGTGACAAATTCCAATTGCAGTGTCACAGATTAAACAAGGGTACAGAGGAGCCCTGCAAGCAGTTTTGTGTCTCATGGGAGTGAAAGGATACTGTGCTTGCTAAAGTTAGTACGTGTGATCCCACCATGACCAAAATAAAATAATCCGCTCTCATAACTCTCTTCTGTTTAAAAATTACATTGCCCAGCACCCCTTTTGTTGTACACTCTTCAGTTTGGGATTGCAATATTCAGTTGCAGGTAGTTGCGTTTTATTAATGAACAATGCAACTCTGCATACTTTTATGAAACAGTAATTTTTAGCTTTGTTTGTTCTACTGTATGGTACTATCTCCTTCACAAAATCACAGACTTAAAAATCAGTTGAGGTTAAAAGGAACATCTAGAGGTACTCTGTTCCAAGCCCCTGCTCAAGCAGGATCACCTAGAGCAGGTTGCTCACACCATTTCCAGATGGCTTTGGAATATCTCCCAGAATGGAGACCCCACAACCTGTGGGCAACCTGTGTCAGTTCTTGGTCATATTCACAGTATCTCCTTATGTTCAGCTAGAAGCTCTTGTGTTTCATTTCATGTGCTTTGCCTCTGGTTCTGTCACCAGCACCACAGAAAAGAGCCAGTATGTCTTCTTTACACCTTCCCCAAAATCCCCTCATTTTTTAAAAGCAGAAATCCAGCAGAGCACCTTTTCTTGTTGCTCCTCTATCACTTGCGTCAGGAAGTTACATATTAATACATTTCACGTAGCAACTTGCACTGACATGGTTGGTTTCTAGGGTGATTAACTATCACCTCTACTGTGGAGCATTAATATTACCATCAGCAGACTTTTGAAGGTTTGCTTCCCAGAAACAGGTGAACTAGTTTTATCTCAGCTAGACTTTCTTGCAATATCCATGACAGATAAGAATAGTGACCTTTTGGAATATAAGACAGTTACACAAATAACTATAGTGAATAATAAGAGAAAAGTAAATTGGATAAAATGGCTAAGAGTTTTTCAAACTTTTCAGCTGGCCTCTTTGCCCATTTTGAAGGCAAATGTTTTTGTAATAGGCCTCCTTTCATTGCATCTTTAAAATGTGCACTGTTGTTACGTGTAAGACCTGACTGAAGATTTTGGCCTCCTTAAGGTTGCTCCATTAACTTGTGACATTTTTACTGAAATTTCCCAGTTGTTCCATTTGTTACCCATTATATGAGGAGCACTATAAGAGAGAGTTGTGAGTACTTTGTTTACCAGAAAATTTTGATCTCCCACTGATTTTACAGCTGACTACAGTTTCACTGCCCTCAGTGTGTAGTCAGTTCTGATTAATGCAGAACTAAGCAAGATTAAATTTAGGCCCCATCCTCTGAGTACAGATAAGAATCCTGACAAGGTTGCTGAAGCTCTTCACCTTTCAAGGTACAGAAGAAACGTCTCCCATGCAATTTACAGCACGGGCAGCATGTTGAAGGACATGTGGGCATGTATGGCTTTTAAAGAGGAGCAGTTCCATTCTACCCCACTCCCACCCCATACCAAGAGTGTACATAACATAACCAACCCCACCCTCCAACTGTTAGGTAAAGGAAAGGTCAATTATTTTATCATATAGCTTCTCAAAAATTGAATACTGAAAGGTCAACATTTTCTTAGTAGTTACTTGAATGCAAAATTAAATGTGAATAATGCTAAGAAATCCTTTGGCAACATACAACATGCTGTATTTACCATAAATGAATCTATACCTGTTGCCCCTGTGTTCCTAGAAGCTGGAGTTTGTGCAATAAATACAGACTCCGATTAAGAGGAAAAATGTCTTGTACCATCACTTTCATGGGAGGGTCATCCTCTTTTGTTGGAATAAATTCTTTACCCTGTAGAAAATCAAGGTCATCAAACTGGCCTTGATTTGAAAATGAGAGCTGAAGATAGAACTAGAGAGATCTTGAAGGAGGAATCTGGAGAAAAGAGAGAAAAAACCTCAAACTATTAGGTAATTAATTTTGGAAGAAATTGAGTTGCTGCAGGGAGTGCTTCATTTATTCAAATGATTGAAGAACTAGCTGCTGAAAGTGTTGTATCTGTCAATGGAAGATGCAGGAAAATATCTTTAAAAAGAAAATAGCTACAAATACCTGAGATAAACAACTAGCTAGCCATATGTTTAGATCTCTGGGATGTCTCTGTAAAGTACAACAGGTAGATGTACAGACACAAAGAGAAGCAAAGGCTGAAACTCTGACTGGGGGCATGCAAACAAATTTCTTCATGCTTTTTTTTATATGTATTTAATTGTGAAGTTCATGATTCTGTATTTTCAGTTCTCCTTTCTGTTACAAGTAGTTGATGTTAGGAATCACAATGCCTCAACAGAGATCAGGGGTATTTTTTCTGTTGTCAGCGGACATGTCAAGGTGGATTTTTTAGCTGTTATGTTCACAGAGTGCAGGACACAGATATTTCTACACTTCTGTCACTTCATGTTTAACTTTAAAAGGAATATGTGAAGCAGAATTGGAAGATATGTAAGCAGCTGACATGTCATATGCACTTGGAAATGTGTCCTGAATACTAACAGTGTTGCTTCTAATCCGATAAACCTCACCCCTTGTAACAAGGCTGTCTGTAGTGAGGCCAGTCGTCAAATAAAAATGTCCTTTGCCCAAGTACACTGAAGCCCTGTGTAGGCACTATTTATAAAACCTGCGCCACTCCAGCGCTCAGCCGAGCACGTGCAGTGTGGTGATTCAGAGCGCCGGGAGCTGCGGGGTTCTGATGCCACAAGACAGGGAAATGTCATTGACTTCTCACACTTTGCCAAAGCAGGCTGGGGTTCAAGGGCTGCTCTCTTCTACAGCTCATGTTCAGAAACAGAAGGAAAACCTAATGAATCACACATGGCTGAACAGATCACTGTCAGGCTAGCTAATGTTCCACAGAGTGGGAAACATAATTTGTGCCTTATATAATGGGGAATGTGTGAGTCAGTTTTGATAAAAATTGGCCTGAACCTTCTTTGGGGGATCAATCATGCTCACAGTGTTTGGTAGTTTCTGTAAGAGCTTTGTATTGCATCCATACAGTTGGATTGCTGACTATTCCTAGTAGTTGTCATTTCAAGGGTTATATTTATTTTGGTTGTTTCTTTTTTTTTTTTTCCTTCTCAGTCTGCACATTGCCTCCAGCTTGCGAAGTTTCCACAAAGGGGGAGTGAGGCAGCGTCTGCTCCAGTACCTGTGTAGCCAAAGATATAGCTGCTAGGAGGCCTGACGTAAATAATAGTGCTGTGAGCAAGCTAAAAAAAAAGATGCCTTATTGTACTTACTGATTTAACTTGATTGGTGCACCTTTTTCTGAACTCATTCTGAACTCTAAATCAGGTCAGGCAAAGCACAGCAGTGAGATTCACTGGCCTTAACCTGCACCCCAAACTCCTGAGTAAGTGATACGAAAAACATGTTGATTATAGTATTTGGGGTGGAGGCAGAAAGATATCATTTTGACAGACAAGGAAGTTTTGGTAAAACTTTTTTCAGTTAGTTTTATTTCAGAAATGAACTTTCTGTCACCCTCCACTTAAAAATGCAAAGATGTCCAATGAATGCTCAAGCAGAATGTTTCCAGCTAAAATTAAGCAGATGTACAGGTGCAAACGTGTTTTCTGGATGCAGCTGCTGCGCAATTAAATTTTTTAGATGTGATTAAAACACCTGGTCTGCCCCTGTCAATATAAGAAGTTATTTTTCACATTGAATTATATCTTTGTAGTTATTCAAAGAAGTGTAGGGCCAAATTGTGGTCAGATAAAGTAAATGACATTTTAGCAATTGGTTATAATTCAAACAGAATCAGATCCGGGAAAGAAGTGACAAGCCTTAACTTTTCTGTTAGTGGTTTTGGAAACTTAAATGCCAGTGTTATACTTAGTTTTTCGTTGCTGTGATGTAATTCTTCTTTTGCAGAAGTGCAATGTATTTCTGTTTTAACTGCAGAGAAACAATACCAAATTCCTACCAGGTTCAGTCATTGCTTTTGTGCTAATCAAAGTCTGTGCTGTATCCATCTGTTTAGAAATGAGTTTGGCTGAGCCCAAGACAGCACCCTTTCTCTTCAAGGAAGCATAAACCCTATGTATGAACTACTTTCTAAGACAGGAAGTGGTACTGAGAGGAGGATGTATGATTTCAGACAAGTTTGTTCTCTTACTGTCTTTACTTGTTAACATAATTTGCACAGCTGTATTTTCTATGTGCCCTCCAATTCTCATCACTGAATTTCAAGGTTCTCATCATTATTACCAGAAAACTTTCTGGTTTTGTGAGACTAGAGTTTGACAGTATATTATATATACGGTAGAAAGTACATGGATTAAATTATTTTAAAATTAAATATCAAACATCTATTGACATTTCATTTCTCAGTATTGTTACATGGAAACTCGATAATGGTGTAATTGAATAGTGTTTTACTTGAGTCATGTACATGACTTGTAACTTAGGATATGGAATTTGATATCCCATTGAAGTATTGCAGTTTATTCTGTGAATGGAGCCATATACCACGTGGCATTTTAGATTATTTTGAAACATAACAAAGAAGCGAGACTCCATTAGTTTAAGAATAGCTTTTTTCTAAGCATCTCTAAGGGTTTTGAGGCAGAAAATCTGCATTTTTGCAGTTCAGTTTTTTTTCCTTATTTTATCTGACACAATCTACAGACTACAGTTTACCAAATGTACTTTTGCTCTTGATTGCTAAGATTAAAAAAACTGTTTATTTTTTACCACATACAGTCTTAATCTCAGAGGTTATTTTTGTATGGCAACTAAAGTGAAAACCAAAATCTAATCAAGTCATTTCTCTATATTCTGATCTGCTTGAGGTTTTTTTCACCTACTCTCTTTCTTTTTCTGAAAGAGAGTAGGTGAATGTCCTCTTTTAAACATCACTGATTTTTAAGAATTTCTGAATATAAAAACTCTTAAGTAAAACTTAAAGGTAAAAAGTATACCTTGGAGTACGGTTTTCATATCTAATGTTTCAACTGATTAGAGAAAGTACAATAGTCTGCATGTTTCACTTAAAAGTAGAGGATAAGAATTGTTGAATGATCTAATTTCCAATGATCATTGGTAAATACCAAGGTGGGGTTGTCATTTTTTTTAGGTGTTGTTCTATAATTTGAAACAGAGAAAATGCAAGAGTTCCAGAAACTTGTATTGGGAAACGTTTGTTATTTTGGGCTACATTTTGAATTAAGTGATGTTCTGTTTGTTTGTTTTGTTAGTATGTTTTGCATAATGAAGTATCTCTGATCACTGAACAAGAAAAGGAGCAGGAAGGGTTTTGTCACAGAGTCTAAATGTATTCCCTGGACATATTTTAGTGAGATACAGATTCTTAGGGCTGAGCCAGCTCCTAGAACCCATGTGCAAATATACTCTCTTTGCCACGGTAATGGAAGAAAGCCACAATTTGTAGTGAAAGATTTCTGTATATTGTTTATTGTTTGATCAGCCTGTGAATAAATACAGGTGGACAATGAAGTTCAGTAGTGATATTATCCATATTGGTGGCAGGGCATCTCCAGGTTATTATTTCATATGTCAAATGAGTTTTATTTATTATTAGGTCAAATTATTGAACTCCTTGTTTTCCATTCTGTTTCCTTGTTCTCTTTATTCCTCCTTTTTTTTCTGATAGCTAGACTATAATCCAGACCCCAGCTCATATGCAGTTAAGTATGGTGTTTTCAGGGAGTTGTCAAAAGGAAGTTGAAGACAGAAGATAACTTACCTTAGTAAATGCCTTTTAATATTTCTGAATTTATCTTTCTTTTTATTTTTTCCTCAGACATTACTGGGATATATATCAAATTTCTACCTATAACCTGTCTTCTCTCCCGAGGCCAGGTTAATTCTAGCAGAGAGAGTGTGTAACAGAAGAGTCAATATGAATAGTCTCTGTGGGAGTGATCCATGTGTTGTGGGAAAGCTGTAAATATACATGAGGAGTCAAAACTACTCATTAGTGCTGATAATTGTGGCTATTATGTCTCCTATGAGAAAGTTGCAGTTTGCTTGCTGCATCCTTTTCTTTAAGCAAGTGCTCAGTGATGACAAGGAGAGGGTAAGATCAAAAATCCATATGACTTTTCCCTCACCCTGTGTCAGTCCACGTAACTAGCTATGTGTGAGGTGGGAAGTAAAGTGGTTCATCAAAACAAGGGAAAGCTGGACAAAAGTGGAGTTTTAGTGAGATCCCTGAGATACGTGCCCTTTCAGGCACACTCGTTTTCCAGTAAGTGTCTTCACATAAGTTCTGTGACATTTATATGAATAGTATATCACTATTTCATTACCTGAAAACCTGTTCTGCTTGAAGAACAGAGGAAATGGCCACCACAATTTTTTTCCTACAATGTGTCTTCTGTCATAAGTCAGCTCTTGTTAGCGAGAGCTTCCACAAGATTGTCAGAGGTGATATTATAAAGCAGTATTGTGAATACCCTTTCTTCCATTCCTGCAATACTCAGTAAGTGTAGGAGAGGGATAAATCTCATGTGTCTATTTGTTAATGATTTTCACTGTACTCTGCTCATTGTTTGGGTACCGAGATCTGGTATTCCTATAGAAATGCAAAGTTATATTTAGATTGATGTCAGCCTTCCTTAGAGTTACACAGATCATTAGGTCAAGTAGGGAGAAGATTTTTCCTGAGTACTCCTGTACAAAGAGCATACATTACTTGAGACCTCATACGTACTGTAATTCCTTGAAAGAAGACCAGCCAGCAGGCCTCCAAATAGGCAGTATAAAACTAATGAAAATGGATGCCAAGATTAAATAGAAAACAGCCACCTAAAATTATTGGCGCTTCCAGAATCCTCTTTGGAATTGAGTTCAATAACTATAAATCTTCAGAATTTTCTGCGTATTCTAATTGTCCCAGTTACAAATTCAGGAGTACGCATCCCAAAATTTATAATAATTTGTTTGGTTTTACAATTTAATTTGGGTGGGGAGGGTGTGGTGGTGTTTTTTGTTGGTTTCTTCTAGTTGGGAAGTTGATTCCATTTACTCTTTTATACACTGGAAGTTGATATGTAGGGAAGACGAAGGAGGAGGTAAATGAAATTTAAGCATAGAGTTGAGTGCATCTTGGGCATTTAAATTCTGCAGTTGTGTCAAAGGGTCATAATAAGATCAGGAACAGAAATTCACAATATTAAAATGACATAAAGAAGCCACTTTCACTGCTACTACATTATTTGGTGGATGTTGCAAACTATTTTCTTTAGATTATTAAAGGTAATTGACTGCTTTGAACACTTAAAATCCGCCAAGTCAGAATGCGTTCTGTGAGGCTTGCTAGCCCAAGGCTGCTTCTTTCCTTTGAGTGGAGGTGCTGATGTAGAGGATGTTCTCCGATAACTGCATCTTGATGTTTATGCTAAGGTATTTGCCTTGAGGAGAAAAGGATAAAATATTACCCCTAAATTTTAAAGACAGTGAGGAGCTAAAAAAAAGGGATTTCTGTAAAGAAATGTCTTGTTATAACAATAGCTTTAGGGTGTTTTTGTTTATAAGGTAATACTCATATTTTTGGTTCAGGCTGAAGACCCATTTAATGGGAAGCACCCTCAAGTTATTGTTTGGATCAACATATAAACTGAATATCCATATTTGAAAAGAAAGATGAGAAAAAGCATAAAACATAATATTAAGGTGGTGAAAGATAATTCTCTAAGAGGAAATGCACTTCATGTATCACTTCTACCTTCTGTTCCCTCTTTCATCTTTGTTTCCTCTCCCCTCTTCCTTGCTTCTCTACCTTACCTTGTTTTCCAGTCTTTTTTTCTTCTATATTTTAAGGAATACAGTCCTAAAGTTCATGCACCAGGGTTTCTTTTCAAAGCTAACTGGAAGGGAATAATTGAAATTTACACAGTGAAGACCTGCTTTATCCAAAAGTTCTCATCCTTCCTGGAGTCCCAGGGAATGAAAAGTATAATATGATAGCATCCCTTAAAATGATATCCAATATTCTTTTCCTCCAGTACCTTTCCAGGGATTTAAGCATCCCAAAGAAGGCAAAAAGGAGCTCATGATTGTTTCTTGTCTTTTGTGTTAGGAACGTTCTTCTATATAATGTGTTTACAGACAATATAATTTTCACAGGCTATCTCAAAAGGTTTGATTTTGAGAATGGAAAATAAGAAAACAAAATAATTTGGTAAGGTGTGGCAATAAGAGAACAGTCCCAGACTAAAGCTCTGTTGTCATAAATCTGTATTATGGGACTTTTACATTTTAAACCTGAATGTCCATATGCAAACTGCGGTTGCCTGTTGGAGACAGCACACAGTAACCCCCGGACTATGCCCAGGAACTGTTAGGGAGTTTGCTATTTGGCAAGCCTAAAAACCATGTCAGGGCCCATTCTGACAATTTAACAGCACAGACATTCCAGTGGCATAAGAACATTTTATTACAATGTTAATTTTACTAGCATAGACATAGAGAGTAAAACTAAAATAAGGTTATTTAAAAAGGTTTAAATTCTTGAAAGAAATCAACAGGACCTCAGTAGGCCCAGTGGGACCAATCAAGAGAAAAAAAATGCCATTAGCATATGAAGACATTTTGACTTTTTCCATTTGTTCATTGTTAATTGCTAAAGGATTGTGAGGTGCTGAAAATGGTACAGGTAAAGTTAGACCTTCTTCTTCTTATTGTGATATCCCATCATTCTCCGAACTTCACTGGTTACCTTGATGTTTTTTTTTTTTTCCCCTGAAAAACCAATGATACTGACTCCTTACTGTGTGTCTCTAGTCAGAAATTTATGAGCCTGTGAAAGGAAAGCTCCTTGGGCTAACAAGNTTGGAGACAGCACACAGTAACCCCCGGACTATGCCCAGGAACTGTTAGGGAGTTTGCTATTTGGCAAGCCTAAAAACCATGTCAGGGCCCATTCTGACAATTTAACAGCACAGACATTCCAGTGGCATAAGAACATTTTATTACAATGTTAATTTTACTAGCATAGACATAGAGAGTAAAACTAAAATAAGGTTATTTAAAAAGGTTTAAATTCTTGAAAGAAATCAACAGGACCTCAGTAGGCCCAGTGGGACCAATCAAGAGAAAAAAAATGCCATTAGCATATGAAGACATTTTGACTTTTTCCATTTGTTCATTGTTAATTGCTAAAGGATTGTGAGGTGCTGAAAATGGTACAGGTAAAGTTAGGCCTTCTTCTTCTTATTGTGATGTCCCATCATTCTCCGAACTTCACTGGTTACCTTGATGGTTTTTTTTTTTCCCCTGAAAAACCAATGATACTGACTCCTTACTGTGTGTCTCTAGTCAGAAATTTATGAGCCTGTGAAAGGAAAGCTCCTTGGGCTAACAAGAGCGTGTGATTGCTGTGGACAGTCAGAGATGAGAAGTTTTGCCTGTGCTGCTAAGGGCTGTGTGCTGCCTCAGAGGAGAGGAAAGCTTGCTGTGACCCAGCTTAAATCTATGGAAGGGTGAAAGAAGCATTTTCCACCCTTTGGTGGCTAAAGCTGAAGGTACAAGTGACATAGGTTTGGGAGGTCATTGCATGCCAAGGAGTCAGCATGGAGGAATCAGTTCAGAGTAAGCCAGAGCTAAGCAAGCTACAAAGGGTAACCAGAAAGCAAACCAGGGCTTGAGTTAGGGCAGTTTCTGGGCTGCTGCCTTTGCTCACATTTGTCGTCTCTTGCTTCCATTACCAAGGTCTTTTCCTTTTCTTTCCAGTGGAGCATTAGAGAGGTTTTACAAGCACAGATGAAGGAAAAGGAGCAGGTTCTACTGATCTCCTTTCAAAGCATGTCTGATTTATTGGTTATTTGCTGTGCAAAGGAGCACTGTGAACAGCTAATCTGATAGATTACAGGATGAGTTTCTCCTCCAGCCTGATCACCTACTCCTTGATACCATAAGATTCAGCTGTTAGTGGCAAGAGTGGTTATTGTGTCTGAACAGAGAGCTTGTACAAGGCATGTCTGAGCAAGCAGGCAGAGCACACACATAGTACCAGGTACTAATTTGAATGTACCAGAGCATGTAACATAGAATTCCCTTGCCCATGTCCTCGGGCAGCAGATTCTGCTGCCTGCCACAGAGGTCAGAGATTTTACAGGGAATAATGTGTGTCATTTCCATAGCCTGAAAAAACCTTAACAACGGAGTTAACAGGAACACTGCTAAAGGAGTACTTGCCATCATATGCACTAATTTTAAGTGTGCCTGATTTTTCCTCTTATATTCCGGTTTATTACTGTCAGGCTGTTTCTGGGTCCTGGCCTCTTGGCACTGCTTTCCAGTAGAAATAAGAAACATGAAAGCACATTTTAGAGGAAAACATGTAACGTAATAGAGGAGAAAATAGGTCAGATTTCACTTGCCGATGCCTCTTTAAGTTAACAGCTGTGGGTCAGAATACGTTTTTATACAGAAGCACAGCCAGAAAATTTAAGCTCGCACAGTGATGTCTCATGGCCTTCATAACCTCCATTTCATGACCTTTGATGCATTGTGTGACAGGTGATCAAAGACAAAAAAACGGGAGGGGGGGGTGTTTGTGGTCATTGTTTTAAGGGATTTAATATGTTAGTTTTCTGATAATACAGTATTTCTATATAGTGGGTTTTTTAATTAACACAGCCTATGTAAAGATATATTTTCATCCCTTAGGAAAGGAAAAGTAGCAATGTACTTTTATTTTGTTCCTAAAAGTCCATGGAAGATGGATTTTTGATTGCAAAGTCATATCACTGATACTACTTTCTGAGTACTTTTCTTAATACTTTTTCTTTTCTCTGGTAAGGCCTTGATACCCATGTCAAATGCCTACCCTTGTCTAAATATTTGGTGCCTGCATTGTTACTCACAGGTTGCCTGCAATTGATAGGTCACTGTTTCTATTAAACCATAATAGCATATTACTCATTAAAAAACAGGATTTGCTGCTCCACTTTCCTTCAAACTACACAGTTCTAAACCATAAATGACTGTGGCAATTTTTCTATATTTTCTATATTTATATTTTATAGAAATACTAGCGTCTTTCTAATGGATTTTAATAACATATTCAATCAGAAAGTACCTGGAAGTATTTTCATGGTAAGAAAACCATGCACTTAAAGTATCATAAACAGGCAATTCTTTCAATAGTTTTGTATAGGGCTGTGGAATATGTGTGATAGACAGGAAAGCCAGAAGTGACACCAGCTTTGTATGAATTAGAAGACTCTATTCTCCTACATACAGTTCTATGATGAAGCTACATGATGGATGAATAATTTTGCTTATTTAGGCATTGTAATTTCGTTCTGCTACAAGAATAGAGCCAAAACAGATTGACTGCTGCTCAAGGACAGTGTTTCTGTTTAATTCTTTTGATTTTTTATGAAGCAGGAGAGTGCCTGTAGTGTCTGTGTCACCAAAGTTTATATTTTCCTCTTTTTTTTCCTTACACATTTTTTTCAGTGATTCACCTTTTCTTGAATGGTGCTGCCCTCAAACATAACACAGAGCTGTTTTGGAATGACATAGAGATCCATTTATAAATGAAATTATTTCACAGTACTTATATAGTAAGCTTTTTGAAGTACAGGAAGATTGCCAAAGTGGAAAAATGTGCTAGAAATACAGAAGGGTTTTATGATAAATATAGTACTCATAGGTGGGGTTAAAGACTCTGATATAGTTGTGTGCATTCATATTTATTTACTGCAGAGAAATGAACCCACGTGGCTATTTTTGCTTCACTGACTGTAATCCTATCAAGGCAGCCCTATTGACATCTGCTAAGGTTTTTATTATTACTTGGTTTTGGAGATTGAGGTGAGAAAAATCCAACTGTCACCTAGAAATGACTTCAAGGGTGTTTCACAGATTTGTCTAACATGATTTCCACATATTTCTACAGGCTTACATGTGTTCCTTGCCCCAAAGTGCTCCAGACTGTGGCTACTCACATTTTCCAAAAAATAATGGTCTCATATATGTGGTGTGCTGTTGAACCTTAATTCAGTCTAGGTTTTTTCAAAATGTGAAGAGTAAGGACCAAGCAAGAGACAAATTGCCCCATATATTTTTCTGTAGACATTGAAAGATATATCAACTTTATGTAAGGTATAACATCCATTGTTATGTCTAAAAATAATTCCTTATGCTAAGTAGACCCTCCATCTATAACCTTTGGACTTGATCTCAGTATGTTAATAACTATCATAAGATTTTTGGGATATACTAGAACAATTAATTTCTCAGAGTACTTTTTATCTGAACAAGATCTAGTCTTTGTATCTTTCTTTAGCCAGTATCCTGTGGTAGTCTATCTGAGAATTATCTGCATCTTGCTGCTCTGGAGGGAAGGAGAAAAGAGCTTATGGACCAGAAAGCACTTCCATCAGTGCTGTTCTTGTGCCACAGTTACCCAACAGTAGTAGCACGAAGCAGAAACATTTAGGGTCCCCTTTCTTTTTCATTTAAGTCAATGCATGCTGATAAAATTTTAATGAAAAGGAATCCAAGCACAGGAGTGAGTTACTTATCATGGAAATTTCCAGTGATGCATTATAATGTTGGATTTTCAATTTTTAAAAGTTGTTACGTTCCTAACTGGTGAACAAAAAGGTCCAATTTATCCCTTGCTGTGAGAAACATTTTTCTTATATATTATTCTCATGAAGCCTCTAATTCAGCCAAACACATTATGTAAATGGAACCTATGAAACACTTTCTAAAATATATATCAGATTTACATTACTAGCCTGTAGTGTTAGATTGTAGAAGGGACCTTGTTACATTGTGGCAATTTTTTTTTTGCTTTCATAATACTCCTTTCTAAAATAAATTGTGTTTGGTACAAGCAAGGCTTCTATCAATAACTCTTGGGGATGTCCTAAATGAGTATTCACTAGCTTCACGTGGGCATTGTGAACATAATCGCTACATCTTCATCTTTCCTGATCTCAGGAACAAGACTTTTATGCCCCTTTTAAACTAGAATTGCATTCTTTTGATACAAAATCTGCAAATGTTGGACTGCACTGGTGGTTCCAATGCCAAATGAATTTGGATAAATCTCCATTGCATACAGATTGAGTATCTCAAAGCCTTATAACACAGATAACCTGGGCTGAAAAAATAGCAGGTAGTGTAAGAGCTGTGAAAGCTAAGCTTGCTTTTTCTGACACAGTCAGAAAAATAAAGCTAGATATAAAACCCAGATTTATATCTATCTTGTACACATTGCTTGGAGTCTGATGGTGTTAAAAGATAGCATTTTTTAAAGATTAATAAAGATGCAGTTTAAATATGTACATATATGGCTGTGCCCCTTCTGGAGAATATAGTTTTGATTTTAGACAATTGTGATACATTAAGAAGCAAATTCAGTTATCACAAAATAATTTACAGCAGAAACTTATCATAGTAGGTCATTTGCATAATGCAGTGCTGTTAGTATTGATTTTGTAAAAGTTTAGGTGGAAATATTAATAAACCATTTTCATTTCTGGCCTGGCTTTTTTAGGATATTCCACTTTTGCTGGCTTTCTCTTATGCATCTCACCACACACATGTATTTTGTCTTTGAAGTGAAGGTCAGAGAGGTGTGAATTTAGAACCAGGGAGCTTCCCATGAAACTAGAAAAGATATTCAGATACAATTAACCCTTAAAGTGAGATATCCATTAAAACTATAGGCAAATTTGATTACATCTGCAATTTAAGAAGAAATATTGGGGGTATTTTTCTAAAGGTTACATTTGACTGGTGACCATAGGGACTTTTGCACTTTAGGGACAAGATAACTGCTCCTCTACTTCTCCATAATGATTTTGTGACCATCCAGAGCAGATAAACTCATAGAGATCAGCTTCTCATTTTGCCTTACAGCTGTCTTTTTTAAATTATTATTTGGTGCATTCAGAACAGCAAGTGGGCAACTAATAAGGATTAGTAATGGGGAGGTTTTATTTAATTCAGTTTTAAGCTGCTTTATTCAACAAAATCCTTAAAAAACGGAGATTATATTTTTGAAGATAGTAACACACTGCCATGAATTCTATACTATGTGCAATACTAAAACATATTTTCACAGAGGATTAAATGCTTGTATATAGTATGTGAAATTATTGATTACATTTTGAAGTTGTATTCCTGCATTTAAGGCTTTGTGTTCTACTGTTTCAGTGGGTTTTCAAAGCATCATCTAGCAGGTTTTAGCAAAGACGTAGCAGTACTGCTAACTCTAATAATTTTATCAAAAATCGTTTTGTATTTGATTTTGTATTTAAAAACTTGACTCCTGGAGTACCATAAAAGGGTTAGAATTCATACTTTTACTTTTTAAAATAATTATCCTTCTTCCTAGTTACTAAAAAAATTGAAATTTATGTTAAATTTCTGCCTATATTCCCTCACAAGCAAATTAAAGGGATAAAATAATTCAGCATTTGAATGGGAATCTCACTGATGTGTCCAAGTTAACATATCTCTCTCTTTTTTTGCCATTTTGAGACTTGAGGTTGGTAATAGTTCTGAAAGATAAGAAATAATATATAGCAGTATTCTGTCAGGCTTGGGATAGCCTTATTTAGTTATGTCTCTGGGTATGTGATGGGTGGCTGGACTTCTGTAGTGGTCCATGGAGACCTAGCCCATACAGGCAATGGAGCCAAACTGGTGATTCAGCTCACCCTTACTGCAGATACTTGGAGGCTGATCAGCTCCAGCCTCCACTAGGCATATTGACCATAGCAGGAATTTCTCTCTTGCCATATGGGTTGCTATTTATACCCAGCACTTAAGTTTAGGTGTCTCACTCCCAAATTGAATCCTATACCTCTGACCAGAAGCTGACTTACTTTACTCATTATTCCTGAGGGAATGCCTTCTGTGTGGAGTTCAAATGGCTGCCTTAAGAGGCTGAAGGCCCAGGGTGGTTTTCACAAAATCTTTAGCTTTCCTAGCTGGTCACATTCCTATTTTATCCTACCTACCACCATTTGATGTTTTACCATATATGATCTTTCCTCACCTCATCCAAGGATATCTGTTACTAAAGGACTTTTCTTGCTTTAGGTTTCAGTTTTCAGTAAAGTTTCAACTTTCAGTAAAAGCTTTACTTCCATTTCCTCACATCTGATTCATGTTAGAAACCACCTCTTTTAAAAAGTGCTGCACTATGCCAGGATAAATTATATTTGTACCTATGTAATAATCCTGTTTACGATGAATTAAAAATTATTATTATTAAATTAGAAGTTTGAAATGAAGCTTTTTGTAGAGCTCAGTCCAGTCCTTGTTCATCATTCTCACTATTTTGTTTTTAATAGGAGTCCTGTGCTTGTGTTCCAATGTGTGCATCGCCATGTCATTTGCCTGGACTGCTTCCATTTGTACTGTGTGACCATGCTGAATGACCGCCAGTTCATCCATGACCCGGAGCTTGGCTACTCCCTCCCCTGTGTAGGTATGTTCCAGATTTTTTTTTTAAATGTGATTTTAATTTCAGGGTCAGATATTTTTAATCACCTATTAGTTTTGAGTATATAAGTGAAATTATACTGCATTCATAGGAGTTGTTTAATTTCTTGGAGAAAATATTTGAATATTGAAGTGGTTTTTGCTAAGCATGTGAACTGGAGAATTAACTGGATTCCAAAGGGCATTTCTTTTAAAATCAAATGTTTACTTTCTTCACATTAGTATTTTATAATCACGAAGTGCAAGCAGATGACAGCATTACACTCTGGTTAAAAAAACCCAAAACACCTTGACCTCCACATTTCCACTTTCAAATTAAGTAAATTATTAACTTTCTTGGTCTGTCTTCAAGCATTAATAAAAAGGACTGCAACAGGAATTTTAAATAATCTTCCTGTTGGTGAAGTTATTACTGCTAATTATCACTTAATTGAATGAAAAGTAGTTATGTCTTTTACCTGAGTAGGAAACAAAGTTTGACTTAACTAAACAAAGACTTAGATGGAATATGGAAGATTTGTTTGGAGAATTGATTCAATTACACTGTCATGTGTACTGCCAATTTGTCAAAAATTTTGCTATGAAGAAATATATTCTATACATAGAATTCTTTTTTCTTAGTGCTAAATTAGAATGTGAGCATATATGTCTGTCTCAAATGCTGTATCGTGGTATGAGAATAATTTTACAGCATATTGGAAGCTGCATAGAAGATGGGTTTGCCTGGTTACCTGAATGGCTGATAAATAAGTTTCAAACCCCACTAGATGGGAGAAAAATTGACCAAAGTTCTTAGGAGAGTGGCATCTATTTAATCTGAGAACATGCCTTGAGGATAATGAAAGTACAGTAGTAAGAAATATTTTAAATTATTTATTTTTAATTACTTCAAGAGCAAGCAAGCAATGTTTCTTCACATTTCACTAGAATTGCTGTGTATGTGCTGTGTTGCCAGGTCTTATTTTACTTCCCCCCAAACAGGTCACTCTGCTACTGCTTTTACACACTGATGTCATCCTGCACAAAATAATTTTTAATGTTGTGTAGGAAAACTTGTCATGAGAAACTGAAAGGAACTTTATACCCAGTGTTCTTTCCTTGACCTTTATGTTAGCATAGTACTGTGTGGTCAATCTGTACTCAGCCGCCTTCCTTGCTTCTCCAGAATTTAATCCATTTTCTGCTCCCACACGAATTAATAAGCTGCTTGAGTAGAATCCTTCCTTTTTTCCCCTCTTTTATTGATTTTTCTTCCATTTTCTTCTGTTAGCTCCTTAGGTTAATCAGTTATGCCAGTGGTGCAGCAGGCAGCTCATCTTTCTCCTCGCTTGTGGGCCTCCTTTCTCCTATGGCTGGTGTCACAGAGCTTCCTCCAGTCCAGGCTGAGATGTCAAACTAATGACCCTTCTGCCTCTCCTGTCTGTAAACCCGTTGCTAGTCATGCTGCACAAAACTTGTATTAGGATTTTTCCATATATCTTCAACTCCAGTTGTTCAGTTCAGCAGTCCTTTTTTCTCAGAGAGGAGACTAAGAAGTTTTCAGAAGTTTTTACCCCTGGCTAGCAGTTGCAAGCCAGTCTTTTTCTCTTTTCTGTTTGCTGAAGTTGAACATTATGGTAATTGAACCGTAGAAGCAGAGTAGGGATGGAATGAGGAGAATATGCAAGAAGATGATGCTGGGATGCTCAGGGTTGTGATTTCAGTCTTGGAGTTGTGAGGAAGGCATGAGTTTGGCTTAAGAAAGGGGTACTGTAGAGGGTGCACAAAGGATGGGTGTACTTCTACTGTTCAAGTGTGATAGGGTTCAGCTGAGGGAATGCAAAAGAAGCTATTGCTGCCAATCTAGCCTCAGCTGTGTTATACTCTAAGTGTTGCAACAGCTAAATATGGGAAGACTAAAATTTTGCTAATCTCAAACATTCAGAACTCCCTAAATTGGAAAGTTGTTTTCAAAATACTATACCTTAAAGTAGTTCTAATAGCAGTAATAACTGTAATACAATTGCAGTACTTTTTCTCTCTCTCTTGATTGCTACCTCCATCAATTGTCTCTGTTATGTTAGCAGTTTTGAATGGAGAAAAAAAAAGCATTTGGAAGTTTTCTCTTTCAAGCTGCTTTGCAGAATGAAGAATCTAAGCAGGGCTGTTGTAACATCACTGGTTCATTTCTGCAGCTATCTGAAACTAACTTTCTGATATACAAGTAATTTGGTTGTCTCTAGTATAAAGTTATACTTGAGTTAGGAACTAATGATTATTTTTTGTTCTTTGAGAAAGTCATGAGACTGGATTTCATTGCACCTGTGAGGAGGCGGCATGTCTGAGTTGCCAACCCCTTCCTACTGTTCAGACACAAGGGGTTTTAGCCTCCTTCATAGCTATGGATGAAGCAACTCTCATCATCAATGAATTCAGTAAAGAAACACTCACAATAGTGTCACTTGATTTTCTTTTCCACTTATCGTGGTACTTCTACTGAATAGCGTACGATTGCATTTTTACAGTCTACAGTTCACAATCTTCATTTTGCAACTGCAATTTGCAGTTTGTATTTACATGTGAGTATGATAAAGCTCTATTTGACACAGCTTTTTCTAATTACCTCAGTGAAGCCTAAAATGAATTCCCCTTGACAGGAATGAACATGGGACATGCCAAGAAAAGACTTTTCTTTCTTACTCTGATAATGTGGGTTTAATACATGTTATAGATCATCCCTAATAGAGCATGACTTGAAGTAAAAAAATGTTAGGTCTGAGCTTTATTGAAAGAATAGAGCTCATCTGAGCCTTCTTCTAAAAGGAATACAAAACAGTCGTATTCACTCTGATGAGATTTGTGTTATGGTAGCTGACCAGGTTGCAGAGACAGCTCAAAAGAGTCTGCATTAATACATGTATTTTTAAGCACTACAGACTAATGCTGAAATATTGTTTATGAGGTCTTGAAGTTTGAGGTTTGGAATTTTTAGAAGTTATTTTATCATTTTCATGTAAGAGTAGGTTTACTTAAAAACTAGCACATTTCTTCAAGGCATACGTGCACACGTTGCCCTCGAACTGTACAGGAGGGTTTGATTTTGTAATTAAGCGTATTTAAATTGTTGGCACTTCCAATTAGTTCTGTTCATTCTAGTGTTTTTCAAAAATAGAGATAACATAATGAACATAGCCTGCAGTTTCCATTAACATTTGACTCACTGTTCCCGATTTTTATCAAGGGAATGTACCAACATAGCAAGTTTTTTATATCTTTTATTGGATCAACCTAGAGGTGAAAGCACCACACACACAACAGAATAAAAATAAACAGCAGCTGCTACAGCAAAGGGTCACCGTGACAGACGAGATCAGTGTTATCATCACAAGTGTATGATAACTTGAGCTGGAAAGGATCTAGGGATTTCAGATAAACAAGGCTTCTCAAGTAGGTTTAATTTCTTGCTTCCTGGCACAGATGTGCCGGAGAATGCATTTTGTCATTGCATTCAGGTATTTTGTGTGGTTATATCCTTGCTTTGCTTTGATTTCTGTTACGGGGCGTAATTAAGCAGGAGATAATGTGCTCAAAAGAAAGCTATCATTTCAGCTGATGAGCTATGATATATCACCTCAGTAGCACCATAGCTTCACTTTGTTCTGAAACAAAAAGTGTCATTGCTGTGATTTTTGGAAGAACAACATTAATTCCTTAGTGTTCAGCTGCTAATCGAGTGCCAGGCAGCAGTACTCCAGCTGAGAACAGCCAGCGTTGAGCACCAGAGCTCTGAGCACAGTAACTGGTGCATTGATAGGATTAGCTGTTCATAGGAGTGTGGCAGCAGCCCCACGACTCAAACCCACTGTATCAGCTCGGAGGCAGGACTTGCAGATAGGAGCTGGCTGAATTTCATTGGTCATTAAAATAAAAAAGTAAATGTTACAGATTATACTCTCTGCCCTTGTTAAATAGCAGCAAAAATCTATCCCATCTCTCTGTGTGGTGTCTTGTATTAATGAGGCTTCATGCATAGAAATTTCCATGAGTGGTGACCTCCAAGTATCTTTGAAATAATTAATAAGGTGCTTAGAGGGATAGATTTGCATATGCATGAAAGATCATTTATGGTTATTTAGTTACTGTGCAGGGCAAAGAATCTTATAATCTTACAGCATTGCCTCAAAGAAGGAATTGTATACAAAAATACAATGTATTACCCCTTTTAAACACATTATGTTCCTATGAACACTGTTGCATTTTTTTAAGATAGGATTAGAGCATTATGAATCTTAGTCACCAATGTAAAATAAGCTTCCACAGTTCTTTGGTGGTAGAAAAGTTGGTGACGCCAAGGAAAGGCAAGGTTTTACACTGCTGTAGGCACTTTGCAAAAATGTCTTTTCATCACTTCATTTCTTATGAGTAATCATATGCATGATGTATTTTAAAGGAATCCAGATAAAAGATGCAGTTCTCCTGATGACTGTAAAACACTATTGTGTCTGGAAGTAATCTGATTTTACCACAGATATATAAATAAATAAGGAAAATTACCCCAATTTGTGTATGGAACTGCTAATAAAAAGGACTAAAGCTTTGAAGTATAATAAATTGCCTCAAGAACCATGTTCCACTGAAGGAAAGCTTCTAAGGTTAGATTAAATTTTTTATCCACATTACATGCTATTTGTATAATAACAGTATGTCAATGTAGTCATGAATCTCTGAACCATCTTTCAAGATCCTAGTACCCTTGTAGAAAAGGGGAGAATGAACAGCTTTAGCAAAGTTTGCATGTAGGAGGGAGGAGGAAAACTGTGATTTGACCGCACCAAATAGTGTGTTTGAATCTATTCTGTTGTAGACAAAAGCTCCAATAAATTTCAGGTGTGTGTATGCAAGGGGATTTAAAGCAAAGGTCAGTGTTCTATGAACTGAACCTTCTCAAGAATGTAATGTAGAAGCATGCATTGTTTGGTGGGGCCTGAAGTGAACCAGTTGGTATAAGAAATAAGAGTTACCTGGTGTGAAGCCTCAATATGTCAACAGTTTCTGAAATCTGTGTTCTCCAATAACCCTGCTTAAACACGTTTGAGATACCTTAGGAAATCACAGAATTCAGGAAATGGGAGTGATTATTAGAGGAATAAAATAAAAGGGATTAAAAGTACACACGTTTGTGGCTTTAGGAATTAATGCAAAGTGCTCCTTAAGTTTAATATTCAGGAGCTGTTAAATTCTTGTTGGTATGAAATATCTGAGCATACAGAAGCAGACTTTGACAGAGAAGGGAGCCAAAAACCTATAGATAAACCAGATTTTTACTCACAAGGATTAGTTGAATTTGCGGAAGTTTCCTGAATAATTTTTTATGGTCTTCTGCATTCTCCTCTCACTGTGGTCATAAAATAAACATGAGCTAACAGCGTATCAAGTGGTTTTTTGTGTTCCTTTTCTAGCACAAGCTCATGAGACTAGCTCAAAGGACATGGTTAGAAGTCACAGCAGCTCTTTCATTTCCATTTTCAGTGTTGACTGAAGTTCAAGCAGTGATATCTGAGGTTTGTTCCCTCAAGTCTTTGTGCTGTTTCTGTGGCTACAGATTGCCAACTTCTTATCTAAACAGCCTCCAAATCTACAGAACAAGCAGAGCTTGATCCTATGGTATATTTGAAGCAGGCATTGGATTCTTCTCCGGGAACAGCTACAGTGAAATCATACAATGTGATACTTAGAGAAATCTGAGTGGCCATAATTAAATACTGCATGAGATGTCTTACCCATAGGTGTTTTTCTCCCTTATCTCTCGCTAGTCCTTCTATTGCAATATATTTCAGTTGTAAATTGCATAGAGATGACAGTGCACATAGGCTTAATCTGATTAGCAATAATGAAGGACAAGAGATAATGAAAAAATCTTGCATAGAAATTAATTGACTTTAAAAGGAACTAGAAATGAACTTTCAAAGCACACTTCTTGTTGTATAAAATGAGCTTCCCTCTGTCAACATAAAACAAACATACTGGAGCAATGACAGAAGTATGTGCAGAGGAGTCTATCTGTCTTTCACCATTTCTTTGTCAGGCTGAAGCAGAATTTTTGTCTCAGCTGGAGCCAGTGAAAGCTGTGACTTTGTCTTTGAAAATGAAAGGTATTTGTTCTGACTGAAAGCACTTCTGCCCATACTTGTTTACCTTACAATGATTACTTGACATGGGTATTTGGTTGACAAGTCACTTTTAAGTTGCCATCTGATTGATAAAAATCATCACATACACGAACAGTAAAATCAAGTCATACAGTCTTATTAGTCACCAACTTTATGCTGAACTGCTTGGATGGGTTTTTAATTCAAGCTATTTTCTAATTCATCTTATGTAAGTGCTGTTATAGCAAGTACAGTGATTTTGACTGTATCTCCTTAGTGCCTATCTTCTCCAGAAAAATATATTTTTTAAGAAAGAAGGGTCAGATTCTGAAAAAGAAACTTTTGTGTTCCTTCATGGCTGCAGATTCACTTTGAACCAGGACAACATTCAGTTCCATGGATGCTGTTCCAAGTCCTGAATGGCCTTGCTTGGTGCTCCCATTCTAGTCCATAGGCAGTTAATGTTCATGAGGAAGTCTCTGGGTGAAAGATGGGAACAATTGAGATGAATAGAAGGAAGGAATAATAATACAGGGAATAGTGGAAAGAGGAGTCATGAAGGGAAGGAACTGAGAGAGGCCGTAGAGGCAAGGAATTAAGAAGTGTTGGTGACTATTCAAGGCATGAAAGGAAAAAGATCTAAAGAGCAAGGGTAGGTAAAAAGAGTAAATAATGCCTTCAGTTTCTCTCATAAGGCTGGGAACTTAGCTTTCCATGGATGTTGATATCCAAAATGCAGAGGACATTCCTCTGCCTGTTTTAAGCCGTGTGACCCCCCTGGACAGGGTGTATTTTGATCTCTATCCATGGAGGAAGCTGCCGACTCTCTGGGAAACTTTTGAATCTAAGATGGTTTGAACTGAATGTTAGAGCAGTTTGTGGTGATGTTCCAGAGTGAAAAATCTAGAGATTTTAGGATTGTTTATGTAGTGAATAGACAGTAGCTAAAAAAGCCAAGATGGAGGACAGTTGTTGTTTTCCATGCTTTTTTCTCCTTCTTCTACACCTCCATATTCTGCGGCAAAGTGATTTAGACTGATTGGACAGAAATATCCACATTTCCTCCGGATATTCAAGCTGAGGTTATAGAGTATTGGTAGAGAAAAGAAAATATGTTTCGTTTCAAACTTCTATTGGGGGATGTACCTTTAAAAAGGGCAAGAATTTGAGATAAGCTCTCCTTTTCCGCGCCTTTCTTGAACTGCTAACAGGGTGCCATGCTTGGCACTCTGTCTCTCTGATAACGCTAATTAAAACAACTATCTGAAGCAAGAAGTTTGGAGACTCCGCTCGTCTTTTCACTTTCTAGCCAGGACTTTTGGCCTCCCCCAGGTTGGAGGAGGCCCTCTCTCATATCGCCATCAGCGATCCATGACAGTAGTTCAGTAGTTTATATGTGGGCTGTTCCTCCGCAGACTGGAGACACCTGTTTGTCCTAAAAATATCCAACAGACTGAAGAAGATGTTGATTTTTACAGCTGGAATTTGTCTGAGATCTTTATCTTACACTTATGCAGCGTGAGGGGAAGCTGACCTTTCATGTTTGGATAATTAGAGATTTCCTAATGGATCAGTTTTTGTCTAAGCAGAGGGTTTCTTTCAGTATAACGCCATCCCTGAGGTGGGCTGTGCAAGCAGCAGCCTTTGTAAGAAATCATTGCTGTCTGCTAACTTATATACTCCATAAATAACCTGCTGGGACCTACTGTGGCACATTCAGCATGTGTTTAGTCTCCGAAGCCTAGTGATTAATATTCCCTGAGTCACTTTCTAAGCCTCGGTCTCCCACATGGCAGCATGTAGAGCTGCTGCCATATCACAGAACCAGCTAAGGATATTCCCCTTCAACAAGGAGTTGGCTTTAATTAAATTTCTGTGTCTGGGAAGTGAAAATCTAATTTTCTTTTTGACATTTTCTATATTACTACTTAGACAAAATTATGAAAATAATTAATCCCTGTGAAGCAGACATCAGCATTATAAGGGGTACAAAAATATTGCATATAAATAATACTACTAATCACCAATCTTTTATAATTTATTGATGCAAGGTCTTATTAAAACTCTTAAATCAGATTTGTTTTTGATATAGCAGATGTGTCAAAGGATTGCACAATGTAGGTGCAAGTGAGGGTTATAAAAAGTACCATGGTTCAAACTGCTTCTCAATAAATTCTATCTCCCCAGAAATGCATTTCAAGACAACAAATAAATGGGGGAAAGGAGATAAGGTGTGTAATTTAGGAAAGAGATCTTGATTGTGTATCAGGGTCAAATACAGTCCAATATAGTGGTGAATGAAACTGGTGATGGATGAAAGGTCTGTATGCAATAACAATATTCTCATTCGGGCCCATGGGGAATCCTTTCTCACATTAAAAAAGCTATTATATCACCTACTGTCATTTGGTAGCCCTGTTTCCTTCCCTTCTTATAAGCATGGACATTATTAACTACAATTATCTGTTGCTTATAGAAATTTGCCACCATATGATAACAGAATAGTCTTATTTGGAAATAAGTCTAGATTCTTTAAGATAGAAAATATATGTGCTTAAGCAGATGGTGAGCTTTAATATGCTGTTATAAAGGAGTTATTAGGATGTTTACAGTTAGCTTTTTTTGCTTTGATGTCTGATAAATTTGGGCTAGTTAGAAATGTTTCTGTTTCATTTTCCAGTTTTAAAACCAATGTAGCCTCATTTTTTCAGTGAAACTGATAAGGACAGTAGGATATGCCAGAACAATTTAATGTCCCTGTATTTACTGCAATATTTTTTTTTAACATAAACACATAGATATCTGTAAGGAAACTAAGATTGGAGTTTGCAGAGTATGGTGATTCTGTCGAGCACCTCTGGACAGAATCAGGGACACCTTGTAAGAAGGGACTTTCCTAGTACACAATGCAGTCTGATTCATAGCTAAGGTAGAAATAAGGGCACATGAGACACAGTTAGTTGAAACTGAAGTGAAACGTGTATTTTACTTATAAATTGTTTTAATAAGCGTGAATGAAGTTCTTACAAGACTTTCCCATTTCTGAAACACCTGTGGAAGTGAAACTTGACAGATCCTTGTTAGTCATGTCCTTCACTAACAATTTAAATTCGAATATTCACTCTTTTTCTGTCAATACCTTTGCGTACCTTGCTCGCTGCAAATGCTTGTGGAAAAATTTCAACAGTAAATTATAAGTTGTAATACAACAACATTCATAATACTACATAGTATGTGGAATGTTAAGCCTTAGGTGCCTTGTGCAGGCCTAGACTGAAGCACTAAGATGCATTCTATAATCTATTTCTTTTTAACAGATACCAGAATGTTAGGAAACAGTTACATTTGAAACTGAGACCATCTATCAGCATCCTAGTGGGTGACTGCGAGTACGCTATCTGCCTGTCAGTCAGTACCTGTTTTCTTTTCTTCTCTGTTCCCCTTTGCCCTAGATGTCTCTTTTTAAACCTCATAAAAAATGAGGTACTGCTATAAAAGCAATGACCTGGCAAAATGTGCGGTTCTTGCCACTTGGTGCACACCTCAGCTACTCCACCTCCAGCTCTGCAGCTACCACTGCATGAGACACCAGTGCTTCAAGAATGCTTTTACTGTTAGACTTTTACAGAAATAACCAGAATATTGACAACAGTTTTACTGTATTAATACCAAATTGGAAATCTGAAGAAATTCTTACCCCCATTTAAGATATTTGGTTGTGACTGTGAATTCATATATGTCTATATAACACATATAAATGTAAAAAATATGTGTAAAATGCAAATAGCTTAGCTGAAGATGTTAAAAACCAGACAAATGACACAACTGGGAAATACAGTGACAAAGGTATGCCCATTAAAATTCTCCTGCTTAGTTGTTCTGATTTCTTTCTCTATTTGTTCCTTTTCTTTATTTTTCCCCAAGAATATGCCTATCTCGATTCTACATTATGTCTTTTCATGATTTATTTATTTTTTAGGTTTCTGGGAAGTAAAATATTTTCTATTCTGTCCTTCACTGCCATTCCCTTTGTTGTCTGCCCATCTCTGTTGCCTTATTTGCTGATCCCTGAATATTGCTGGCACACCCTCTGATTCTTTCCCACCTTTTTCTTTTGCTCTTCATTTCTTCTTTTGTCTTTCTTTTCTCTCCCTCACCTTGGCATGTCTTTCTGTCTCCTGCCCTCTTTTATTGTAATTGAGATTCCAGTCACTCTTGATCTCTTCTGTAAGGACCACAAAGCAGTGAGGCCTCTGGGCAGATGAAAGCATAAGGAAAACTGACTCTGGAGGTGGAGTAATGAAAAGGGGTCACTTCTGAGGGTCAGTTTTTTGTCTGTGATCGCCAGAAAAAGGGTGTTTGGTATTGTCCCTTGGCTGCATAGGAGAACCAGCTTGGTCTTATTGCCTGACCTTTTTCTTTCCCACCTGGTGAGCAGGAATATTCACATTCACATGTTGAAAGGCTGGCACTGTGGCTGTGTGTTCCCTAGAGAGAGGCAATGGGAGTAGGTACAGGTGAAGACTGGTGTGTTCTGATAACTTGGCCCAAGACAGCTGCTTGGGAGAGAGAACCTTGTGTCAAATGGAGTGTGGGGCTCAAAGCCTTGATGATTTGTTTTTTGACAAACACGTTTCCTTCATTATTTTTACCAGGTAAAAAACAGTTAATAAGAATTTGGGGCTTTTTTCTCTCTTTTGTTCTGTAGCCGTGCATGCACATAAGCACGCATAGGCACAGCCTTCAGCATAATTTCTGGCCAGCTAAAACGTGAACTAAAGTACTAAAAAGTTCTTTTGCTTGCTTTCTGCTGTGTTTAGAAAATGAAAGAGTGCAATGCCAGGTACAAAGGAGGCTCAGCTTGTCAGTTAAATGGGCTGCCTGGCACAGCCAGATTTTCCTTTTCATGATCCATGGCCCCAAGTAATATCCTCTGTTGATATCACTGCTGGAGGAAGGCTGGAAATTATGGAGGCGGTTTTGGTAATAACTGCTAGCAGGGAGACAGTATTTACCAAGAGTCTGCAATGAGACTCTCAGGTAAATAATAAGCATTTTAGAAAAACAACCTAATTATGTATTTAATCGCTTGGAGCCATTCCATTCACTTGGGAAAATAGTGTGCGTTTTGTAAATCTGCCTAATTATTTATTTGGGAAAGAAGTAATTCTAGCCTCTGGGGTATATGTAGTGTGAATTTTTTGACTTTCTGTGCAGATCTGATATGCTTGAGAATGTATTTTGAAAAAAAAACAACACCCCACATCTCAAAATACCAAGCCAAGACAATGCAAAAATGTTATTGTTGCAGTGGGGATGTTTTACTTTTCTATCCAGTGCTCTAGCATTTCTATGAAAGTTTCAAACTTTATTCTGCTTTAACACAGGCATCTTCTTAGTATTCTCAATAAGATGAGCAGTAAAGTGCAAGCAGCCATATTTCTATATGGCACAATGTCTGGATAGGGAGTTTTGAGGGCACTAATGAATCAACCTAAATCTAGTCAGCAGTTATTAAAAGGTAGAGCACATTTCAGGTCTGAAACTCCATAGCATCTTTGCACTGGACGTGATGGTTTTCTCTTATGATGGTATGAATAATAAATTGCATACTTTGGCCGTAACTAGTTACTAGCAAGAGAACTGAATGTCTAATATATGTCAGAATTAAAATAAGTAATTTTGTACAGTGTATGCCAGTCCACAGGGAGTTATTTATTCTACTGGAATACATTCTTCCCGCTCTCAATTTGTGCTTTTTTACTCTGGGCTTTTCCTTAATCAAGAATTTATAGACTACTTTCCATAGACTATCATTAACTGTCCTGAATTTACTTGGTGTGACTCTGTATTTGCTGTGCATTTCTAAGTGCTGTGGAAGTCCACTTGAGAAATTAGTTTTTCTTTTTCTAAAATTGTAGAAATCATTTTTGGCAGAAAATACACCAAGGCAGAAGTATTTACAAATCATATATTTACCCTATGTAATGATAAATAGAATTTTCTTAATAAAAAATATGGTCAAGAGGAATTAGCTGAAGAGTCAGTTTCTCCATATTGCGTTTTCTTACAAAGTAAATTATGGTGTACTGCTAAAAATGCAAAATACTGTCAGCATTTAGAATATTTTCATTATCAAAACAAATGTAAAATATTGCCAGTCAAACAAATTTAGTGTATTGATTTGAAAGACTGGTCATAGCCTCTGTATCTCCTCCTGACTTCACCAGGATTTATGACGGTGTCACATGAAACCCATTTCCCATCACAGAAACATCAAAAGCTCAGGACAAACCAGTCACATTATGCCTATAATTGAACACTTCCTTTAAAGGGCCAAAGCTCTTCTCCTGAGTTGGCTGTCTTTCACAATAAATAAGAGGAAGAAATTCTAACAGAGAGTTCTTACATCATTCTGTACCCATTTCTGTGTTTCATCCCAGGGTAACCTCAAGCTCCCACATCTTTTACTTACTGGTCTTATTGCAGGTAACCTGCAGCTCACTCCTTTGTTTCCCTCCTTTCAGAAAATTCTGGCGTTTCTGCTGATTATATTAGGTCCTTCACCAATGAAAGGAATATTGCTCTTTTGCACAGGAACATGCATAATTAGCACATGCTTAACCTGGATGGTTTGTACTCAAACACTTATGTTTTGGACCTGCAAACTTTTCTGGATAAAGAAGTTTTCATACATCAACCTCATTGCTAGATAGCATCAGTGTCATCAAGATGGACTGATTCAGTGAACTGGTTTATTATTTCTAAGTAAACCAATTTTCCTTGCATTTTTGCAGCATATATGGAAATACATCCTAACCTGGAAAACACTTTATTTCAAAACACATTGTATTCAAAAGTAATTTCAACCCCTCATGCATTGTATGACTATCCAAATGCACAGAAAGCATAATACTGAATTTCATGTACTGGATGAAGCTCATGAAAGTGTTTTCCCTCTTTTGTTACACTGCTTTTATTCTAGGTCCTAGTTAAGCAGCATCTATAATAGATTTGGCATATAAAACCCTTTAAAGAAAACAACCTCCAGTTCATTGTATTATTCTAATTTTGTTTACAAAATAGTAGGCATTTACAGCATTTGTAGAACTAGAAAATATATAACACAGTGGATTGATGTCACACTCTTTAATAACAGACTGAAGCAGCGCAACATTGGGATTTAGTGCAGATAGCAAGGTCCAACCTTAGAGCAAATGTGAGATGGTTTAGCTCATGCTTTCATTTTAGTCATACTGGAGCCTGGACAGTAACTAAAATTTGGTAAGGGAAAAGTATTCCTTTAGAATGGGATACCTCTATGCTGGATTTGTTCTCTAGATGCCATACAAGTTGTATAAGTGATGTCATTCAACAGGCAATGACAATGAAATTCAGGATAGCCTCTGCTCCTGTTGCTGTGGGAGAGTTTCTTAACTTTAGCGGGATCCTCATGTGGCTGCTATGGGTGTGTTAAGGTCACTTCCTGTATCTTTCACAAGGCAGCCAAAAGCAGTTGATAATCTGTTTGTACAGACGGAGAGGAAAGTAGGATAATTGAAGTGATATTACATGGAATATAAGGGGATTTATAATTACAGTTTTGGTATTCCAGAAATCAGGACTAATGTGACCAAGATTCTTCTCAGAGATGACTACTGCTTTAACTATGGTAATTAAAAGTGCCATGTAATTCATATTATGTCATAGGTTAAATATTTGAAAGCAACATTAAGTTGCAACTGAGACAGCTTGTTTGTACTAGAAATCTTTATAGTCCCTTTAGAACAGTGTTCTAAAGTTTAACTTATTATCCTACCTGAGTAATATATTTTTTAAATGGGAGGGTTTTGATGGACGGTTCCCAGTGAAACTAATGTGAGTTCGGGGTAGATCTTGGTGTTTGAGAGCATAAACGAAAATACTCATGGCTTAAAATCCTTCTTCCCCAGGGTTTAAAAAAGCAGTCATTTGAATCTTGAAATTCAAAAGTATCTGGGACGGGGAACACTGTTTGGTTTTAATCATGACATTGAAATTCTGTACAGTCAATTCATCCCAGTAACACAGCTCTCCCAAATTCATAAAGTTTGGATTTGTATGTAGAAAGCTTCCTGGCCACTTCAGTAGAGACCAGTAAATAAAGGATTCTTCTGAGATAAATTTCTTATCTTAGGTGCTACTGGAAAATGTGGATTTATGCCGACAATAAAGACAAAATGAGATTAAATTCTAGTCCTTAGAATTCAAAAGCACAGAAGAGTCTTCTTATGAATGACAATTCAGTATTTTGGAGTGGTTTTAAATATAAAATGTTCTCTAGACCATATGTTGTGATATATCCAAGGAACCTGAAAATATGGTCCTCTGTCTTTTCTAGTTTCTCACAGTTCTGGTATGATGACATTCTTTTTTAATTCACTCTCTGCTCTATTTTGAGAGGCAGTTTTCCATCTGAAATTAAGGCATAGTACTAACAATATGACACATGCAGTATGGTATTGTTTGCAGCCAGAAAATGGTTGCTAATGCACCAGAAAAATTTGGAAGAGATTACACTGAAATGTTGGCTTGCTTCAGCCTCCCACTTACAAACTGCTGATCTGGCAGCATGCAGACATAGACTTACACCCAGAAACTTGGGCAAATCTAAGCAAAACGTAATGCAATGATTTGTACCTGCAAAGAGTAGTCCTGACTTAAGTTGCTTTGGGTACTTATAAAAGTAACTAAAATTACTTTAGATTTACGTTTCTGATCCTTGTCTATCAAGTTTGATATGTGTGCAGATCTATGTACATACATGTATTTCACTTTCACTTTGTAATCTTAACTTCATTGGGATAAAAAATTTATGTTGGGAAGATAATTCAAATGCACAAGTACATCTTTATTTAGCTTTGCATTAATATTTTAATTTTTTTCATTAAGGGACATACATTATTTAACTTTATCAGTAAATTTGACTATATTGACTAAATCTTTCTCTGACCTTTCTTCCAGTATAAATCAATGAACTTTTCTAAATTTTTCAATCTCCTAGTGAATGGCTTTACATTGTAGTTCAAATCTAGTCACCCTACTGATATTGAATACCTATATGTAATAATAAAATTATCACAACTGAAAGTAAAATGTTATTACAATCAAACTTATTTCTTTTAAGGGTGAATTATTACCATAGCTATTCATGTTTTAACAGGTATTATTGGAAGACAATTCTCTTAAGCGCATATTGTATGTTCTTAAATCTTGTCACATGAGGCTTTCCCCTTATTTTAGAAGTCCTCTTTTTCTTCTAAATGACTAGAGAAATGTAACTTTGTTTATTAGGCTTAGAATGGGGTTTTTCTTGCCCATGGAGAAATGAGATTTTACAGGCATTTTGAGATAATCATCACTCAGAAACTGCCCTTCTCTAACAGTCTTAACTCATTTTTTCAAAGCCAGAGTTGCAAAATTTGTTGCCAAAACACTTGTTTCCATTTCTCTGTGTATAAAATAAAACTCAGGCTTTTGTTTATGTTATTTATAGCAGGTGTTGATTGCCTATATGTAGGAGGGCAAATTTAAAGTCACGTTGTTCAACAAGCTTCCTGTGTGGCTGCTCCCAAAGACCACTGTGTGCAGTTTTCCACATGTGCCTGCTCAACCAGTCTGACTCCTGAAAAGCTCATGTATTGTATTCATGTGTCACATTGTGTAAAGTATTAGGTATTCATGTGATCATTTACAAGTTGTGTGCATTTATAGCCACTTTAATCAACTCCCCTGCTCTTGTCCCAACAGGGCTTAAGTGGAGTGTATTTACAGCCCCAGACCTCTAAAGAATATCAAGTAGTGCAGTTTTTCGTGCAACTTGCAAAGGAAACATTTTTTTTTATTTTTCATGTTTTTGTCTTTTCAGAATGTGCACAAGCAGTGCTAAAAGTTAGATTTGTTGAAGAGCAGGTCTGGGCACAGTTCAGCACTGGTGTTGATTAGAGATATCTTGCAAATCTAAGGAATGAAAATGGAAACTTTATGCTCTAAGGGAAGAGTCCTTGATTTCCACTGGCACATGCTTTTTGCTCACAGCTTATGACATTTTTTATATGTTGGAAATCTACTTTGCATAATTTGAGAGGTTTTAAAAAAATATTATACTATTTCTCTCCCTCAGGGCCCTCTACAGTTGGAATCTTAGTACTAAGGGAGCCTGTTTCTACAGGCAGATGGATATGAAAAATAATGCTAATAAAATTTGTAAAACTCTTTTTAACATTTTTATAGGAATATATTTGTAAAATATATATAGAATGCAGGATGAATGATGTCATTTTATGGCTTAATATTGCTCAGTTAGGATGACTTGCATAGCTCCCTCATGGTTTTGCACTGTTTGTTTTACCCATTACAAACTCATGTTATGCATTTTATATAAACATAAATATTTGTATATGTGAGGGACTACTATGCATATACATTCAAACAGAATACATATGTGTACATACTCACACATGCACATAATTATGTATAGAAAAGTGTAGCTTTTGGGTTAGAAGTCAAGAAATCTCGGAAACTGTCGTACTGTTTTTACTGTTTCATTTAATGAAGTCATATTTTCCTTTAAAGTCTTTCTTCTCAACTTCAAATGAAGTCAATTGGATATGATTCTTTATATTATGTTAGATGAGCTGGGCCACTGACTGTTAAGAAATTATAAACATTTAACATCATGTTAAGCATGCATACTTTGCAAGTGGTGGTCAGTTGTGGTAAGAGTTACTGCCTCAATTTTTTAGAACTTTGTTTTATTCTTGCATTCTTTCCCCTTCTTTGGAATATTCTCTTTGTTTTCTTTTCCTGTTTTTTGTTTTGTTAACTCATTACACATTTTCTTTAAAAAAACAAGCAAAAAAACCAAAAAAAAACCCAAACCATTTTTTTTACCATACTGTAGTACAATGTAATGTAAAACTCATGTAGGTATAGGAAGAGGAATGAAGGTGAGAATAAATATTAAGATAAATAAGCAAAAATAAAGGAATGATGGAAGTGGACTCCAACCAGTAGGAACAGCTACAGAAGTTAAAAAGAGATTGCTGGCTGCAGGAAGAAGGCATGGAATCAACAGTGTCTCTTTCTTCCATACTCTTCAGAGGGTCAAAACAGTGTGATTACCTCACTCTGGGGAAAGTTGTGGTGTAGCTGATACTTTCCTTCTCTCCACCTTTTGGCCTTCAGGGTTAAGACTGGACAGATGTTCAAGCCAATGTGTGTTCTCTGAGGAAATGAAGGGGACTTTCAGACAGCCGTTGTTTTGCTGTGATTGCCTCTTTCCTTTGTAGAATGGCTGTTTTCTCAAGGCACCTCCTTAGTTTTACCCCATAGCTGCCAATTTTTTGCACACCCTATTAATTCATCTTTTCTTCTGGACTACTTGGCCATTCACTTTTCTTCCTTCTTTTTGTCTTACCTCTTCTTCCATGCCTTAAAACTACATTTAAGGAATAAATTATATTTGACACTAGGGCTGCTCATCACTTCTTCAGGTGTGTCTGCTTTACTTAGAAGCTATGCAGTTAACGTAAAGTAAGGATTTGTTTGCCAGTCTAGTTCAAGGGGAGATATATTGGTCCTTACTATTGTAAGCTTGAATCTCCACAAGAAATTAAAAAGGCAGTTAAAGGAAATCTTAAGGGGGACAAAAAAAGATGCAATTTATAAGACTGTAGAAAACGTTTTAAAAGACAGAGATTCAGTGAAAACGATACTAAAATATGCAAAAGGAGATGAATCAAACAATGCGTAGGGTTGCAAGACTTAAAGATGACTGGATGAGTCACTAAACATCTGTGAAAAACAGAAGCAAAACTGCAATACCATTAGATTTTGTGGGAATTACATTTGAGATAAATATAAGCACAAGAAAAAGTTGGTAGAAAATTATTCTGTTATCTAATTTTGCTGGCTAGTGAGAATCTATATGCCTATTAAGCTCTGAGTGGTTAGCATCTTGGAAACCCTGCTGAAGGACACAGAGATCACAGTTATTAGAAGTGAAATGGGACACAATAGCTCTATTAGAACCCCCATTTCTAATAGTCCTTTCCTGCTCTCTGAAGCGTTCAGCATGGCATCTGTCTATTTCTTCACTGTAAATGGATGAATATTCTCTGCAAATAATGCAACCAACTACATTACTGATGATGCTTATAAAATCTTTGGTGGCTGGGAAAGGACTTTTGTTACCTTGGATGTCAGTTCTAGGGGAAAATAGCATACAGATGCAACAGATCCTGTTGTATATGGTGCTACAGTGCGCAGAACCGAGCTAAGGCTTACAAAAATTATTATGACTCTAAAACATAGTTTCATATGCAAAAAAAATCTGTTAGAAATTTAGCTGTCTAAGGGGTCTAGCTTGGATAAGGAACATTAGTGATGGATGGAAGCATCAATGAGATTTGTAGTCCTGATAGAGTGGTCCATTGGGAAAGACATTGTGATTTCAAAAAATGCTGTTCAAAGCGATTTTGGAGTATTTTGGTTCTGTATGCCCATGTGTTTCAGGCCAACAGCATAGACGATTAATGAAATACTAGTCAAATGTACTTCAGGTTTCTTCTGAAATTACTTAAATGATTTTAAAACTTGCATTTACATATTAGACATGATATCAGACCTGTAGACTTCAGGGCATAAACTGAAAATGGACTTAATTCTGTTACTTCAGTGTTTGCTTTTTTTTTCTCAGAATTTTTTTTGTGTCTGATCACTCTACAGGATTATGGTGCACTTACATGAATTGTACCGTATTTGGCTTTTTTAATATACTTTATAATCAGAGTTACTTAGTGGAAAGCTCAAAGGAGTATGGGTTGGTATATCTAGCACTGAGTAGATCATCTTACAAGTCATGCCATCATGCCAATGTACACACATCCTGGATTCCCTTGGTCTCACTACTTGGCATCCTTTCTGTGCACATTTAGATCTTGCCAATTCAGCTTGCTCTGTTGCAGTATTTCCTCTCAAGTTTACTGGAATATTTAAATGGCAGGTGTTCTTTCAGTTCTTCAGTTTTAACATCTAATTGCTCCCCTCTTTTCCTCTCTCCCACTCCTTTGTGTTTTTACTGTTCACCTTTAGTCAGCTGAGATCTCCTGATGTCCTCAGTGCAGGGACCCTCTTTCCACAATTTAATTCCCTCCCATGTAACTCTCTTTATCTGTGCTCTGTGTCTCATTTTTTTTCTTACTAGGCCATTTCATCTCCACTCCTGATTGAACTTCACCAATTTTCTTTTCTCTCTTCTTTTCCAGACTCTCACTGTTTTATTGCTTTGACAGCATGGAATGTCTAATTTGCTTTCCATCTCCTTTTTTTTAACTCCATTGGCCAGCTTTACCTTTTACTCTGTTCTTTGGTCTTGTTATGCCTCTTGCCTGCTTTTATCATCTACCACCTCCACTCTAATTATAAACTCTGATTACAGAAACAGTCGGCTGTCAGCTTTGTCAGTTCTTTTGATGAGTCAGAACCTATGGAGTGAATGAAATGCTGTCCAGTTTAATATGGTCAAGCTGTCCCTTTCTATAAGTACATGGGCTCCTGATGTCACCATTTTCAGTGGCCTTGTGGGATAGTAAAGTCCCTTACACTATTTCTTGGCACAGATACTGCCATCTGTACATTGCAGCGTTTGGGTTGGGTTTTCTTTGTAAGGGAAAAACGGGGTTGCAGTAAGGGAGTCTTACCTTCTCTTTGTTTTCTCTCTGTTCTTTTAACTCCCATTCCTAAATTTCATTTTTCTCTTTCTGATGCCTTGTTTTAAAAAGCTCTTATCACCTCTAAGGCAAGAACAGGAACGTCCTGCATATCAAACTTGATTTCCTTTTCTGACAAGGTACACCACCTAGCTGATAAAGGGAAGCCAGTTGATGTAATCTTTGTGGATTTCAGTAAAGCTTTTGATGCTGTCTCTCACAGGATCCTTCTGGGCAAAATGTCCAGCACACAGCTAGATAAACACATCATGGGATGGGTGAGCAACTGGCTCATGATTGGGCACAAAGGGTTACAGTGAATGGAATGACATCAGACTGGGGACCTGTCACTTGTGGGGTTCCTCAGGGCTCCATCCTCAGCCCTGTGCTCTTCAACATCTTCACAAATGACTTGGATGCAGGACTGGAAGGGACCCAGAGCAAGTTCACAGAGGATGCAAAACTAGGAGGAGCTTTTGACTCCCTTAAAGGCAGGGAGGCCTTGCAGGGAGACCTCAACAAATCAGAGGGCTGGGCAATCACCAACCATATGAAGTTCAACAAGGGAAATTGCTGGGTTCTGCACCTGGAATGGGACAGTCCTGGATGTATGGACAGGCTGGGGAATGAGATGCTGGAAAGCAGTGCTGCAGGAAGGGACCTGAGGATCCTGGTTAATGGCATGTTGAACATGAGCCAGCAGTGCCCTGGCAGCCAGGAGGGCCAACCCTGTCCTGGGGGGCATCAGGCACAGCATCACCAGCCAGGCAAGGGAGGGTATTGTCCTGCTCTGCTCTGCACTGGGGCAGCCTCACCTCAAGTGCTGGGGGCAGTTTTGGGTGCCACAATGTAAGAAAGAGATAAAGTGATTAGAGAATGTCCAAAGGAGAGCAACACAGATGGTGAAGAGCTTTGAGGGGAAGCCGTATGAGGAGCAGCTGAGGTCACTTGGTCTGTTCAGCCTGGAGAAGAGGAGACTGAGGGGAGACCTCATTGTACTCTAAAACTTCCTCATGAGGGGAAGAGGAGGGGCAGGCACTGATCTCTTCTCTGTGGTGACCAGTGACAGAACCTGAGGGAATGGCCTGAAGTTGTGTCAGGGGAGGGTTAGGTCGGATATTAGGAAAAGGTTCTTCACCCAGAGAGTGGTCAGGCACTGGAACAGGCTCCCCAGGGAAGTGGTCACAGCACCAGCCTGGCAGAGTTCAAGAAGCATTTGGACAACACTCTCAGGCGCATGGTGTGACTCTTGGGGATGGTTCTGTACAGGGCAAGGAGTTGGACTCGATGACTCTTGTGGGTTGCTTCCAACTCAGCATAGTCTGTGATTCTGTGAGCTTTTGAAGAAGGGATCTGTCCCGATGCTGCATTAGTCAGGCTTGGCATTGCACTGATTTCTCTCAGTTGCAGGAATCTATTGAGTGGTTTCCCAGGGATTTGTGATACCTGGTCAATTGATTGTGATGTCTTGAAAACATACAAGCACTCACTGAAAAAAAGAATCATTTTAAGGTCAGTTATCTTTGTGGATTCTCTGCTGTCTAACACATTGTGAATTCTTATATCCATCTTTCCCTTAGATACTTACCAGGTACTTTTGCTCTGTCCATCTGCTTTTTTTTCAGGACTTGTGATAATTTTAATTTGTACTTCTCTGCATAATCAGTCAATGTGTTAAAAAACTGTGTGAATGTGTGGTATGGGAAGGTGAGGGAAGAGACTGTCAGATCGTTTAAAAAATTCCAGCTCCTGAGGCATAATGTCAAACGTCCTAAATGTCTTAGCTGCAGCTCAAGTTTTTTTCCATACTGCCATTCTGATGATGCAGGAAAAGGCAATTGCATTACTTTCCCGATGACTTAAAGTAGTAGTAACTACATATATGATGTTACTAGGTTCTCAACATCCTGCATTAGGACAGTTATAATTGACTTATTGATGACTTCATTAATTCACTTCAGAGGACAAAAGCTTAAAAATTACTTATTTAAGATTTTCACATATAGGCTTGACAGTCTGAAAGATGTCTTAATGTCTAATTTACAGTTCTTTGAAATCACCAGCTTTTCCAAACTTATTAGTTTCAACAGTTATTATGAAATAAAAGTCAATTAGCACTTCCAGTATATACCACAAAAAGATATTTCCCAAAGGTGTAAATGTGTTACTTAGTAAGACTGCTAGCCAGTTACATCTTGTCAGTATCCAGAATTTGAAAGCTCTGGATACATCTAAATAATGAAAAAATCAGTTTACACTTCACATACTGAAATAAGTCAATAAACAAAACTTCCCAGAATCCACTGGAAAGCTGTGAGATACACTGTGCTGTCTCTTCCATTAAGAGGTGGATACCATAAAAGACTGTGAAACTCTTACATGCACATATTGAGTGGATTAAAGGAGTGAGTTTCACTGAATATATTAATCTTTTCTAACCTCCTTAAAGTGAGATATTTATTCCCTGGAGAGGAGAAAAACTACTTTACTGCGATTGCTAACTGGGCAAGGAAAGGCTGGTTGTTAGCATTAAACTTCTAGCCATCCCATCCTTCTGTTGAGGCTTTATGTGTTAGGGGAGACACGTGCTTTCAGCCTGGTTCCTGCTTTCATGCAGTTTCATCATTCCTTCTGGCTTCTTGTTCCTTTGGTCCTTTGGCCATTCTTTTTACATCAAATGAAAAGAAATCAGCTTTTCAGGATAAGTCCTTTGGTAAGAAATGTCAACCCAGCAACCTTCTGTCTTTGCTTTTAAATCTTCACTTTAATGTTTGGAAAGACCTTTGCTTTTCTGAAAGGAAACAGTCATTGAGGGTGAATCTCTCTCTCTCTCTCCTTTTCTCTTTTTTTTTTTTTTTTTTTTTAATTCTGTCTGGGAGAATAATCTCTTCTCAATCCATGGAAAAATAGACACACATGGCTTTTCATATCTTGGCAGATCCACAGCAATCCCATTAGAAAAACCTGCAGAAGGTAACAAGCTCTTAATTAACGTTGAGTTGAAAATGGCAAAATAAACTTGCTTTAATTGGGCCAGGATCATAGGAGTCAGAATTTAACTTCCACAGAGATGAGTCACCATCATGAACGAATGCAAGTAGCAACTGTTATTTTGTTGTCACAAATCAAAAGATGTACAGAGGCAGGCAAGATGATATGTTAAAAGGTCATATACTCAGAATCAGAGCAACATAAAGTATTTGCTGTGATTAAAAAAAAGGAGCTGAAAAATATTAGGGAAAGTTTTATCTGGAGTTTCCTTTTATGTTTTTGCTTTTGTATCAATTTGTATGTGTGATAAAAGAAGCTAATGATGTTTGTGCATCTCTGTGGTTATTTGATTAAGTGAAATAATAGCTATAGAATATATGCTTTTAAAATACTTCTACCTAGACAGGAATGTGAGAGGGTTTAAATTAAAAAATTAAGTATTAGGTGTATTTCAGAATTATGTAAACTTTCTATTATTCAGCCTGACTTACAAAGCTTAGAGGTGTATTTTACTGACAGGAGAGGATAAAGATTAACTGGCAATATTGTCATTCTTATAATGAAGGTGATCTAACCTTGGTGAATGCTTAGCTAAGAAAGGTGAATTTCACCTTTGTACAGACGGTCTTGTGGAAGACTGTTCCTATAGCATTGTGGAAGACTGGCTTTTTCAAATGAATGTTAGCCATCATGAGCAAATGAGTTATTATAACTGTCATGTAAAATGTTAAGAAGATGTTTAGAGATGGATTCTCTGCTACTTTCCACTTTGTCCAGTAATTTCAATCTGCACAGTTGTATATCCACAGAGCTGTAAAGATGGAAAAAGGCTGAAGCTTTGTGTCAAGTTTTCTCATTCCCCTTCTCCCTCAGTAGTGGTGTGTGTGAATGGCTGCAGAACTACAAAGTCATGTTTACAATGCCTGGGCTGTATAGAACAGAAACACTTGGGAACACATTTTTCTCTCCTGTTTATCAGTATCAGTTTGCAGTACTGCTACTTAATTCAATTTCACGTATTCCAAATTTACCCTTTATCATAGTATAATTAAATTGCATTCTCCTCTGCATTTTTTAAAATAGCGTTCTACTTCTATTTTATTCATACATTCAGATGTAGTTAAAAACTAGTAATACTGAATTGCTTCTACTGAATGGCATATTACAGCAGAATAGCTCAAGTATCTTGCTGCAGTGCCAAGCTTGAACCTTGTCCTGAGCTTTTGCTTTAACACCACTCTGTCACTGGGGACTTTGTCCTTTGAGCTAGGAAATCAAAGGCTTCTGCGCACAACATCAGCCACATCATTTTATTGTGTGCTATCAACCACAGAAAGTGACCTTTTTTTTTTTTTTTTTCCCACCAGTGATAGAGCAGTGGTCAAATGGTCTCTTGTTTGTATGAAACTTTTTGTGTACAAAACGGAATGTATTTTGCATTTAATATTTGATCAGGGTTTTGAAAAATTCTATAAAAATCTTAACACTTGAGTAATTTTTATTCTTATAAAGATCATGGTGTAGCAGAGCTAGTCTCCCCTCACCAGCTGCTGAATCCCTATTAAGATATTTCTCGCACCTTTTAACTACATTTGTCATTGGAGATTTCCACCAAATTCCATTAAATTCTGGTACTCTGCACAGTAAATAGCCAGGAAAGCACCATGCTTCTTAGCACAAATCCTCAATCCCCCGCTAACACCTTATATTACAACTGTCTAATTACCATGTTCTGCAGTAACCTTGTGGGACTTCCATAGGTAATTAGAACTCCAGAGCGTTTCTGCAATAATCCAGTAAGGACCTCTTAAGTAGAAAGAATTATGTGGTACTAATATTTTTGCACCCACGTGTTCTTCACAGTTAATTGTTTCAATTAATATTTGGCAGCAATGAAGAAATTCATAGAGGTTCATAAACTGAGACAATTCTCGGGAAACTTTTAAGGCAAATGATTTGTAGTTGCAGTCACTTAAAGATGCAGGACACTTTAGAAAAAATTAAATTCCTAGTACATCAAGGTATTGCAACAACATATTTTCACGTTGCTGCTAGGAGAGGTGCCTTAACTTGCCCCATTCCTTTAAGACAGTAGTGTTTGGGTAAATTCTCTTTTCTTTCTTTGGAAGTTTTACCAAGTTGTTGTAGATGAAGAATAGTGTGTGAGTTAAAAAAACATGGTAAGTACACTCTGATACTGTTCTACAGATGTGTTTTTGATGACAGAGGATAGTAGAGAGAGCTATTGAGATGCTTCCTTGATTCTGGATGTCTTTATTTCACTTCAGTCTCACCTTCCCTTTGTTTTTCCTTTCAGAGTTAAGGATACCACATGCTATGCAGCTATAAAGGCCCTGTGTACACTGCACATGCTGCACACACTGGCAGTGTGTTTCAAACCTTGGATCTAAATACTGCTTGCTGTCTTTCCTTGTTATTCTGTCTCTTCACCCCTGTACAGTCAGTGTCAGGCCAATGGCATTTCTATAGATTTATGACAGTGTCATCTGTGCAAGAAAATTACTCCATCATTTATGAAGTACAAAGGGATATAGAAAACAGCTTTAATCCCAAAAGCACATGTCACTCCTCCCTGCTTCTTGCTCCCCTCAGCCTTTGGGTAACCCTTCTGCACCCTCACTTCGGTGCTTCCTAGGGGATCCTCCACCTCTTTGGAGTGGCCTCAGACACACCCAGTTATTCTGACACCAGGATAGAAGCAGCAGACCAAGAAAGACCAACAAGAGAGAGTGGGCATGTGAGGGGCATGATGAGGGTAGATACATTTCTTCCCATTGTGCTCAGAACTGATTTCCTTTCCACGCTGCCCTTTCCACATTGTCAAGTATACCTCTATGTTGGAGAGAAAGACCTAATGCTTTCCAAATCTGCATGTCTCATCATAGGTACCAACCTATTTCTTAGTTAGCTCCCAGTAGAGTAATGACTACAATTTATTACTATACTGTAAGTAAAATGATGACTACATTTTATGGTTGTTTGCCATATACTTTTAGTCTTAAAATCTCAGATCTCTGTTCATGGTTATTTTCTCCTTTCTGTGTAATTGTAATTTTTGTTTAACTTAATATCCTGTAAAATAAGGAGAGGTCTGGAAGAAGTCATTGGACAGGTTGATTAGAAGGTCACTTATTTTTCTTGCATTAAAAGGGCAGAAGAACAAATGCCATTCCAATTTATCATCATATGTAACCTTTGATTAAACAATTTTTTGCTTTATCAGTATGAGTGGCTTTAGGCTTCAGAGTAGATTACTGAAATTAAGAACTTTAGCACAAAATAAAGAGTCATTTTTTTAGATGATTATTAAATTTAAAAGTCCAATCTGGAAGTCACCTTAATTAAATGTAAAATTGAGTCCACTGAACCTCTGTGCATTTTCAAATCAGAGCATGATGCTTCCCTAAAATATCATAAATTGCCCCTATTCTGCCAGTTAATTCTGTTGTTTTGCAGCCAAGATTATAAGTTAGATTTGATTAAAATAAAATGAGCTGTTTCTTAGAATGTGATCCATGAAATCTAGTCAATACAGTCTTTCCTTAATGGCCTTCTATCTATTACCAAGTTATTAATTTGGTTTAATTTATGTTGCAAAGTTTCCAAATAGAATGCGTTATAACAATCTTAAAATTGTATTTATGTGATTTCTCATTGTTTGTACAGCTTTGAGAAGGTAGTGTATTTTCCCCTTGGGATGCCTAAGAGGGTAAAAGCAAGTACATAAGTGAATAGGTGAGTGCACATGGAGAACCACATGTAGTTTTGCCATGAAAACAGACAGTCACCATGTAGAAATTCTCAGTACGTTTTAGAAGTAGTGCAAAATGCTCTCAGAGAGAAAATACATCACCAAAAGAATCCCTCTATGGTGACGAACGTTTGAATAATGTCCATACAAATCACTATTCTTAGTGAATGGGCTGTGGCTTCTGTTTCTTACTGAACAAAAGAAAATTTACTGGCTGCTTTACAGTGTGGGTAAAACTCAGATTTAGTGATGCCAGCAGCACAGGCAGCAGAATTTATGTGTTTCCACAGGATAGGATTTTGACAAGCTTTTGTATATTTGTACAGCCCAAAGCAAGGACACAGTCACTGTTACTATATTGCAGAATAAATTCATCTGGATCAGGTGTTTTTTCCCTTTGTTTCTTTGTTAATTTTTAATTTTTTAATTTATAGTCTTTGGAGATAAACGTTCCCATTAAATGCTTACTACTTTGTTTTTCTCCAAATAAATCTGGAAGATAAACCTGATTCTAGATGTGCAAAATTTATAGGTATTCTCTGACCCTCCAGGAAATCTTAGCTGAAGACACATGCTTTTTTTAATACATATGCAGCTTGTTCTCCTATGACATAGAATTAAAATTTCCACAACAAATAACAAAGCAGTGCTTCTTGACATGGCAAAAATGAGTGTATGCATTATGCACACAGAAGAGATTTGCCTGTCCATGTGAGTTCTCACTTCTCTGGGACCAAACTTTGAATTTTCCTCATTTTCTGGTAGTTCTGTTTAACAGTAAACACAGACCATGTACCTGACATGTCTTAAAGTTGGGGGTGGGGTGGGAGGTTGCTGGTGAATAGACACCCACTGTGGATCCCTTTCATGGATCCATTCTAGTTGTGGTGGCACTGAGTAGCCCGTTCATATAACCCATGCCAGCTCAGTCACAAGCCTGAACAGTAGTCTTCATAGCACTACAAAATGGGTAGACAAATGCCCATTTCTTCCCAGGGAAGGCAAACCTCCCTGGATGTATTGACACTCTGCTGTGAAGAAAGTCTGTAGAGTCTCCGCTTTGGAGGCAATCCAATGTTTTTGCAAGGGCTAAATGAACTACTCTCTAGACCCAGCTTTGTACAATTTGCTGAGCTCAATGAACTCTTTTCTTTTCTCCTTTCCTCCTCATACTTCTTTGTTACTTTTAACAATGTGTAGTAGAAAAATTGGCAGTTACTCAATGAAATCACTGTTCAGCTTACACCAAAAGGAAGATTTTTTTGGTGAATTTGCACTTCTAAGAAGGTGTCACAGTTTTCAAACGAAGTGGTGAGACTCTGAGTTAATGCTTTTTGAATAGCTTGAATAAAAGGTTGCCCCTGAGTCTGTAAAACAGAAGCAGTGAGGCACAGTACCTCCTGGAGTTCCTTTTGGCCAGTTTGTCTTTGCTCTGCCCTTAACTTGGGCCTTTGTCTGCTGGGCACAATCTTGAGCAAAGTAGTCCTCAGTACAGCTTAGAAATATCAATGGAATGCAGGCTCTGACTGATTTATTCTTCCTTCTTTTTTTTTTTTGTCTACATTAAAAGAGATTTGTCTCACAGTATTTCTTTGCTCCATCATTACTTCTCTTTGGGGCTTATTCATTTAAACTTCAGGAGGAAAATGCCACATTTGCTTTTTTTCTTCTTCTCCTTTTTTTTTTTTTTTTATTATTATTGCTACACGTTAGTGTTGCTTGTAACACACCATTTCTATCACAATTGTATGTGGCTACCAGAACAAACCTGCTTCTTGACTGTAATATGCAAAAAGCTGTACAAAGCATAATTAATGAAGAGAAGCAAAGTGACTCACAGGTGACATTTGTTCTTCTGAAGATTAAGTGGACTTTGTGAAAACCATGATGAGGATGGAAGAGAATAAAGGAAAGGAAAAAATTTAGGTAGAAAAGGAAAAAAATGTAGGTAGGATTCTGCTGGTTTATGTATGCTAAAATGGAGATCCTCAGCCATATGCAACATGGCCTTTCCTTTCTATTTAACATTCCCCCCACTCCAGCCTCTGAAGTATGAATGTATGTGTTTTCTTTGCTATAATGAATAAGGAACATGGGTGTCCAATGACTGTGATCTTCATTAAAGCTGTGGAAACCTTTTTGTATAGAAATACTAAATTTATAATGCTATCATTTGTATCATACCACTGATACTGGAATGAAATCTGTCATTTTAAAACCAATTTGATACTAATAAGGAGGTATTTCCATGGCACCATTATAATCTACACCCATGATCCTTTTTCCTTTTCTCAGTGAAGTATTGACCATTACAGACAAGTTGAGTTGATCCATTTTTCCTCCTGATATTGTGAAATTAAAATATGACAACCGTCCATATGTAATACTTTTGGCAAGTTCACTGTATGGCTAATAAAAACTAGGAAAAAAAGAAAGGTCATGTTAACAGGTGGTCATAAAGATGTAGTTTCTGGGGACATTGTACCTTTTCCCGAAAGAGTATGCTGGTAACACTAACACATAATAATTACAAGAAAATTTTGCATAAATGGTTCTATATTTTTTTAAGATCCTCAACAAGATGGTGTTCCGTCAGTTCTGCCTAAGTACATATTTCTGTTATTTCCTTTTGCTAAAAAATAGAGTTGCCATAACAACTTCATGCAAATTTCATGTGACTTATATAGAACATTATTTTTAGAAGTATTTAGAATTTTGGTTGCTTTGAACTGAAAAAATATTTTTATGTAGATAGCACTTTATTCTTCATCTCTTTTGCTTTTCTTGATAAGAGAATCCAGTGTTTTGTTTCCTTCAATAAGCTAAAGAAATAAGTGTTTTAAAAAAAAATCAAATAATTATACCCCAAACCACAGTTGAACCACAGCAATCATATTTTGCAGATTGAAAAATCATCTTCATAGCCTTTGAAAGGTCTCAACATTGATTTTTTGGATCAAAAATAGTGAATAGAGAAGTTAGGTTGTTCCTCTCAATCACTGCTGAATGATTAGGTTAGACTATCATTAAACATACCCACCCTAGCACTACCGAGCCACCTTTTTGTGTGCCTCAGCAGACAGTGTCTCAGTGAAACAGGTATTGAGAACCCCTTAAAGTGTTCAAGGAGTTCAGGCATTAAAACATTTTTACAGTAGTTGTAGCTGAATTTGGTGCAATGTTTTTGGTTTAGATTTGGAAAAAAAAAAAAGTGTTTTTTGGAAGTAAGATTATCTGCCTGTGTGTCCTATCTTTGTACATCCTAGGATAATTTAGCACTTCCTTATGTGCTTAAAATGATACCAAAAAAGGAAAGGGTGAAGTAGGTGTTGTAGTTTTGTGTCATTATTACCTTTGTTATAATTTTTCTGTTTTTCTTTTTTTTTTTTCTTTTTTCTTTTTTTCTTTTTTTCTTTTTTTCTTTCTTCTCTTTTTCTTTTCTTTTTCTTTTCTTTTTCTTTTTTTTTTGAGGCTAAATATTCTGGTACACTATATTGGTCTCAATCAGATGAATTCAGTTGTCATAGCTTTCAATATTTATGGTACAGGATTTTTTTCCAAGTTTGTAATAATTGTGCCCCTGCACTATAGCAGAAAGTACACCAGAAACTTATCTTTGATCTTCTGATAACTGTCCAAGTGGAAAGTTTGGTAGTTTGTTGTCATGAATATATTACTTGAGTTTTTGTCATAGCTAACAATAAATGAATGAACTTTGCAATGTTCACTCTGGTTTTGGTTTTATACTTTTTTAATATTTTTTTGTAATATGTATGATGTTCAATATACACTCCTATTTTACTTGCTTTATGCATTAGTGATACTTTTATCTATTTAATGTTTTGGTGCCTTCTCTACCTTTGTTTTTATCTTGTTCTTCTACTATTTGTCTTTTATATACCATTTTGCTTTTGCAAAGTAAGAAATTGGATCTCTTTTCTCTGGGTGTATTTTTATTTTACTTCTAAGTAGTACATGCCATGATCCAAGAAAATGAATGTTAAAAACCAATTTGCAATTTGTCATAATTAATGTATTTTGTTGTTTTAAACTAGGAAAAAATTAATCTCTATCTTTGTGGTGTGTCACACCATTGATTTTTCAAAGCAAACCCCACTGAAATCAATTGCAAGTGCTGCATGTAAATCCATGCCATACTATGGCTCTTTATTTATTGGTTTTAATTAAAAGGGAAAAGACATTGGAAATCTCAGTACAACACTACGGAGGTCTTCAGGAATTTTTATTTAAAGTTCCTCCCTTTTTATGATTCCATCAAAATGCCAAAACAAGATGTTTATCTAGTCATGTAAACCAGATGTGGAAAGTAGATAAATTTAATAAATTGACAAGCTTACAGCGTCATTCAAGTGATTAAATGGATTCTGCACCACCTCTTCCTTTCTCCATATCCCCACTCCACATTATTCTTATCTGCAGGATTAGACTCCCTATTAGGTCTTCTGATATGAGTCCTCCTGCTTTCTGAGACTCACGATTCTCAGGGCACAAGGGCGAAGTATTGTGCCTGTGGGTTCATATGTTGTATCACATACTAAATCAAGAAGAGGATTCGGGTCGCAGTAAAGATTGAGCACAACCTTTAAGAAGCAAGGCATGGAACTTCATTTTAAACTCTGTGTCATGCTTAGATATTGAAGCGTGTACACTGCAGTAAACTAAAAACACCACTTACTTGCTACAAATCAGTCCCTTATCTATGAAAACAAACAAGACCATGTTTTCAGTAAAATTAGCACATAAAACAGTCATGTGACATTCCAAGTGAAAATGAGATCTATTTTTTTTTAATGTAGTTACAAATAACATTTTACTTGTGGATTTCAGTGGGTTTTGTTGTTTCTGTTTTTGTTTTCGTTCAGGATTTTTTTCACTGATGTGCAGAATTTTCCACATGTGCACTAGAATCTGTTGCAGCTATTTGGGTCACCCACTGGGTTCATTGCAGTCAGAGGACTAAGGTCACTCCTTAAAGATAAAATATCTCCTCACAGCCTGGAGGTCTAAGCTGTGACCAGGAGTCAGCTTATAGGTGAGTGGTGGATATTTAACTTAGGGAAAAATGGATGGAAATTTCCAATTTGGTGCAAACATAATCCCTAAATAAACTAGAGGCCATCAGGGGGTGGCCAATATCAGCACAGCAGAAAAAGTTTACACTTTCTTTTTCTAGGACTGCACATTCAAAGATACAAGCAGGTATCTGTACACATTTATACGCACACACATTTTCATACTTCTTTTCAACCATGTATGTTATGTCTATATGAATTTGTATGTAGCTCATATGAATAAATTACAAATAGTGCTACTTTCTGCCATTTTGGACATGGGGCATGTGTTCACTGATAAGTAGAGTTCTCCAGATAACCTCTTGATGCTGTTGCAGTCTATTGAGGTCACCCTCAATAGGTGACCTTACATCCCTTACCCATATGTTTGGGTTCATTAGTTCCAGAAAAGCTTTCCTTTCATTTCTGTGCAAAATCTAAGACTCTGCACCATCTGTGGATTTCAAACAGCAACTTGTTCTGGTTGTACAGTAGTAGTGTGATCCAATTAATAATTCTACAGAAATTTAACTCATATTTTGGGGACAAAAGCACTTAATTTTATAGTGATTAAGTTTCTGTGAGGTTACTGCTACTGTAACTTAAAGGAAACAAGTGCAAGTTATCTATAGTTAGACCAAATTAGTTCCACTGATATTTCTTTTTTTTATCAACAATGAATTGGCTAATATATCTTCTTCCAGTCCAAAAGGGCAATAATAATTTAATCACAATGGTATATCATGCCAGTATAAGCCAGGGAAATAAGGTTGATTTGTTTACATGTTCCAGTTTGCATTACTTTTGTGACATGGTCTTTGACAGTAGAGAGAGAGTCTATTGAATTGATCCTTAAGTTAAACCAAATAATAATAATTTTCTACCAGAAAAAATATTTCTCCTCAGATGAAATTTCCTCCAGGTTGTAACCTGGAGCTGCATTTTGTTTTCCACGTCACATTATACAGACTTGTCAACAGAGATTTTGTAAAGGGAAACTAGCGCCAAATAGTTCTATAAGAATTTTATGGTTTGAAAGTATTGTGAATATCTAGTTTTTTGGAATCCAATCCAATTCTTCTCATAAATATATTAAATATAGTCCAAGTACCACATGACTTCTTAGCATCACCTGCAGCAGCTTTGCAACATCTGAGCTATAAGTATTTCCTTACTTAACTGAGTTTAAGACAATTGTTTTTGCACTCATAATCAAATAGAATGAGTGTAGGTTTTTATATGGATGTGAACATTTAAACAAAGAATAACAAAGCAGTCCACCAGAGATGTGAATAATGAGGAAAAAAAATGAAAAAGTTCATCAGCATTAAAAATTTTTTGAGAACAAAAGCAGCAATATTTGGAAAATTGAACATTCAATTGGGAGAGCTATTCAGGAAAAATGTATAACTAAACTGGACTGTCTTGGAAATTGAATTTCAAAACTCTCTTTTTTCTCTCAGTTGAAGTATGGTCATGTTTACTTAATAAACACTTGCTTCTCCACTTCTATTTAAGGCTAGGAAATAGAAAGATGTTTGAATGGAAAAATGAGTAAGTAATGTAGATTTGTAGGTCAGATTTGTTTCACCTATATGAGAAGTTAAGTAATTTTTTACTTGCTGCACAATTTTTTTTTTACTGGAAAACACCCTTCATTCTCTAGACCTAAAATTCTGGCTGGTTTTGGGGTGAATTCCTTCCTATTGATATATGTTTGAGGGTTTCTTCAAAAACAAAGCTTTGCTTTTTGAATGGAAATGCAGTTTTAGGTTCAGAAAATACAGACCAGTGTGGGATTTGTCATCTTGTGATAAGTCTGACTTTACTAGGGGATAAGATCAACATGTATGGTAACATCCACAGTTCTAAATCTGTGTCATCATAACTCATAAATTCTGTCATCAGGTCTTCCTGGCAGTATGCAGTAATGAAAAATGTCCAAGAAGTAATAGTGGAGGAGCTTCTTCTCAAAATTCTGCAGCAGGGTATCTATAATGGATCATTTCCCAGAGGGTTTGAGATTAATATGACTTTTTCTTTTGCTCTTACACTGATGAGATGTCTCATTATGCTCAGCCCTTTTTAATACATGGGCCATACTACAAGATTTAATTTATTTATTCTGTAGGTGATTTCCATTTCCTTTTATTTACCCTTTAGGCGAGGTAGCCGACTACACAGCAGCCCCTGCTGTTTGGAAGGGACATGAATGGATGTCTGAAACAGTTTATTTGGCACAAGAAATTGAGCCAGTCAGAGCAGCTTCAACATGGCTTAATAAAAGAGAAGTAAATCTGTGTGAAAAAAAATTCTTCTAGGCCATATATATAACAAATCTTGTTGGATCTTGTTCAGTTTGGGGGGATTGGTCACTGTCCTGGAAATGTCTGGTAAGGCAGGTACAATTTACTGCTTTTATATTCAAACTGCTTTTTAAATGTCTAGATGAATACTGAAACACTTTCTACGTACAAAGCTACTTGAAATTGCTGCTGTATTTAAAAGGTACAGCCTCAAACAATCCTTCAAGATTCATTTATTTTTTATGAATTTTCTTCTTCGAATTATCCAGCATCTAACATTACGGGTTAATGGTTCTTTAAAATGACAGACTGGAAGTTTCCAACATGGATATAAGGATACATTTTTGCCACACTTAAGAGTCTAAAGGTCAAATTTTCTACATGTATTATAAAATTAATAATAATTTTTTGCTTGTTAATAGAACTAGTGAAGTTACAAGTACTTGCAAGAAGTAGAGATTTCTTCTGCACAGAGCTAGTCTGTTTTTCCTTTTCCTTTCTAAAGTCACTAACACTTTTGAGGTGTTCCAGATATTGCAATGTACTGATTTGAGAAAATGATTGAGTATTTAATAGAGCCCATTTAATTCACTTGAAAAGATTCATTAGCTTTAACTTTTTCTGTTCCATGGATACAATATAATTATGCTGCAAATACATCAAACTCTTTCTGCTCATTTTTTACCCTGCCACCATATATGTCAGTTGAAACAGAGAGGAAGCAGCCCAATTCCTGTTTGCATTCTTTTAAATCCATTTATAAACCATTTTGGTCTATGTCCATTATGGAACTTTTGTTTAATGGTTTATGGCAATTTCTCAAAGCATCCATAAGCTTCAGCCTCATCAAATATGAAAAATCATACTTTTTGTTGACAAAAACCCCTCTGATTATTTATTGACTAGGTTCATTATCTCTTTTAATGTTTCATTACATTAGTAGCATTCTTTTCCCTGGTGGCGCATTTCTGTCCTGATGATGCTAGTTATTCTGTATCTAATTAACAAAAAGTTGTTCATCTGGTAAAAAAATAAGCAGACAGGTTATTAATATTCTCCTTAGTAAACTGTCCTAAATAATTAATGCAAATAGACTTCCAGGGTTGTGAATTTTGATGAGAAGTTACTCTCAAAGATGAATTATTTGGTTTAGATATTTTCCCTGCTAATCCACAGGTTTTTGTGTTGATTCATGTAAATCTGATTTTGCCTTAGTCTGTTGAGGAGAAAGGGAACACAAAATTTTAGTTTTTGAGCAAATGAATGCCAACAAAATACAACAGAAAGCTAGATCGAGTTAAAACTCTTCTGCAAAGCTCTAAGGCATTGTGTTTGCATGTGTAATAGAACATGAATCTTCAGTGCTGGGAATTCTCGCAGCAAGAACAGTTTCCTTACATTGCTGTAATATTTGAGTTCCAACTTTATGTTTGCTTAAAGGAAACTCAGTGCAAACACAAAGGATTGTGAAAGATTTACAAAAGAGATCACGTTTTCCCCTTTTTAAGCAATCTCTTGGGAGAGGAGGAGGAAAAAAGGGTGCATTTTTGTGGGATGATGCATTCCATCTTTTCATCCATATAGTTTGTGGAATTGTTCCAGCTTCCCTGGTGTTGCACAAAAGCACACAATAATACACTTGTGCAGCTCTGGGGTCTGAGAAGAAAATGAACCTTGCTAATGCCAGCACCCTATCAAGCAACATATCCTGCAAGCTCTGCATTGCACATTCACTTCACTTCCTTCCTGGGCATTCAGGCACGAGTGAACTCAAAACAAATGCCATCAGTCAAGTCCAAAGTGTTCTAAAAGGCTTAATATAAATTCCTTGCTTCTGATGCTGTGATTCAGTTGAACTCTGGGAATTTATATGTATATTCTACAGCCATTTTTTTTTCCTTCTTTCCCTGAAGATGGGGGCACAGGGTTATTTTCCATATGCCTGTTTTCAGCTCTCATCTCTGTTTTGTTTTGTTTTGTTTTTGCAGAAAGGCTTATTTGAGAAGGGTTGTTTTATGCCCTTTGAAAGCCAGTACACATCACTCCATGTCTTGTAATATCAGATGCAGTCCTAGTAGAGTAACTGATTTTACAAGACACCTGCCTTCATATTTGAGGGCAGGATCAATCCCCTCCTTGATGACTAAGGACAGAAGCTCACTGCTAATTCGTGGTGCTGTATCTCAGTGTGAACAGGAGCTAGAAGTTTAGTCTCTTGTGCCACAGGCTGTGTCCTATATGCTAATCCCATCCTGTCAAACTACTTGAGTCCTTTTTTTAATGAATTGATGACAGTTGATTGGAAAAGTTCACACTTAAAACTTTTCACAACTTACACATGCATCTCTGTTCAGAAATGCAAGCATACACTGAGTATCTTTTAACTAATACAGTAATGCACCACATATCAACTCTTTCATGTGTCAGCAAAACATGCCTGTGTCACATAGGTGCCAGTGTTGATGAAAATCAATTATTTGAAATTATTTCTGTAGAAAGGCCAGAGATCTTGGAAGTATTGAAGGGGGCTTCACTTTGGAGAGGGGTTTGCTTCATAATGTATGAGCTTGCTACCATTAACCATGTTAAGAGCAACATCACGTCTGTAAATAAGTATAAAAATCTTTCATTTAGTGTCCCCTTCTGGTGATTTTTACAGGAGGGTTTGAATCAATGTGTATTTGTGTTTTCTTGTACAAATTAGGAATTATGAAAAAATGGGAACATGTATTTCAAATCTTTACCTATTCCTGAGGTAATTTAACTCAAGTACATTTTTATCCCAAGGGAAGATGGCAGCCTATGGAAACCTTAGATAGGGTGGACTGGAAAGGTAGTACTTTAGATTGTATCTAAATACATCCTCTGTCTTATGGAAACAGCATCTTTTCTTCTTCTTCTCCCCCACCCTCCCCACTTTCTTTTAGAAATGTCATCATTTTTCCTTTGCACTCAGATTCTTCAAAAAGCAAAAGACAATTGATTTCCTTGGTTGGTGCCATTATCTGAGATACAGGAAATTCTATTTTTTGTCTAGGACAGAGCTAAGCGAAAGTAACCATGGTCTGTCTTTTGTAAGTTAAATTAGTAAGTGATGAATAGCTTCAATAAGGAAAAAAACTCATATCTTCTGTTAAAGAAAATGTGAACATTTGCCTTTCCTCACTCTAAGTCACACAATGTGACCTACAAAAGTTTTCAGACCTGGAAGAAAGTTAGCTGTGTTTTCAGTTGTTAAGATTTTCCTAAGTGTTGCAGAAAATAGGCTTCATTGATTTACTTTCTGAAAGGTAAGTATGTAGAGCTTTTTTCAATTACCAAAATGCTTAACGTGTTGAACTTTGTAAACTGTAACACTACAATCTATGTCACTGTCACTGTTCAAATGTGTGAAATAATCAAAGCTCATATACTGAAAATCCTTTCTCATGAGATATTTGCATTGATTGTAAAGGTGGTTTTACCTGCTAGGAAAAATCTTAGGACTTCAGGACCTGCATCTAAGTCTGCAAGCATCCAGAAAAGAAATGTCTTATAGTCGTTCTTAATTTGACTGTAATTGAGTTCTAGATCCTTTTTGGATCAAATATATTTTCATTTTAGGAATTTCTCTTTTTCCCCCAGCCATAATACAAGCACTTAACGGGTGCAGCATGCACGAGAAGCAGCTCCTGGACCATAAGTGCTCCCTGTCCTGTTCTCCAACAGTGGATGCAGCCCTCACTGGGAAGAGCAAGGGATCAGTGGTTGCCTCAGCAAGGGTTGAGTGGCAAAGATATAGGGCTTTTTTCTTTGCTCCCCTCTCTCCCTCCCTTTCCCTTCTTTGAAATGAGAAAATAGGCCACCAATTTAGTGGGAACTGAGTCTGGCCAGGCAGTGCTGTGAGCTTTGTGTGCTCGATGGCTGCCCGCCATTTCCCAGACCATCGGCAGCCCGCTCTTACTGTTTTCCCTGGCTGCATAAAGAGAACATTGTGTCTCTTGGAAGCTCTGGCTCATACCCTGCCCTCTATGTGAGAAAAGGAAATGCTCCTTCTGTTCATGACTTAGCAACGGTTGGCAAAAATGATGTCATATCCATGGTAGCAGAAAGACAAAAAGAGAGAGAGGCACTGCTTTTTTAGACAGATTTTACACACCACACTGTTCCATGAAGGGCTGAACAAAGAACAGGCATTGTAATGCTCCATTTAGAACAGAATACCAGTCTATTTTTTTCAAGCTGGAAAGAAATGGGGTTTATTTATGACTGTGTTTGAGAGTCCCATTTAGTAACATTATAGTATGGTATATATGGGATTATTTCACTCTAGGTTTGGTCACTTCACTGTTTGCTTCAATCTCTCTTTTAGAAGTATATGTGCTATCATGCCCTCCTTTATTCTCTTTCTTTATTGCTGCTACATATGGGTTCATATTAAGTAAAAGAATATGGAAAATTGTTCATGAAATGTTACAATCACACAACTGCAGTATTCTGGTTTTTTGGTCCCTCACTCTATATTTTAATAATATAGTGTTACTAACACATTGATACAGACCTCAGTGAACTGAGCATCAAAATATGGGCTTTTCTTGGTCTGTAGTTTTTTTCTCTTTGTTCAGATATACTGCACAATGTCAGTGCTCATGTATGATTAACAGTTTTTGGAATAAGCCTGTTCAGGAAGTGTATGTGCATCTATGTGTGTGTTCAAGACTAAAGGGGAAAGAGAGGAGGAACCTGGAAATTTGGGATATCTTATTATAAAACCAATGACCCTACCCTCCAGCTGAGATTTGAGCAAATTCTAAAGATCAAATTAAGGCCTCTCCCTAGCTTTATGGTGGATGATGCTATATGATCTTCACTTATTAAAACCCTGACAGATTTATGATGAAAGCCAACACATTTAATCTCCCACTCCATCTCTGTTCAGTAGGCCTTTCCCTGGAGAGCAAGGGGTAACCCCCTTGATTTTACAGCAAAATCTGGAAATTCATACATATAGAGGCCTGTCCTTTTATGAAGTGCTCTGATGCTGAGCATCCTTCATTGACTCAGAACACTAAGTTCCATCCAGCACATATTGAATCCAGAGTGCAAACCCATGCTCTGCATGCATAAATCCCAAACCTGAACTGAAAATAATTTTCTTTCAAATATATGTGCCAGGTTTTCCTGCTTTCCTTGCTTTTTGTTATGTGTGTTCTTTTCACTTTTTTTTCCTTATAGATGATGAGCACTGCTGTCACTGGGGATACCTAAACCATGTCCCCAGGTGTTAGGTACCCAGGATATTGACAGGTGTCACAGACTGTGATTGTTACTGTCATGGTCACTGCTTTCTCCAGTAGTTCCTAACTTTCTCTAAGAATGAGAAATATCTCAAGAGATTGTAGTTGTCTTCCAAATGCATGCCTTTGAGAATCAAATGAATATAGCTTTAAAATGAAATGAAAGTTTAAAGTGGGCTTCTCTGAACAATGTAGTATTAATGTGCTTTAGCTGCTTGTCCAGTCTGATTTTCCCTTTTACAGTAACGCATGGGGGTTTTTTGCAGGTGATTCAAATATTTCTATGAGCATCTTATTTTGAGACAGAGAAAAATTCTGTTGGATCCTGAAATAGTTGTTGCTGGCCAGTTTGCTATAGAGTTTTCTGCCTCCACAAGCTCCTATAACATTTTGTTTATTCTTTCTGCAAAACAGAATGAACCTCTTTGGAATAGACATTGCCAGCCCTTCTTGAATCAGATTTGAAATGACTCTTACTGCTGCCATTAATTGATTTGGAACAGAATTTCATTTCTATTTTCTGCCAAAATTTTGATGTCATTAATCTCTACTGACTTGAAGCACCATCATAAACACCAGCTCTGGCATGTGTAAGGAGGCAATCTCCCAGGTACAGAAGACACTAGGAATGGGCTCCAGAGACTCTCAAGCATCAGCTACAGATAAAGTAACACTATTTTTGTGTTTACTGTGCATAAAATGTGGTCTACTAAATTTGGTATCCTTTTGGGTTGGAATGGATTTAAACTGTATCCACAATAGCAATTTTCAATGGTGTAATTGTTTCTGAGATATCAGAGAGAAATTGCACAGGTGGCATATGGATCGAAAATTAGCATTTGAACTTTGTAGAGAGCTGAATATGATCCTTTCTTATAGCCATGTTAAGAATTTTTTGCTTTCCTTAAGGGAAATGCTCTCTGAGTTTTTGATATTTTTCCATTTTAGATAAAATTGTTGCTGTCTTCATTTAAATTCTTTTGAGAATATTCTGATGAATTTATGGTAGGAGCACAAATACATCAAGGATAAATAAACAAAGGTTCTCAAAGTGTGTTCGGTTTGTTAATTGGCTATGTCAATAGCAGATGGACATTTCTCCCTGTCCACATGTCCTTATGTGCCTAGAGCTCTTTCCTCTTGCTGCAAATTTAGTATCAGCCAAAGAACCAGAAGACAGAATGTCCTGCTATTGCAACATTAATCTTTTCTGAAGGATTCTCTGATGACATAAGATTAGGTTATTTTTCTCAACTGCCAGATAGCACGTGCTTATCTAAGGAAGGAACACAAGCTTTTTCCTGTGCCTTTTCAACACCTGTGGAAGAATTTGGGCTCCATAAACGTTGTGTGGGAGATATTGAAAAAATTTGGATTTTTTAGTTTGAATTAGAAGGCTGAAAAGAAATGTCTATTTTTTATTCTTGAAAGGGAGGGAATAACTATTTCTAAAATTGCAGAAAGGAGGGGTCCATTGCACAAACTTCTAATCTATTTGATTTAGAGAAAATTTATGTTCTCCTGAAAATAAAGACATAATTTTAAAAATACAAAGCAAAGTACACCAAAGTGAACATGGTGCAGCTTGACCTGAATACAGTCTTTCCAGATCCCAATTTTCTTAAAGGTAGGGAGTCTGCTTTATTAGAGAAGCTGTAATAAAAACCAATCCTCTCAAAGAGTGAGTGAATGAGAACCTCTCCTCTTTTAGCATGTATTTAGAGTTCTGAAAGTTATCTCTTCATGAAGACCATATTTATATCATCAGACTTTTCTGTATCAGCCTTTCAATCTGAACGACATCTGCCTTCTCTACTGAAAGGTTACTGGCATTTCTGTGAATCCTACCTTCTGTGCACCCAGGTGGAAATTGCCAGTTTTTCTGAGAGAAACTGGATTGTGGAAGAATCCTGACCACAGTGCCCTGCATTTGCAACCAAGGGGTCTGAACTGTCTGTCATAAGCAGGCTCTGTTCTGTGACTTCACTGGACTGAGGTATAGTGACAAAACCTGCAGCTGTGGCACAGTGTATTTATTCACTGATTTATTTATCCTCAGGAGCATGCCTGTCCTAGATGCCATGTAATAATGAAAAATGCACCAGTAAAGGAAGCAAGCCTTTCCTTAAACAAAGTCGAGATATTTTCTTATCTTACATAAAACCAAACCTTTTGACAACTCTTACAGCATACAATGTTTCTGAGGCCGCAGGGCAGGATATTGGAGTCAGCCAATACATTAGAATGCAACTGAGATATGCTTCCGGACAGTGTTGTAGGGTTTTTTTAAGATCACAAAGCACAAGGTAGTGCCATTTAGACTTCACCATGTGTACAGGTGCAGTCAAACAATAGCAGTATGGTGTCAGCACACTGTTGTTCTGAGGCATCAGATCTTGCTGTCAGACTTCATGACTCCTACGTCTGCACTGTTGAACTCTACTTCATGTGAACTTCTGCATCCTCCCAAACAGATCTTCCTGTTTCTTCTTACCTCCTCTCATGTTCCTGTGTATCTACTGCCTTTTTATGTTTCCACACTAAATCTGATGCCTATGGATTCACTCTTCCTTCTGGTTTCTCTCCTATTATGCCCATTACTTTTAAGGTACTGTAATGAATTCCTTGCTTATTAACATTTACATCTTTACTATTTGCATGTGATAGGAGCCACTTCTTTTCTTTCATTTTAGCATGATCCTTGCTTTACCTTCTCATTTCCTTTCTTTGTTTCCATGTTGACATATTCCAATGGGAATGTTCCCTAGTTTTGGCCAGGATCCGGAGGTTACTCTGTACCACCTCACATCATTGCTGGGGGTGAGGAGAAAGGGATTTTCTGGCTTCCAAGAAGAAGGGCGTGGCTTCTGGTCCTAAAAACGTGGGGCATTTTCAGACATTGTTCATTGTCTCAGGGTCCATGTTGAGCATTTTTGTATGTGGATCACTGTCTGTCTTGTATACTTTTGTTATTAACATTGTTGCTGATACTGTCCATTTCCTTCTTTCATTGCTGTTTCAAGTAATTTGTTCTTATCTCAACCCGTGATCTGCCTTTTGTGCCTCCCATTGTGGTGAGGAGGGAAGGGAGGGGCTCATGGTCTTTTTAGTGGGAGTACTAAATTGGGGAATGTCATTCCTAAACCAGGACAGAATGTAAGCTCTTTGGGACGAGAAGCCTTTTCAAAAGCCATGAAAATGGTGTGAAAAATATACTACTTCAGAAATACGTTTTAGTAGTCTGGTGTGCCAGAGTCTGTCAGGGAACATAGTATCCTCACTGTCCTCTTGACTGTGATGGGTTTTGCATTCCACATTTGTTGCAGAAGTTCTCCACAGTGCAATAAAGTACCATGTTACTAGCATGAAATTGCATGCTAGCATGAATGTCAGCAATTTGTACTTGGTACTCTTTTTTTTGCATGCATGTGGTCACCTTCATCAGAGACATCAAGAAAGGTAATGCTCAAGGAGCATACACCATATATTCACTTTCAAGAGAGCATCTCAAATCTTTAAATTCTGGAGAAAAGAAGCCAACTTACCTGGAGGGTTAGTTAACCACCATTTACTTCTGAATTTTTTTAAGCATTCTATGTTTAGGCATATCTGTAATTTCAGTCATTGATATGGGGTTTAATTTGGTTTCACTGTAGCATATCTTTAAATGACTTCAGTAATTTTTGTATTTGTTTGTTTGATGGAACAAAGGCTCCACTTACTGCCAAGCATATCAAGATACCATCATATGTGGCTCTGTGTTTAGTTGAACCTGCTATTGAGCAATTTCTTTCTTGGTGATTTGCTTGCTGTGTCCAGGACCTTTCAGTTACTTTTCAGAAAGTTCACAAAATTATTAGCATTCCTTCATTTGCAGAGCAGACTAATACTTGATGCTTAATGCTTGCAATTTCAGTATTGGATTAAGTATTTGTTTGAAAGAATGTATTACCAATGGATTTTGGCTTGCTGCTATCACTTTCCCCAGATCAGGCCAATATTTCAAAACTGAGCTTGCCAATATCTTTGGCACTCTGTGTTCCTGGCACCTGATGTCTATACTGCTAAGTACTTGATTCCTTGGCTGCACTTCTGCTATCTATCAAATATCTGGACCAGTAGCATCAAAACAACAAAGTAATGCTTTGTAGCAGTTATTTTGAGAAAAGAAAGAGTAGTATTTCATGAAATTGTCTAATTACAAATATTGTTAAAGCAGCTGTGGTTCCTGCTGTTGAAATCAGGTATAGAATCTTGGTATAGCACAAAGCCTGACATCATTCATGAGAAATCATGTAAGCTTAAATTGAAGCCCATAAAGTGTCTAAATTTTGTTTGTGTTTGTGATTGATACACTTTGACATTAAAGTGAGCAGATGTAGAACTGCTTATGGGAGCAATACTAGTTTCTGCCTAGACTCAGTTATTAGGTGGCTTCATGAAAAAGTAGAAATTGCTCTGGGAGACAGAGGTTGCTATTTTTAAGAAGTAAATGCTTCAGTCTTGGCATTCAGAGACTCGGCTCTGTGGGAAACCAAATTCTGTGAATTTAATATCTGGAATAACAGAAAAGCTCAAGGAGGGTTGCCAGGTGCGTTCAGCTGGCATGTCTCTGAAGTCCTTGGGTGAGATTGATATCATATGAGCACACGTTCTATTGTATTGTATCCAGAAATTAAAAGCTATTTGTCGTGGTTTAACCTCAGACGGCAAATAAGTACCACACAGCTGTTCATTCACTGTCTCCCAGCAGTGGAACTGGGGAGAGAATTAGCAGGGTAAAAGTGAGTAAACTCGTAGGTTCAGATAAGAACAGTTTAATAATTTAAATAAAATACTATAATAGTAACAATAATAATAAGTTTTAATGAAAGGCAAATAACAAAGAGAGGGAAATAAAACTCAAGAAAGACAAGTGATGTGAATGAAAATGATTGTTCACCACCAAATGACCAATGCCCAGGCAGTCCCCAAGAAGCAGCCCCCTCCACCAAGCTTCCCCCAGTTGCATATGCTGAGCATGACCCCACATAGTCTGGGATATCCCTTTGATCAGTAGGGGTCAGCAGTCCTGGCCACGTCCCCTCACATCTACTTATGCACCCCCAACCCACTCAGTGGTGGGGTAACAAGCAGAAAAGGCCCTTGATGCTGTGTAAGTGCTGCTCAGCAATAACAAAAACATCCCTGTGTTCTCAGCACTAATTCCAGCAAAATCCAAATCACGGCCCCTTACCAGCTACTGTGAAGAAAATTAGCTCTACCCCAGTCAAAACCAGCACACAGTTGAAACAATGCTTACATTCTTGCTGGAATTCTCAGCCAGCAGTACACAGCTGTCATTCTGGTTTTGTATCTATTATTGTTCTGTTCAAGTCATTCTAGAATAAATAGTTAAAATGTTAATTGGCAAAAATTTGTGCTGTTATAAGGTGTATTTTAAGTGGGGTTCTTACAGAGCCATCTAGCTGATGCTACTTAGTTTCAGTAAGAAATGCTTGGATAATTAAAATAATTATTTTTAGACAAAAGTGAAAACTGCCTTGTTCTCGAACAGGAGAAGACATTACACATGGAGATCCTGTGCAGCTCTCCATTATTGCTCACTTGGCTACAATATGTTTTCTGTCAGCTATTGACTCCATGTAGAAGAGGTTTCTTGGCTCTCTTCACTATTCTTTCATGCTCATAGTTGTTCTGCTTAATTTTACAAGGTATTAGTGCAGGTTGTATATATATTATGTATGTGTATTCTATGTACTTCTGTATTTGTATTCCTCACATCATCAGGAGAGACTTGGCAGCACTATGACTCTACTGTGCTGCAATATAATATGCTGCTATCAGTCCTTACATATGTTGGCTTATATTCGTTATTCCTGGGACAGGGTGAGTAGGATAGGGATTTACTGCCTTAAGTGTGAGCACTTCCATGTACTTCACAGTGATCTGTAGACATTCACACACCTCAGACATGAGGTGGATCCACGCCTACCGTAAGGATACCAAGTTTCTTTTTTGTCCCGTAAAGTTTGGATCCTCGTAATTTTCCTCCAGGGATTCTTAACATATTCCATTAGCTCTCTACCACAATTTATGCAGAACTGCATTTTTGAACATGTTTCTTGTGACTCCATTTGTTGGAGAAAGGCGAAAAGAGGGAAAATTTAAAAAATGAAAATGTTTGTCTGTGGAACGTGATTCTTTTATGTGGTGAAAAATTCAAGTGATTCCTTCTGCATTCATTACCTTTTATGAAAGCAGTCCCATCTGTAGGGTATGACATAAGTACAAATATACTACATTTTGCTATAGCTTTATCTAAAATCAATCAGTGGATACCATTATGTTTGCTGAAGAAGAATAAGATTAGGATTAGAGATTAGAAATATCTGTTTTTTCAAATCAGAAGAGTTAGGTGAAATGATCAGTACAGCAATTCTTTTTTCTTTTTTTTTTTTTTTTTGATCAAGCCAAATTGAATCTTTACTGCAAANGATCCTTGTATCACTCTTTGTTAGTAAACATGAACAGGATGAAAAAGTAGCTGGAAGCACATTGTCCTTCTTAAGTTCTTCAATTTGCTTATATGCTCATGAGGCTATCAATATCTAGGATACCTCACAGATGGTATAGTTATTATTTTATTATGCTACATAAGGTCATTTGTTCAGGTAAGCTAAGTAAAAAACTAGATTCCAGTTACATTACCATAATGATTTTACAGCATGTGATTTTAAAGGGGTTTTTTTTCCTTATTCTGTGTCTCCTCATAACCACCAGAAAGAATTCTGCCAAAAATGTCAGGTTTGGTACATTGTATATCTGTCTCATGGCAGATCACTAATTGCTGCTTTCTTTCTCAGCGTTATTTCATGCATTTGGAGTAACAGTAGGGGGAATACTTACTTTTTTGCCTGAAACTTCACAGAAAGAGAGATCTGTGTTCCTTTATCCTAGCCAAATCCTTGAATAGCAGGTACAAGGAAGCTCTACATTCTTACTTAGTAGATACGACCCAATAGAGAGAGATAAATAAGCCACAGGTTTAGGGTTGCTTCTACCTATTAATTGGTAATAGGAAATAGTATCTTTTTCCAGATGTATTTACTGTTTTGTGTTCTTGTACAGCTTCTGTTACTGCTCTTAAATTGCACTCATTAAAAAGGGAAATATCAATATTCCTACTTAACTGATGGGAAATTGTAGCATCAAGTCTTTGTCTAGCCCAAAGTCACATAGGAAGCTAGCAGCTGAGTAGATCTCCCAAGGAGAATTTTTGTAATTCCCAAATCTGGAATCACCATTTTATGGTCCCTGAATTATTAATTTCCCATTGGAAATAATTACCATAGAGAACTTATGCATTTCCAAGGCTGCTACCAGGTAGAACACAAGCATGTTGTAGTACGGTTTCTATGAGACCTATGTAAGACTTGCTTTAAAGCCTATTTCATGTGTCACATTTGTGTATGCATTGTGGATTGGCCTTTGTTGTTTCCATGCATTGCATATGAAGTACATACACCGAGAAGAAATAATGAATACATATATCCCATCAAAGAGAGAGAAAGCATAGCCAAACTTATTAAAAAATATCTTGGCTGGGAAATTATAGTACTTCAACAGCAGCAGCCCAAACAAGCACTTTTCCAAGGGAAATGAGTTCTTCATCTCTGACATTAAAGGTGAAAATCTTTGCTGTGTGTTATTAGCAATAGATAAAATGTAGTTCTGGTATTGAGTAAACAACAATTTTACTACACAAGTTACTAGTAAATGTTTCTCTGATATGTCAAGTAACAAAGAGTGTGAAAATATACGTGTTCAAGTGGTTTTGATCTGCTGAATTTTTTTTCTTACACAAGTGAAGGTTCAAGTTGAATTATACAGTTAATTAGGCTTCATTTTCTAATTTACAGTGCATCAGATTTGATTTTAGGAAGTGTTTAAGGGATAGCAAAATTATTTAATATGTCTGACACCACTTTCATTGTCCTCTATTTCTCAGTCTCCTAAAGTACAAGTGAGAAGCTGTTACATGCATAATTATTTATGTGTATGTGGTGTGATGTAAAGAACCCCTGTGTTCCAGTCAACAAGGTCTTGCACATCATCACAGGACAGAGCATGGTAAGAATAAAAAGAGGGCGAATTCTTGACTCTACAGTACAAATATAAAAGTTTCAGAATTGAAAATTAATGCCATAGCTAAGAGAGTGGTCAGGAAAGAAGCCATGGGCTTGCATATATGAAATTCAAAGGATACCTTCAAGACTAGAGGATAAAAAACTCTTCAGAAAGAAATATCCAAGGTATGTCAGAGGTCTTTCTTGCTGTTGCTACTAAGGTTTCAGGAACATTATTTTGAGCAGTGAATTTATTATGTCAGTGAAATTATTATTTTTCAAAACATGACATTCAGAACCACCATTTTAACATATTTGTTACAAACAATATTTGAAAATAACAAGTCTTCTGTAGAGCACTTGTTAGCCACCTGTGTGTTCCTATGCCTGAATGAGATTACAAATTTAGGAAAGTGTATACCTGTGTTCCAAACTACAGAAAAAAGAATTTCATGAGCTCCTAGGAGATTGCTTACTCTCAGTGACCACTTTAGAACAGGACTAGAGGTGCTGGCTTTGTCTCAGTGTGCTGTTATCTACCAGAAATTGTAACAGCAGCAAACTGTTCAAAACCAATCACCACTGTGTGCCTGATGACTCCGCTGACTTACTGAACTCTTAGTGCCTTTAGCTGAGCAGTTGGCAATAAAGCTGCTGATGGTGTCTGGCCATTCCATCAGACTTTTTTACTGTCTGGCTTAATAATTCAGTGGAAGTTAGCAGTAAGGGATAAAACAGGGTAAGATTTGAAGAATTTCAGATTTACTTTTTGTTCTGTGAATTGCAGTGCATCTCCTGAGCTATGATCAGCGCCCTGTATGTGCTCTTAGCCCAGAGCAGTGAAGACACTTTGCTTAACCTTTTTGAGTGTGTGCAGCATGATTTTGTAAAGACTGGATGGGCTGCCAGCTATCACAGCACTACTCTCACTGATCAGCTGAGTATCAGCTGATGATGTCACACCTACATGTACTAGCTTTGTGATATATATGAAGCCTTGTACAGTAACAATTACACTGTCAAATGCTAAAGAAATTAAAAATAAATGTAAGAGGTTGTATAAGTCCGTGGGCGATCTTTTATTTTGTTATAGTCTGTGCAGGTGCTCACATCATACCACATGTTGTTCTGGTTGCTGGTTCAGGAAATCTGATGTAACCAACATATTGTGAGGTTGAAAGGAGAGTGGGAGTGAAGCCAAAATAATTTGGTCCCTTTAACCGGGAAAGATGAAGATCTGAGAGGGAGTATAACTCCTGCCTACAACTGTTGCAGAGATTATAAATATTAGAGCATGAGAAGAGCTAAAGAACTATGTTGACATAAAAACAAATGGGTATAAACTGTCCAAAGATCAATTTGGGATTCAAAATATAACTCTTCTAACCATTGGAAGCTGCTGTTATAGAACAAGTTTTCGGGGTATTAATAGCCTTAACACTTTTATGGTAGAGCATGATAAATTTCAGGTAAGGGTTTTAAGAAGTAGCTGCCTATACATGTAAATATCCATACTTGGTGATTTAGGAAGTACATTTCTGTGATGTGGTTTCACTTTAGTTTTTATTTATTTATTTTAATTATTTATTTTTCTCTAGTTTTTGGTTTTTTTCCTAGTAGTCAAAATAAACAGGGTAAAGAGATAAAAATGTGTGGAAAGCAATCCTGAGATTTATAAATTCTGTTTTAGAAGAGGCACAGAAGTAGGTTTTCCACTATGTTTGGGTTTTACTGGAGATTATTTTTAAAACTTTTTCCTTTGTTGATAAATAAGGTTCCACGTTTAAATAAACCAAGATATCAATACTGTATCAAAATAAAAATAAACAAAATATAAGATGTAATTGAAATATTAATAGGCTGGTACCAAATTAATACAATATTCAATCATTTTTATATCCTGCATTTGATGAAGTTAATTATATTTTCTCTGTTAAAAATGGCAGTGAGATGGGATAAAGTATTCAAACTGTGCAAAAGATAGGAAAAAATTTGGTCCAAGACCTGAACACTGTGGGTCCAGTTGATTTTTACATAGCAGCCCTTATGAATTACTATGCTCCAGAAGTCCAATTTTTTGTACTGGTAAGTATATTGGTTTGGTGAATTTGACAATTTTAATTTGCTATACAAAGAAATTTGTTTTCCAACATAAATCTTCAAATGAGAATTGATTTTTTTTAAAACTAATGCTTTAATGCAACTATGTTGTTTTATATTGGGGAGAATCAAACTGTTGCATGTATTTAGCTCATGGTATAAAACTATTAGATCAAAATTCTCCTTCCATTTACACTTATACAACCACACTGAATTAGTAACTCAGCAGATTAATATTTAAACTGTTGCTCAAGGACTTCGTTGCATAAATCCCATTAATGTTAATTCCTAGGCACTATGCTGAAAATGTACCTTTAAGTGTCTGTCAGACCAGCGATTCTTATAAAATCTTATAAGCCAATTTAATTTGGAAGTAGCAGTCTAACCCAGTGCAAATGCAAAGTTATTAAATATTAATTCTTTAAGAAATCAGTCTCAGGTTTTTCATTTAGAAAATAATTGTTGCCAATATATCTTCCATTGATCTAGGCATCTTCTCTATCTGTTATTTCAGGGGCTTGCTAGTTTTTTACTACTTAAGCTGAATGTTTTCTGTAGATTTAACTTATCTGTTATTCTCATCAGAGAACTTTTTTCTTACTTAAGTACTTTTGAATATGTAGAGAAAAATGAACCACAAAATGTCATTTGTAAGCTGTTTAGTCATCTTAAGCTATATTAATAATACATCCTTGATTGTTAATCTATTGAGAAGTATTTTTTTTGTTTCCAAGTTAAACACACTTTTGAGAAATGGACAACATGCCAAAATATATCCTTTTTTTGCAATCTTTGTCAAGATGTAATTAATCCTTGCAGTTCAGAATGTGTTAACAAAACAGATATGTACCGGTAAGAGGTCTTAAAGCTTAGGGAAGGAAACCTGTTAACTACCACAGTTATAATATATTTGCTGGGGGGGAAGAGGCAGATGCTACTGATTCATAGTTAATTTCCACAGAGGAAACCTTGAGTAAAGATACTTAAATCAAAAAGAGAGGCATAGGTTCAGGAGTGTAATTGCACTGAAGCTTAGAAAATGCGGGTAGAAACATTTTTAAAAGAGAGACAGAACTGTAAGTTTTGTTTGGACAAGGTGAATGTAGTGTTATGGCTTATCCCAAATGTACTTTCTAAATCTGATTCAGCCCTAATATATGCTATTTTAAAAATTACATTAAGGCCATTTGATCACACATAGCATCTAGCTTGCAATGTACCTTCAGTGGTATGGAATGGTTTAACAGTGGTTTCTCACATTTGTGGGACCGTGTATCAGAGCCTGCTGCTGCCACACCCCAAAGCAGTATGGAACAGGCAGGTGGCCCCACAGGAGCAGTGCCTGGGGAGGAGCAGCCACCCCCTGGCCTGTGCTCGGGTGGCCCCCAACATCTCCCTGCTGCTTCTGCTGCTGCAGCACTTCCCTGAGGAGCTCCCACTCTGGGCGAGAGCTTCATTTTGAGCAGGAAGCACGTTCTGAGGGGATGGCTACTGGCATCAAAAATAGACTTTCTTTCTTGCTTGCTTGAACGACTACAATTTCCACCACACTCAAGGAGACTCTGGGGCAGGAGGTAGTGTTTCACCATACCACAGGCTGACACACCAGACAAGGCTCTAAATAAACCGACTTCCTGGCACATCCAGGTCTTTTGTCAAGACCTCCTGTATAAGCATTTTGAATCTGTCTTTCTGGAGATTCCCAATAAGATGAACCAGATTCTTCTAGACAAGTGTTATTAATACATTTCTGCTCTTGTTCTGGTTTATTTTCTAATGCAAAGTTTCCTTTCAAGTTTTCTAATATCTTCCACTTATCAAAACAACAGAAACATTTTTCTTCTTTTTTGATACTTTTCTGTTGGAATGGTGTCAGGTGGTGCAGCTGGAGCCCCCATGTCACAGCCTTACTTGAAAGGAACTAGCTGAGAAGCTTTGCAGACTCTTAACGGTCATGCACAAGAAGGTTTGGGAAACAATATTAAAGGGAGAAGGAAGCTAGCTAATGTTTCAGAAAGGAGAAACCAGAAAACTCAGCTAACTGAAGGTCTGTCATTTTGCTTTCAGACTCAAGTAATGGAGACCTGGAGAAGGGTAATGTTAAAAACAACTAAAAATTATTTGTGAAAAAATCTATTTTAAGTGTTACATTTATCATTTTCATGAGGTTAAAGATTTTGTTAGAAAATTAATAATGTTGGAAAAAACAGACTTACAAAAGCCTTTTTCATAGTTTAATACGGCAACAGATCTTAATGTACTAGAAGAGCACAAAGTACGCGGCATAGTTTTTTGGTTATGTGAAAGGTCTCAAATGTCAAATGAGGAATTAAACTGGTAGATTACAACAGAAATATGAAGTTTAAGAGAAAGTATTCTTGGTTATATTTAAATTTTATGGAACAAGCAATTGCAGAAAAATTATAGATTGAGTAACTGTAAATAAAAAGAGAAAATATCAGTGATGCAGAACAACCTTGCTAAATTGACAAATTAAGAAAAGAAAAAGTAGGCATTTCATTACGGAAATACAGCTGGAAAAGGAACATTAATTATGTATGTAAAAACAAGGAATCCTCAATCCATTCCTCAAAAGTGCTTAGTCTGGAAATGATTCAATGGATCATATTAAATAATCAGTCTGACACTGATCTCAGTACATTTCTGTGGTATATAGAGCTAAAGTGATCCTATATAGTCATGTGGATATCACATGGAAAAAAAGGACTTTTATTCCCATTTTTGGCTGTGGGATAAGAGTTTCTTCAGTGCTTCTGAGGAGTTTCTGTAGTTCTGAATTCAGTGCTTGAAGGAGTTGAATACTGTGGAGGGATCAGAAGGGATAATAGATGTCAATATATAAAGGAAAATAGTTTCATAGAGTACAAAGAAGTAAGTGCAAAGTCTTCTTAGTTTAATTGTGAAAATCTTAATACATGACTTAATGAGTATAGCTACATATTTGGGAGACAATTTTGATGGTAGTGGGTTTTTGCTGTATCAGGCAGTGGCACTGAAGACAAGAAAATACAGTATTTTTAACAGTGAAGGAAGTTAAACATTGTCTCACTTTATCAAGGGTTGTGATGGATTCTTCATCACAGTCATCTTTAAAATAAAAGCTGAATGTTTCCCTAGAGGACAAAATTGTGTTTAACTTGAAGCAGAGTTAGCTGAGTAAAGTTTTTCAGAAGGTATAGCAAGCCACATGTACATAGGGGTTCTTTCTCTTTTCAAATATGCCAGTCAGTTAAACGTAACAATTTCTGATTACTTCATAGGCTTTCTACAAGAAGCATATGTATGTCCCCATCATTCTAAAAATTTATGTAAAATTTTATAAAATGCTTTTTCTTTTTTTCTCTTTTTGAAGTAAATAGTGTTTTCTAGTCTCACTTTCCATTTAAGCATGAAGAGGTGAAATTACTTGCCTGATAAAGTACAGCTCTCCTTATTCCCAGGCCAGTTTCCTACAGCACCCTGTTTCATATTATTTTTGTAGGAAGTCATATTCCTCAAAGCAATCAGGCATTTATGCTGTTTCGGCCTATGCCTTTTATTGAAGAGGAGTTATTTGTATGGACATTGTATACATATTTGAGACTTAAGTGGAATAAAGACGTGCTATTTCATGCATTGAGTGGCAGAAAATCACAGACAAGATTAACAAGTGAAACTCTTGTTCTCTTTTCCTTTACTTCACCATTGAAATAAAAAAAAAAAACAAAAACAAAAACCAAAAACATGAAGAGGTAAAACATATGGACCATTTCAAGAATTCATTGTAACTGATGTCTTTCTAAATTGGTCAAGCATTTATCCCTGCATACTATTGAATGGTGTAGTAATTTAGCTCATGGGAGCAAATCTTCTGTGTAAAAGGAAAATTGCATGATCACTCTATCTTATTTTAGCTACACTGTTAGACATGGTCACACTTATTTCTCATTTGATGAGTTCTGTGCCTGTCCCTTTACTAGCCTTTTTAATTTCTTCATGTCATTGCTAAAAAGCTAGCTTTATGCAGTACTGCTCACATAATCCGCTGGCTTTCCATGGAATGCTGTTGGAAGGTGCTGACAATCTTTAACTGTGCTTTTATCCTTTCACCAAGTAAACTGCACAATTTGTGAAAACAGTATTTACCTGCCAAGGACTCTTTATTGATCCCACTCAGTGCTTCCTACCTTTGGCACAAGTGATAATCATGCAGACTAAAATAGCACTCCTGAAGTACTTCCTTGGTCTTTATGACCCCCAAAGTACTGCTTGCACAAAAGCAGAACCACTGTCTGTTAATCATTTTTCACTTTATGTTTCTCGCCTGACACACGTAAGTTTATCAAAATTTTTCTGAATATCCCTAGTTTCAAATAAATAGAAATTTAGTCTATCCAGAGATTAATTTCTAAATTCTCTGGTTACTTATTTTAAAGTGGGCTTTAGATGTGCCCAAGTTTGATTAATAACGTTTTAGAAGATGCTTAGAAATTTCCCAAGGTAAATTCTGCAGTCTTCTCAAAGCTTGGGCCATGCTTGTGTTGTCACAGAAGTTCCTATTTTCTTGTGGTTTTCCTCACCACTCCTTTTCATAATTATTATTGGCACACAACAGTATTTCTTCTCAAATAAATATCTTTCAAATAAAACCTGTGGGTTTTTTCCCTTCTGAGCCAGTCTATTAATTTCTCCATTTTCATTTGTGAGGAATGTACTTAGTACGTCCTGGTTGGAAAAGGCATACTGTTCTTTGCACCAATGAGTTCCTGGAAAGGTACTTAGCTGCTAAAGACAAAAACATTGATATGATAGATTGCTGACAAGGCTTTTTCCAGCCTGTATAATCTTACATGTTACAGAATGTTATTTCATGATATGTTTTTAAATATGCTTCTTATTTACCTCTATTAATCTCTGTGAGTCTCAAAAAAACCACCTATGCATTTCTATTGGCCATATTCTACTACATTTAGCTGCTTGGATTCCTATTTCAGACAAGAAATTATAATCATGATGCTAAATATGGAACCATGTTTATAACCAAGCTGTTTTAGAGGATTTTATTGCAGTTTATGTAGTTATTGTTATCATTACTGATAACAATATTGTCTGAACAGTAAAAAAAGAGGAGAATAAAGCAAAGTTTACAAGTACATAGACCCTACAGTGGAAAACTGTATTTCAGTTTGAAAATGACAGACATCCACTTAATCATTGTCCCTAGCTGATATTTAATTAAAGCATATATGCAATTTGAATTAAATGCCTAGTCAATTTGAAGGTCGTGTCAAATTGAGGTTTTTGTGGATAATGGACTAGTGAAATATGTTTTAAAGTGATTGTCACTGGTGTTAATGATTCGAAAAGAACAATGCATACTGAATCATTCATTCAGATATATATGTATGTATGTGTGTGTATACATATATATGTTTAGACTCTTTCAAGAGTTTCAGAAGGGTGTCATTGTACCAAAAAATATAGACCAATTAGTGTCCCATATCATAAAATGTCATTTTGTGTAACAGAAGTCCTTGGCACATAGACAGCTTCCTGTCTACAATTTCTATGGTAATGCCAAGTAAACTGTTAAACCAAGTTAAATGTCTATAGAGTGTCCAGCATAAAATCCCTGCTTTCCAGTGTTACTTCTACCCTACTGTGAGGTCCTTAGTATCTCTATGGCTTACTTTTCACAAAAGCAATTATTTTACTGAAACCACAAATCCTACTCGAGTTAGTCTTTATCAAAGAAACCAGACCTGGCCTCTATGGGGAGAGTTTTGTACAGAGTAGAACAGCGCTTCCTGCCCACTTTTCTTAGTTCTTAATCTTTTCCACTCCCCACAGGCAATCCAGATCATACTTTAATAGGCTAAATATCATATTAAACATTATCAGTGGAATTGCTACTAATTTTGAAATGCTGTAGCTATTAATTCTGAGTTCTCTGATTTCTGGGAGATCCTGGTTTGCTTCCTTCTTTCCTTGTCGTGATGGGATTTTCAAAGCTAGCTATGTGTGTAATTAGTGTGGACACCATACCTTACTGTTGGAACTGTGTTATCTGGCACATTAAGGCACCTCATAAACTCATTCAAAAGAGACTTCCACCTTTCTTCTGAGAAGATGAAAGCCCTTTTCTCTAGAAAAGCAATTTAAGTCTGACCAGGAGGGCGGACTTAGAGATTCTAGACCTTATTCCAATGTATTTTTAATTCTGAAATATCTAGCTGGTAATGAAGAAAGATAGATATGGGAAAGAAATTAAAATGAAGCTTGCAGCTAGCTGCTTAAAATTATCAGAGCAAGTGAAAACTCAGTGGCTGGTTTCCCAGATGCTATTGCTCATCAAGGCTCCAGGCCAGTGAAGAGAGAGCATTATGGAACTTGGTTAATAAAATTATGTATGATGTATTACAAAACTCCTGTAATAAGCCTTTGCAGAACTGTTTCTTAGCAGTTCATTTGAAGTTGGATCCGTATGTGATACCTTCCAAAAGTAATTCAGTGCCACTGAAACCAACATCACTAAACAATGTGTTCAAATATATGAACACAAAAGGGTAGATCTGGGCTTAATTTTAATATTAATTTACATGCATTCAGAATTACCTAACTCCCAAATACTGTTGTTAGGTTTACTTGTGTTCTAAAAATAGTAGAATACACATGCATTCAAACAAACAGGAGTCTGACAGTCTCCAGTTGTAGCTGCAGTTTCTTTGAAGTCATGAGTTGGCCAAAGTTCAGTAGAAAGGTCTGCAAGCCTTAGGACACTTCTCATTGAAACTGACATCTGATATAAAAAAAGGAAATCAGGTGAAGTTCTCTTTCTGTTGAGGTATCCTTGGAAACATTTCCTCAGTACTTCAGCTTGGTAAATTTTGCTGGGTTTGCAGACAATTGAGGATTTCTGAGTTTTCCTCTAGAATCTCAGGTTTTCATTGAAGAAGTGAATTTGCTTGAATAGACTAGAAGAGGAGAAGAAGCTTAGTTCTGATTAGACAGGTTGGAAAGAAGGCTGTTGTTGAATCCTGGAAGTTCATTGTTACCCAGAGGACTAGTGAAAATGAGAAAGGTTTCTGTGATGATCTGAATGGGCTTTGGATCATTTTTATTTTGGCCAAGTGATAAAGAACACCGATTTCAGGGATGTAGGAGAAAGATCTAAAACAGTGCTATATTTCTTAAGTTTTTGGGTTCTTAGCAGATGGAGATGTATTGGGGTGTTTCAAAGGCTTTTTCATGTGCTCTGTCCTAGACATAGGCCTAAGAAAAACAAATTGCTGTTTGCACTTCTGCATTTAGCAGGAACAAGGATGTTAATGTGTGCATTCTATGATACTGCTGGCTCTTCATCTGTCCAAGGAGCTGGCAGTGGCAGCTTACACCATTATTAGTTCATCACTGCATAATGAGGTCATGCTTGCGAATCACTAAGCTGCCAGTTCCCTCGATACTCAGGTCGTGTGTCATGCCAGGTGCAGAATTACTGATACAGTTGCCTCATTCCAATGGTTGTTCTATGATTCATTCACATGGAGTCACTAAAGAGTTTGTAGCCCATGTGATCCTGGAACAGCTACCACAAATGTGGATTTTGTGTAGCACCCTATATGTTATGTTTGCACTCTGAATAATGAATGAAACAATGGCACTGCTGTGTAGTCTTTATTATGGTTTTGAGTACTACTAAATATACTGTGTCTGCAGCTAAACCAAGCATTTTCTTTATCAACCCTGAAAATTCAATAGTTAGCCCACAATATGAAAATAAATGTTGGTTGGTTGTCTTTTTGATTATTGTTGCTGCTGTTATAAACTTCCTTATACCATTTTCTTCCTGCCCCTTCCATGAGATTCCTCTAATAGACTTTTCTAATCCTCATGTTTCTCTCTATAAAGATTCACGGTCATGAGAGTTATACAACTTATTGAAAGAAAAATTAAATTCATAGTTTTACAGAATTCTTTTTTATTCTGTGTTATTTGAAGAATAATCAGGAAGTACCTGCAGTGAGACTATTGTAATAATGAGACTGGGAAAGAGATGTTTATGTTCAATAGTACTCCCCATTTCCCCAGTACATTATTCCGAACTTGCAGAGATTTTATTTCTGGGACACATAGGTAAATAATCTTACTATTGAGTGATGGTACTCTCTGAAAACTCTTTGCTTTATCAATGACTAACACAAATGTAGACCTGTAGCAGGGTTTTATTAGATAATTCTGAGTACAAATAATGAACATAAGGTATTTCACTCATCCTTGAACTGTGCTTCAATAACGAGTTAAGAACTAAAATCTAATAAAGATAGTAGAATCTAAGTTGGTTGTGAAGCAATATGAAATTCATATGGAGCCACTTTTGTATTACAGAGTTGCAGTTTGCAAGTTTTTTTAATGTCCTTAACTGCATCTTGCAATGACAAATTCAGTTTAATAGGCACCTGGCAAAATTAGATACTTGAATGCATAAACTGAATTTGTGCACTTTTATGGGAAGAAGGAACTATTACAATTAACTCAGTATAGGGTTTACATGTGCAATTAGCCACTGATTTCATGTGCACATTTCTTTTCACAATGTCTTTGGGAATCAGCAGATTAGATCCTTTTGTATGAGGTAAATTGAGCATGCAAATATTATTTCTTTTGAAATTCAATAACAAACAAATAGCTCATTTACTTGCATAATGTTAATTGGTTATGTTAACCACATTCATGAATGCACATTTTATCTTTGCTACTTGTTCCTCTAATTCTTTATAGTACTGTACAACTGTAGAGTACATAGTCCTAAACAAAGGATCTTATCACTCTGTCTTATAAAAAAACAATAAACAACATTGGGTCAGGCTTTAAAAATAGCTTCATAATGCTGCAGCTCCAAGTCAAGCATCTAGTACAGGGAAAATTATTTTCAAAAGCACTCAGCACCCAGCAGTTCCCACTGAGAACGGTGAGAGCTGATGAGTAGTAACCATTTTTGACACTCTAGTGTCTTGTTCATATCAATTGAATTTCAACTGTATTTACCAAAAAAAATTCTGTTGTCTTCTGTTAAAAACTTCTCCTTCCAAGAGATGCATTATTCCAAGTATTACAGCTGTGAACCTGATTCTTTTCTGTTTGAAGAAGTAACTGACTAGTATAACAGATGGGCAGGAGGAGGTGAAATAACTGTTTTATACCTAGCACAGAAAATGGAAAAAAACTGGTTATTTCTCCAGAAGCTGTTTCTTGTCCTGTTCTGCTTTTGCAGATTTTTACTGGATCTGTTCTTGAATGAAGTCTTAATTGTACAAGTTCTACAGTAATTTTTATTGGGTTTTTTTTACAGATATACACAATTTAGCTCAGTGCATGTACATATACTTTTCAAAACCTTGCAACAATGCTGCCGGTTGGTGAAATTAGATATTTATCATGTAAATCTTGCATTAGAAAACAGGGTCAGAAAACCTGGAGGATAAAGATTTGTATCTATTAACAAAAAAGAAAAGTAATGACCATGAATCCCAATAATTTCCTACATTAGTCAGCCGATGTGTTTCAACTGTGAGCAAGAACTGTCTTCTGCAATAAAAGAAATTAGTCTATTTACAGTCACTGGCTGGATTCTTCACTGGAGCTGGCAGACATCAGTGTTGGAGAGATTTTCTTGGCTAATGAAAGATGAAGCATGCCTTCAGGAAATAGTGATTCCAACTTTCATGATCCAGTGAAATTTTCTTATCTATGTTCAAAATTCTGGCTTAAAATGACCCTTCTCTTTTATTCTGAAAAATGAAGCGAATACTCAGATGCATTTGAATTTGGCAAAAACTGTACTGGAAAATTGGCAATTGTTGATTTTGTTTTCAACTAAGGCACTAAAACTCTGATTTTGTCCTGCTCCTTCTACTGATTTCTGAGACTGAGCCATAGTAATGTGGAGGAGCTTTTTGTGCAGCTTGTGGTTGACCTGTATATTTCCTAAGATGACAGAAACATATAACTTCTGTACTTGCTGGTTTTTAGCCTCTCGTCAAATTCATTAAGAAAGCACTGAAAAAGAGCTAAAGAAAAGGCATAAATATCCTGATTTACTAGAGGTGACAGCAGTCCTACTGTATGAGAAATAAGAAATTATGTATAAAGCAAGAGTTTGAGGTAAAAGAAACGTAATTCTGTCCTCACATTGTGTAGCTACCTTTCAAAAGTTGAGAAAACTTTCTTTTCAAAACCATGGTTGAGATAATTTTTGCTTTACCCTGTTGCACTCTACAATTAAGTATTAACATTATTCAGTACAAACTATTTTTTTATTAGAAGAATAGTGTTGAATTTGAATTAAATGAAGCTCCCAAGAAAGTATACCTTGCTTTCATGAAGGATACTCCTTTCATGAAAGGACAACTTACTCCTTTCAAAAATATAATTTCTTTTCAAGAAACTGAAATATGAGTAATTTGTAAAGTATAATTGCTCAGTTTAGCCATGAACTAATTGAAAAGGAGGGCAAAAAATGGAGGGTATTTTATTTTAAATTACTTCATATTTTAGTGTTTTACCTCTACATGGTCATTCATGCTATATAACAAGTAAAAATCAAACTGAGGAGCAAAATGAACAGTGTTCAGAGTGCTAAATCAAATGTGGCAGAAGCAGCTTTGAGTGGTTGGACTAAAAACAGCCATGGTAAAAGGATTGTAACAGAACTACTGAGTATTTAGATAAGATTTGTGAATTCTGTTATTTTTGTTCCCACATGTAAGAAAATCTTCAGCTTTGATAATAAATGACAAAAGGAAGAACAGTAATCAAATCAGATAGTGAACAGCCTGTAATTTGGAAAATTGTATCTTTAGTCTACTTAACATATGCAATTACCAATCAGCTTGCTTTTGATACATTTGAGGAAATAAGACTTAATTTGATAATTAAACAAAAAACTAACAAAAAATGTTAAGACTATTATTTACATGTGATGTATTTGCTAAAGGAAGCTTTACCGTTATGCAGTGGAAAAGAAAATGTGTAGTTTTCCAGCTTTGTATCCAAAGGTACCTGCAGCTTTAGCAAAACTTAGTGTTATCTAGGTTATAACACTATTCTTGACTTTTTCTCTGAACAGAAGGAGCCTGCAAAACACTATTTGCATTTCCTTATTTATTTTATTACATGGGGATAAAGAAAAAAATCCAACAGCACAGTTTTAATATAGTATTGCAGTTCCTCTAAGTTACATAGAAATTATTCCACCTGCCCTTCATTTTCAGACTGAGAAGTACTGAATGTTCTTTTTCAATTAGTAGTAGCAGTAGTACTAGAAGTAATAATAATAATAATAATAATAATAATAATAATGGTTAAAAACTGTACCATTTACTCTAACATATTAATTGTATATCTTGCCAGGCATGGCCTCAGTTACAGTGTAAACTCTTACCCAGAGCGGCTGGAGTCATTTAGATTGAAAAATTCAGTAAAGTGATAAGATGAGAAGCCCTTTGTATTCTCTAGTGATTTTCTCATATGGAAGGGATCATTTTGTGTCTCATGAAGCAAATATTCTGACATGGTTCTGATCCTAAGTACTCTGATCCTAAGTTTTATAGGAAGCTCAAGGTAACGGAGCTCACTGCTTCTTTTCTCCCTCTCTGTTGAAGATGTCCTTCACAGAAATGCAAGGACTTTTAAAGTGATTTCCAGGCTTTCCATCCTCCTCTATCAGCTGCTTAGTGCCTCAAGCTAATCTAACTATGATATATGGTAAATATTTTCCCTTGCAGGAAAAGTGCTTAAAGTTATTTCTATGCATTGATTGAGCACATTAGGCTAATATTTATCCATTTGAAACCTGGAGGTTTAGCAGTACATCATTTAATAGCTATGTACTGATTATAAAGAGTAATTATACATAAGAATATCAAGGAATATTAAATCCCTTGTGGAGGAACCATCATAGATATTTTAATGGTGATTAAATCTGGGGAAGCCGGAGTAGTTTGAAACACTGCTTATTAATTTCAGAAGGTGCATGGTTCTCTGAGCATTACATATAAATAGGAGAACTAACATTTATGGATTTAATGACAATTTTTGAGCCTCAGGAATGCAGCCTTCAGGTTTCTTGCTGCAGTTGGGTGCATTTGTTTGTTTCGAAGGCTGTTCTCTGTGCAAAGTTCACACTGTTTCCAACTGTATCAGTATGAAGTTCTTAGTAATAATGTTTATCCCCTTTGTTGGTGCTTGAAGGAGTTCCTCAGCCAATGTGATCTCTGAGTTCTTGGGATCTTCTTAACGTTTCCTTGCTCTTTTCCTCCTAAACAATTACCACTACCTTTTGTCTTCAGTGTTGCTGCACATTGTTTTCTCTTGCTTGTTCAAGCCAAAGACCAGTACAGGACTAGGTTGGAGAGCTGTACCATTTTAATTCCATCTCACAAAAAACAAAAAAACAAAAAAACCAAAACCAAACAAGAACAAAAACAAACCTAGTGAAAAAAAAAAAAAAAAAAAAAAAAAAAAAAAAAAAAAAAAAAAAAAAAAAAACAAAAAAAAAAAAAAAAAAAAAAAAAAAAAAAGGAGAAATGCAGACTTCCCGGGAATCTTTGGGAATAGGTTTTTTCTGACAGGCATTTATTTAGATGGGCAATTTTCTCAGATAGGCATGCATTTGTGACACATTCCATTTTTGTTCATTTCGCTTTTTTGTGGTTTTTTAAGATCAGAGGGTCAATTCTGATGTTCCCTATGAAATAAAAATTTGGTTTTTATGTTATGAATTTGCTTCAATCATGGATGACAGGTAGCGCCTTCAAGTTTAGCATCAATTTTTAAAAAGACCTTTTTAATTTTCAAATTAGCGTTAGCTATTGCCATGACATAATATTGTGAAAGAACATAGCAAAAATATCCAGGATTTGTTTGCTGAAATATTGATAAGTTTTTGTAGTAGCATGGAGTTAGTGTGATTTCACTGGCGTCGCTATAAAAACCACAAATGCTATTCAGAAAATGAAGGCATAGACTGATCCCATTGACTTTTGAGATCTGCTTACACACTAGCCTTAAAATCTGACCTATTTTCTCTGCATGTGCTATTTGGCCAAGTGATTGCTTGTCTAATTCCATAGAGTTACTTCAGAGGTTGGTACATGTACAATAAATGTATGCCCTTTTAATTCCCTTATTAAATGGAGGACATATTTATTATGTACAGTGACGTCAGACAATAACTAAATTTTTTTGCAATTTTATCTTGTTAGCCTTGGGTGTAGATGGAATGCTAACTTGCAATTACCATCTTTGGATAGTGTATTATAGAGTGATCTATAGTCCCACAATTGATTTTAATACTTTTTAGAGTCTAGATGCTCTTCATGTTATTGTTTAAAGAGCAGGTCAGCTTTCCAAAATTATTCTGAAAATGCTATGGCATGATTCCGTGCCTGTAACTATAAAATACTGGGTTTGGATATAAAAATTGGGTTTGATTGTTATCAGGGGTTTTTTGGGGTTTTTTTAACTGAAAGACTCTTTTATGATGAAAAATGGGTTGTTGTCAGCTGTGCTATACCCATGCCTCTCCTCAAACTGATGAAGAATGTGCCACCATCTTCTGCCACCATCACTGTCTTAGAGCCAGGGATGCTAAGCCCAGAGTGTGAGGTGTGATTTGCTGTCACTGGCACAGCTCACATGAGACAGAGATTAGAGTCTCACCTTTCTCTGGTCCCTTAGACCAGCTGAACAGGCTGCAGTGCTGGAAAGGGCTCCCATTTCTGCCACAAGGGGATTCTGTAGTGACAACGTGCTTGAAGACCAACTAAATTTCATTCTGAGTATTCCTCTGCAACCCTGGTATAAGAGGACTGGGAAGGAAATATAGGGGAGAAAATACTGTGGAAAGTCAGGAAAGCTCTGTAATTTATAGGTTACCATAATTTAAAATGTAAATCTAAATTGATTATTTGCATACATTAACCTCTGTGTTTTTCATTAATGCTACAAATTATTGGCTAAAATAATTCGGCTGTGCCTTCCAGGTTTTTTACTAAAGATTCTGTCAAACTTTCCCTCAGTTTTCTCAGACTTTCTCTCTTGAATGCCTTCACATTCTCATTTCCCTGTTGTAGAACAGGGAATGTAAGAAGAACTGCATCTTCTTGGATAAGGAGGATGCAAAATTACCTTGTTCAGTACATGAGACTTCTCACCTGTTGCTTCTTCTTGATTTACTAATAAAATTTGTGAAGACAAGGGAAATGAATGTGCAGATTTCTGTTTTATGTCTTGGATTAAAAGTACAACAGAAGATGCTGACTGAATATAAGAGAAACTGGAAGCATATCCTGTGATATACTTGCAGTATACTTTATTATTTTCCCCTGAAATAATTAATGCTAGGTTTGGAAATCATCTATAAAGCCTGAAAACTCCATGACTATGTCATAGAACACAGGGCAATGAGAGTGGTGTGGACATGAAGTCCACCTGCTGTGAATGCCAGGCTCTCCAAGAGCCACCATCAACGGTTCAGGAAAGAATTAAGAAATATATAGCTATTTGCATTTCATAATAGATAAAGTGTTGGGCCTTCATTAACTCCAAACTCCTTTGGATGAGTTGTCTAACCTGGCTTGGTCCACTTTGTCCCTATCTTCCTCTAGTGAGTCCCAAGCTGCATGTATTGTAAGAAAAAGGGATAGAAGTAGTCCTAAGTACTGATTCTCAGAGATTCATATACAATTAAAGACTTTCTCTCAGCTATGGGCTATTTTAATTACGGGTAGATTAGGAATTTACGAAACAAGGCAACCAGTGTCCTAAAATCAAAACTGCCTAAACAAATCTTATAACTCAATAGAATATAAATTAATAAAAATATTAATAAAAAATCTGTGGGTAGAACCACTAAATGAGCAATTTCATGCAGAAAAGTGATTTTCAGAGAACGAGTTATATGTTTATGATATATGTGCATATTTAGAATCAAAACTAGTCAGTGTTTAAATTAGAAATATCACATAAAATCTTAAAATACTGAAAAATGAACATAATGCATTGCTGGATATGAAAATACAACTAATCATTTATGTTGATTGAACAGTATCTGTTTCTCTTGCAGAAATACTGGAAATATGCTCCTGCATATTTGTGTTTGAGAGAAGAATGGAGGATCAGTCGTTTTTTTCTAGAAATATAATCTGTGATTTTGTGTTTGGCTGAAGTAATTTGCTGATGAAAAGCTCTGTGAATGGTTTTGATTAGAATTACTTGGGAAGTTGAGATAGAGGTCCACTTTTCTTCAGCTCCTTCACCTGTTAATTCCACTGAACTATCAACTGAAAATATCTTTCTTTTTCTACCGGCAGTCATGACAGCTTCAAATGTACCTTTTGCAGGTGATAGTTAATGTATCATTCCTCAGCAGCATAACTTCTTCCTTACTTGCCTGGTAATAGTGACGCTGTAGTGTCAAGTTTCCTAAATCATCATGCATTACAATAAACTGAACTGTGTATTTCTGATTTTAAATGGAATATCTGCGTCTTGTACAAATCTGTAGATCTGTAGCTTTTGGCAGTAGAGCTTCAATGCAGATATGAAATTGCATAATAGTTTTCTTATTTAGCACTAGAGGTATGGCTCAGGTTAATTCTGGTATCTTCAGATACATGCAATTTATTGCAATTTGCTGGTAAGATGGAGTTTGCTTTTTTCATTACCTTGACTAATAGTCATGCTTAATTACTTGATTTTACCTTTTTTCCCCACATCTTCATGTTTGCCATTATTTAACAAATGCTATTTTGAAGTATTTCTTCAGAGTTTCCCAATATTTGTGAAAAATACTGACCACAGTTAGAGCAAAATAACTTTTTCTCATCCTTATTTTACTCTGGCGTAAGTTCATTGCCTTTTCTGCCTTGGTCTTTGACAAAATAGTAATATTATTCTGAAGGTCTTTCAACACTGATTGTTCACTTCAGTCTGCAAATCCTAAGCCAAAGTTATAGGAAAAGTCAGTATTTTTGCTAGTTAGTCTAAAGATTTGTTAAACACTTTTCAGCAGGAACAAAATGCAAATGTATCTGGAAACAGTTTTAATTACACTTGTCATGTTACAGCAAGAAAGCTGTCACCAGCCAGAGGCTTGAAAACACTATCATCTGACACTGACAGGTACTGCTCCTATTGTAAGAGACTGTAAACAAATTTCCAACCTGTATAATACTGGTTTGGCAGTCAAGATGAAAAGTTTAATCTTTAATATTTAAACAATATGATAAATATTTAAAGAGTAGAATATTTTATTTTTCTGGAATTCATCAACCAGTATTAAATCAGGATAGATGCTTCTTAAAGTAGCTTATCTCTTGCAATTGTGTAGCTGGTGTCACAAATTATATTACTTTTCAGGTAGATGAATGCCATCAGAGGGCGACTCAGAAATCCCTGCAATGATTACCTTTATTTTGAAATACCTTTCTCAATTTATTCATGTTATGAGTGATGATTGAGATTTTGCAACTTTCGTTTCCTAGAAATTAGGGTCTGTTTTTCTTTTAATGAGTGAAGCCAGTACTTGTAGGTGTTATAGAACATACGGAAGCACATAAACATTTGTCATGCTGAATTTTAATCACCTCTCTGCAGTATTATGGATTCATTAGTCATAACTCTACAGCCAGTGATTCAGTGAAAACTAAGCAGGGAGCTAAGCCCACTGATCTATATGAAAATACATGTCCATTTATACTATTTTGGCTTTTCTCGCAGGCTGAGCTGAAGCTGTGGTGTCTCCTCTGAACTCCTTACACTGCATGCTGTCCTGTTTGTAATCTGACATTACTGTACAGATGCAGCAAATGGGATAACTAAGGAAAATGCCCTGCTTTGTGACAGGCTGTTTCTTTATCCATCGCAATTTTTGTGAAAATACAGTCTTACTTTTCATCCGATGCCCAGATATGCTCTCTCCTCTTCCCTGTTGAGGCAGAAGCAGACAACCACTGTTCTTAAAAAGTAGGCACCAGAAGCAGAGTAAACTACTCTTTCTAAGCAGAAAATACTTTGTAGAGAGAAGAGGAATTCATATTGGGATGCCTTCAAAACTAGGTTTCAGGCAACGAGGCCTAGGCTTTTGTTTCTGTATTACAAATGGCAGTGGAAACACCTTAGTTCCATTGCTTTTTTCCTCTCACATGCCCTGTGACCCTTTTGAGACATCTAATATGGGCAGTACTTGAAGATATAAAGGTCCTTTCATGCATTCTCACTTAAATATTCTTATTTCTTTGAGTCTCTTCCAATTATTCTATTTTTTCTGCCCATACTTGGAAAGTAGTAGGTTTTTCTTCCCCTGCAGTATAAAAGCAACTTTTCTCTGAATTATGGGGCCTTGTAGTCCCCTTATGACCAAAATAGGAATATTCATTAGGTATTGCATCTGGAGCAATTCTGAGAAAAAGCTCAAAGTGAAGGGTGGCAAATACAATATAAAAATCCTAAAATTGTCTTTGTACAAAAGTTTGCTTTCATGGATGGTTTTGAAGACAGAACAACCCAGCCAGTCAGTTGTCTCAGAGGCTATGTTACTATAAGTTTAGGCAACAGTGAATGATTCTCATTCCCAGAGTGTTCTGATGTCTAGTGGAGATCTTTAAGTTGTATGGTTACTTCTAATTCATTTGTTAATCATCTGAATGAAGATTCTATGTATGTCAGGTATGGCCCCCTGCTCAGAAAAAGGATATGGTTTTCACTATTAGTTGTAAAAGACTGGTGTTTTGGGGGGGCTATGAAGTCTGTTTTATTCTGTACAGTTGCAGCTTAGATTGCTAAGTGGTTATGTGACCAAAAAAACAGCTTTGCATAATGTTTCTCAGGTTTTCATTTAATTCAGTCAGTAGCTTAGAGAAATTAAATGCCAAGGGGGAAAAAAATATAGGAAAATTTTGGTGTCTGATCTTCCTGTAGGTTTCCAATGATGGTGGTTTCTGGAACATTGTGGCTGCAAATTATTGGAAGCTATGAAATATTATTGCTGTACTACAAAATATTGAAGGGGATCCCTGGGAAAAAAAAGATAAGAAATCAAATTATTTGCATACAAGAAGTTATAGCTTTGGATTCATTTTATAGTAGTCTTCCAAATCTTTTGAACGTACAAAGACAGTTGGTTGAGCTCTGCTTTTTTCTTGCTGTTTTTCTGTGTCACATGTTTCCTGGATCATGGCAACTTGGAAGTCAGCTTGGTCAGCTATTTCTTTCTCTGCAGAATCACACATTGGCTTGAGTGTATTGCATTAAGTTTCTCATATTTATGAAACTGGTTCATAAACTCACTGTTTTTCTAGCAGTTTTTGTGTTGAATTTATTTAGATGTAATTTTCAACAAAAAATGGAGAAGTTTCATGTATCAAATTTTTGATCATTCTATAATGGTAAGTAGGAGTTTTACCATTAAGTTATCTGGGAAGGGAGGTAGAGCAAAATTAGTGAAAAAAAAAAATACTTTCTATAAGCAGAAAGAACTATTTCCACATTTTAGTCTTTTTCAGTGGATATGGAGGCTGATGCAGCATAAAACATATTTGTTGTGTTTTCAGCATAGGAGATTCGCTGAATAACTCAGATTTGTCTTCCGTTTTCCTGTAGGTGTATTTCTAATACCTGGTTGACCTGTAGTTGACTTCTAATACTGATCCTAAGGGTATCTTTGCTTGAGTTGATTCTTGAAAATGAGCTGCAGGTCTTTCAGCTTTAGGCTTGATCCTGTTTGCAGTGTATTGCTGGAATGTTAAGGTTCATCCAAGCAGCCTGCAAAGCCTTAAATTAAACAGTCAAAAGCTTCAAATAGTAAATCCACTAGAAAGAATGTCTATAGTTAAGGTCATCCACTATGGCAATGTAAATTCCCATCCTATTTCTGCACCTATAAACTGTGTCACTAAGTCTATAGGTACTATCCTAACTCTTGTTTCATTGCTAGCCAGCACCCAAATATGTATGCATGATATTGATAAAAAGCAATAAAACAAGGTATGCTAATTTCTTTTAGTAGCGCACAAAGGAATAAGAAAAAGAATACAAATATGTTCCAAATCTGTGGATGAAAAAGGGGCTGAATCATAGGTGAGTAAAAAAATATGTGACATATAAAGCCATGTCCATGGGGACAGACTCAAGTTGTTCATATTCAGAACCTATACTTGTCATTTTATTTGTTGAATCATTAACAGAGTGTTATGATGTTTTCAGTCAGTGCTATGTGACAGAGTAGGAATATAAATTTTGTAATGTACATGGTCAGAATGTGGCATAATGCCTGCATCAGAATGTGGTGACGGTAGGTTGAGATATTGTTAGAAATGGTGATATGCCTATTTAGAACATTCAGCAAGTGTGGTATTTTTCAACAAGATAATACAACAAATTTCAAAAATAAGTTGCCTGTATTTAGTGATCTGAATTACAAAGAAAAGCATTAATTGTGAATTGCTAAAGTCTAAGTGTTGTTCGTATTTGAAGCCTAACATTGCTATCATTTAACACAGCTGAAAATTTACTGTCAGTCTGGCAGATTGCAAAGCCTAAGTATTAGGAATCAGGTATTTAAGTCAGTTTTATTTTTTTATGTTTTCAGATTATCCACTGATTTAATTTGTAGTTGAGGAAGCCAAAGACATCTAATAAATCATAGCAAAGAACTTGAATGTTTCTCTGCTTTGATATCTGAATTAGTGAATATCCATTTTTACATTGATTTCCATATGCTAATTTCTGAGCTGTGCATTGATTCTCCAGGTTTACTGTGATTTGTGAGTTGTCTAAGGGCTCCTGGTGTTTAATCCATTTTCCTCCCATGCATCCTCTTTCAGCATGAGTTATAGCTGTAGCACATGTTTCTCTGGACTTATAGAGAATGAGGCTTTTTTTTCTGAATACAGAATCTCTTACTGACTTGTGGTCAGTTCCTTCTCTCTAATGGCTTTCCATTTTTTTTGGTAGTTCTACATTTCATTACTGTTTATGGAAATATTTGATAAATAAGCAAGCACAAATTAATTTTGGCTTTGATCATTTCCTCAAACAGAGCAGTAGATACGTATAGATAACTCTACCATTTCCTAATCAATAGAGGAAAGAGAAATTGTTCCTGCAGGTTTGTTGCACAACTTTTTATATGGAAAAATTATTGTGTTGTATGTACTGTGCGTTTAAAACATAGCCCCTCACTGTGTGTGCCAATCCTACTGTCTGCAGCAAATAATGAGTCAGATACGGCTCTTAACTCCTACTGTCTTCTCAGCAGTGAGGTCACTGCTTTTTCCATTGTCTTTTTAGCTGTGTAAATTGTGCAGTGATTTTGCAGTACATTTACCCTGACTCTGTGCACATAAACCTGCATGGCACAGGAATTGAACTGTTCTGAACCCCACGAAATCACTAGAAATATTCTGACTTCCATGGAGTTTAGAAGATGAGCATAATATTCATTGCACATTATAAGGGGAAAAAAGAAGGGAAGACAAAAATACTTAATAAGTCAAATATTACATTTTTGCTATTTGATGTTCTTGATTTACTTCCAGTTTTATTCTTTAGTTTCCAAGGGGCATCAAGGGTTTTCCCCTACTGCTTTTGATGTTTCATTGTTTTCCAAAGCTGCTAAGATTTCCTGTCTATCGATAACATATGGTGATAAAAAAAATGTTTTGCAGTTGTTTTTTTGGTTTTTTTCCATCAGGAAAGGAAGTATTGGCTTTAATATATGCCTTGTAATACTTGTCCCTGCTAGTTCTGCAAGTCATAGTGTTCCAGTTTACTGTAAACCTAAACATGTTTATTAAGCTATGATGTATTTTTGTTTCTCCAAGATGGCGTTGACTCAGAGGGACAACACACCTCACCTTGGCATTCAAGTCTGATGATATCCAAGATTTTGAATTTGTGTTTGCCTTTGTAGCATGGGTGCATTCTGAAGCATGTTCACAGTACTAATCACAGCATTACCTTGTCTTTGGTCAGAGAGGGGCATCTCTTTCTCTAGCAGATATTGGAACAGCTAGTTATTGACTGGCTGCTACAGCCATGCAATTTATCCAGCACTTTGAGTTTCATGGTAGGTTCGTAGAGATCTACCTCTATTGTAACACACATTGGCATTTTCTATACCTTGAAAATGGAAAAGGAAAGGAGTTCTGTTGTTTCCTGGCCTTCTGTAAGAGATCACAAGTTTTAGGAATTAGAATTAAACAGAAAATAGAGGGCTGTGTTTCACTTCCCTTGGACAGCAATGCTATTGGTTCCTTGGAAGACGGAGTCAACAGATGGAAAATGGTTTGCATTATCTTCCCAGCACATGAACATGAGAGTATTTGTATGTCCCTGTGATCTCGTTTCTTCATCTTTCAGCCCTCAAAGGGGTTTCAGCCCTCAGCTGTGTCTAATAGGGCAAAAGAGAAGAGAATGAAAAGGAGACAAAATGTGGGAGAGGAAATGTAGGAAGGAGTGTGATACCTGCAAGCATAGACAGCATGGGTGAAAAGTGTAAAACCGATTAAAATAATTCATCCTATGCTTAATTCTGTTCCACTTGGAAGTTACCAAATGTTTTACCATGAAATTCAGTCATGACATCCTCCTTGTACCTATAACTACTCCTTGGTGATACAGTTAATGTGACTATGACATTTTCTTGCATAGGCCCACCTACGCAGAATTTTCTTCTGCATTCGCTCTGAATTTAAGTCTGTCTTTAACAGCATGAAAACCAAACCAAAGCTACTATATAAATCTTTCAATTTGCATTCGTCAGGTATAAAATCAGCTTGATTTTTCTTTGTTTGTTTTAGAATAACACTTAAAAATGGAAATGTGTATGTGCAGATTTAATTTGAGGACACAATGAACGTTGATTGTTATAGTGAGATATAAGTAAATCTCTATAATAATATTCAGACTTACAGAATACTCAACATATTTAATGAATAATGGTGAATTAATTAATGAGAAGATTTGGTCTGTATAGCTTTTCAGGAATAGTTGCAAAATGCTTTTCTTATCCCTGTTTCTGTTGATTTCACTACAGTCACTCCCTCTTGTGCAAGAAAGTCTTCTGCAGTCTCTTTCAGCAACTAGTAATACCATCATTAAAGCATGGTTTATATTCCAGGGTTCTGACAAATAATATTGTCAAAGATAATGCCCAGCAGTTGAAATTTAATTTGTTTTCTTGAACCTATGTTCTTTTTCTGCATCTGCTACATCACACAAAAGGGAAAGAGCACAGGAGGTCTGAGATCAAATTCATGCTGAGTGTGCTTGCTTCCTACAGAGAGATTTTGAACAGCTTGGTATCATATGACTGTATGCTCATTATCAGGAGACAAATTAACCATGTTTAAAACAGGACTTTTATGAAGCAAATAGAATAGGAAATACATGGGAATTCACTAGAAATGGCAAACAAAAATCTGGAGAGGCAGAGTGTGGAAGCTAGTTAAGCAATTTAACTCTGAGATGTCTCTGTAATGGGCTTCCGTCATACAAAAACATCTATGCCAAATCTGTATCAGAACACCAGTAAATGTCTCAATATATCAGAATTTGTAATACTCCTCACACTTTTATGATATTACAAGTCTATATTTCCAGGATTTTTTTCAAGTTCCACTATTTCTTCTCCTTCCCCATAAGTGGGGGAAATCGTCATCCTAGGGTATGGGTGGTGAGAGAAAAAGTTTTGAGAGAAATAGTAATGTGTCATAGAAAAGGAAATATTCATGGAAATCAGGCAAAAAGAAGAACAGAAATAGAGTTATTTCAGCAAGTAATTATACTGCCAGCTACACACTTGATACTTGTTAATTGGTAGTGCTGACATATGCTATTCCTTTGCCTGTATCCACCCACTCATTGTGTCCTTGAATTCTTTGCTCGTTTGTGCTCAGTTGTGGTCTTGTTTTCAAATACAGCTTCATTTTCATATGCCATTTCATGGAGCATCAGAAAAGCTCATAGATATCATTGAATCCTCACTGGAATAATATGGAAAACACACACTGTAGATAAATGTTTGGAATTTATTATTAGTGATACACATATCATTCTTTCTGATATTTATACTCTGAAATAAGCTATTTTATTTCTTAACTCTTGCCTTGTATTTGTCTTCGACCTACATATTGCTGAAGGGATGGTAAGAACAGAGAAGACGACCAGCAACAGAGCAGTTGTTATCCTGAACATTCAGGGAGATGTGGAATTCTGTAGCAGGGCTCCTGATTAGAAAGTCCTTGTGTCTCCATTCACTGACTGGAGAAGGAACATCAGAAAACTGCCTTTGGAGCCTAAACTTACCCTTGTGAACATTTTTCTTACTCATATTTCACAGTAAGATCCAGGTCAGCTAATCCACTAAGGTTATTTAATGCTACCTGGTCCCGGTGGTATCAATGTACATTCACTAAACTTTAAAAGCTGCTTAGCTAGTTTGAAAACAAAAATCTAGGTGTTTATTCAGACCTCTTGAGTTTACTAAATGGCACTGGAAATCTCTCTACAAGAGGCTTTTGAGAGAAAGCCATTAATTCTCCAGCTTGTAGGAGTAAAGCATCATGAAAATACCCTTTCTCACAAGAAAAATGTTTCAGAATATTTTCAGATCTCACTAAGGCTTCAGTTACAGAATGGAAAGGGGATGGATCATAAAATTTAGTAAAAGCCTTTTGTAAAAGCAGATGATGCAAGAGAAGGTTGTTATAAGTTCCACCCACCCCACCCCTCTTCCTGTCTTAGTATTTTCTGCATCCAACAATTTTTTTTTATAATGAGCTGATATTTATAAAATTTAAGAGTAAGTCAGGCAAAAGGTATGTGTTTTGGGGTTTTTTTGGAGGTTTTGCATGTACTTTTGCAAATCAGACTGTTATGAGAAGTTAATATTCATGCTTTTCAGTGCATTATGTAGTAATAATAATAATAATACTTTTAAAAAGTAATTTTCTTCCTCCATCTTTAGCTTTGTTTTTCTTTTTTCTAGTCTTCATTTGTGAAAATCTTCTTCCACAGCAATATAGTGGATACCTACAAAGGATAGTCCTGGTTTTATGGAGCCAGGTGCCTTTATTTTCCAGTATAATTAAGGATGGCAAGTTCTCCAGCAAATGACACTGAGCACCAAAATTAGGCTTATGCTTTGCACTGGACTCTGGAGAAATGAATCTTTCACCATCAGCCACAGAGAAAGACTCAAAAGACTAATCTTCCATATGTAAAGTTGTTAACATATTAAATCAAAACATGTTTGATGACACGTTCCTTCACATTCGATTAAAGAGTAAGATGAGCAAATTGTAAGCTTGTGATTGTGAGGACAGCTCAGGGTATTGGGTGGTAGACAAGATCAGCTGGAGAACTCTCCATGCTTCCATCCACCCAGCTACAAGGGATACTTTTAGTTATGGAAGGGATTAAACGGTCCCTCTTACCAATGTCTTGTATATTATCATCAAGTCATCAAGCAACTAATTTTATACCGTAGTGACAAACAGATATTTTTTTATTGCAGTGACAACTCTGCTTGGAACTGAACCTCATTTCTACTTGCCATCTCTCCTTATATCTGCATTTCGTGTAGAGAAGATTTTTCCTTTAGAACTGAATTGATTTCTGTTAGGCTACCTGCCAGACAGTAATGCTTGAGATTTGGCATCTTCATTCTTCAGCTGTTCCATGAAGTACAGTGCTTATAATTTAGTAACTCTAAATTTCCTGTTAGCATTTTTATAAATGGTAGCATAAATGCTCTGGTGGTATTTTGGAGGATGTTCCCAAGGTTTTTAGGCATATGTTGCCAAGCAGACTGTCGGTGGTTGATGTAGACTTCCTTCTGATCAGCATCTGAGACAGAAGAAATTATGTCCTTTATTGTCTGTTGAGCAATTACAGATGCTTTCAGATGGGAAATATTCTCTTTTCCAGTCCATATTTCTCTTAACAGCTGCTTTGGAAAGGGATTGTTTCACGCAATATCACAAGCCTAATTTTACATTGCATAACTCAAAGGGAAATCTCTCTAGATCTATAGCTCCTTAAATTTTACCAAATATGCCTACAAAATAAGTGTAATTCTCCTCCTTTTGTGATGTCAGGAGTAAAAGTAATTGTCCTGTTCCCTAAAGCTGTAAAAAGTGATGCAGTAAAATTATTAGGAATAAAAACACTTGACAATCTACTTTCGCTTTGTTTTTCAAGGTAGAGGTATTTTTCTTCATTTGCTACTGTGAAGCTAATATGAATGTTTGGATCTTTTTGCAGAAACATATTCCTCTGATTGTTAAAAACTATCATCCAATTTCCAATCTAAGTTTCTTCATATCCACCTTATAAAATAATCATTTACTTAAATTTTTTTTCCTGCCAGGCAGTTACCTCTATCATGTCTTATCACATCCTACACAAATTGCCAAACTTTTTATCTACTTGCCTGGACTCTGTGTTGATAATCATAGAATATTTTAGGTTGGAAAAGACCTCTAAGATCACTGAGTCCCACTGTTAACCCAATGTTGCAAAATCCACCGTTAAACCATATCCCTAAATGCCACATCTACACTTCTTTTAAATACCTCCAGGGACGGTGACTTAACCACTTCCCTGAGCAGCCTGTTCCAATGCCTGACAACCCTTTCAGTGAAAAGATTTTTTCTAATATCCAGTCTAGACATCGACTGGCACAACTTGAGGCCATTTCCTCTTGTCCTATTGCTTGTTTCCTGGCAGGAGAGACCAACTCCCACGTCACTACAACCTCCTTTCAGGTCATTATAGAGAGTGATATACAAACACTTGGGTCATTTCTCCTTGATCCTCATCAAATTACTAGTCTTACTCAGTGGAGTCCTAGTGAACATCTTGTTGTAGATATTTCTTTCCAATTCACATGTAGGAAAGCTTTCAGGATGGTGTTTTTCTTAGGAATGTAAGACTTGTCATTCTGTTAAACCATTTCAGTGAGACAATGAAAGAAGCAGTCATGAGAGATATAAAAAAATAACAGAATGGGATACCTGATGACTATAATGCAATAGGAAGGGAGAAAGAACAACAGAGCACATAGCATGAGATCATATCACCAAGTGACGAGTAGGTGAGGAAGATTCATGCTTGCTGCTCTGCACCATTGCCAGCATGGTGTAGTAAATTAGATGACACCCTTTTCTGGTTTTTTGCCAACTAGAATGATTCAATTATAAATTTTATAACACTAAATATTATCCTATTTGCAAATATTATAACTTCTTATTGTCTTATATGACATATTTGTTGTTCCAGTGTGAAGGTTGATATTGAAATAACTTCCTTGTGTTTCCCTGGTGACTGCAGCTGCTGTCTGATCATACCACCAAATGCAGGATAAGCAATTTACGTGTGATATTTGAACCTCTTTGTTAACAAAGAGGTCTGCTGCTAAAGAGGAGGCCAAAATTCTGATAAATCTGGATTATAGGGACAAATTTTTTAATTAACTGTGTGTTGGTTTGGAAAATTGTTACAGACACACATTAGCAATTTGTATTCAAAAGGAATCAAATAGGACAACCTGTTTGATAGGAATGTCAATAATGAGAGTGTCTGCTCTTTGGGCACTTTCAAGGAAAGAATTACAAATCAAATCATATTAGTGCTCTTCATCTTGTTTCATCTGTTTTATTAGCAAGTACATAAAGAAATACGCATTGGGATAACAGGGTAATACATTATAGTTCCATAACCCAATTCAGGTGCAATGATTACATGGAAATGAATCCATAAAGGATTCTGATTATATCACCTCAATGTTGTCTACATTTGATTTTTAATCTCTTGTGTTCATTGTATACCATTAACATCTTTGACACAGTAAGATGCCTTGGTTTTGTTTGTTTCTAGTTGTATTGGCAGAGCAATGGATTCTTTTTCATGTCACCTGCTCCTACTGCTCTTTTCTCATTAGTGGAGGAGTGCAAATGAGTCATGTAAACAAAAATAATATAAAATTGCCTTTGTGTTACTAGACTTATCCAGTGTCACAAAGAAAATAAAAACTTCCATATAGCGCTAGATCAGAAATGTTTATTGTTGTTTAGAAGCATCTAACCCTGCAGTTTCCAGAACTAGAAGATGTTCTGGAAAGTCATGAGTTTGTATTAAAGTTATTAAACTACAGTTAAATGTGATTTAAATTCAGTGCTAGGAAAGAGCTCATTATTTAAGGAAATGTGTAACAACCTAAACCAAGAATGCAGGAGTAGTATAAATTGTGTTATTTGGTTTAGTGATACCACCTTTGCTGCACTAGTGATCCACTTTAATAGTATCTAGAGTTTCAGGGAAAATGTTATCTCTTTATAGTGTGATATGAAAATTTTAATGTCTAATATATTCTGTGAGAGACTGTGGTATGTTTTACTACTTTGATCTTTTCAGTGTTCAGTATTTTGATTGGCTGGACATTTTGCTTCTTCCCCACAGGTTTCTGAGACTGTAAACAGGGGAAAAATTAGACTAGCCAGTCAGTCATATTATGGAATATTGAAAAGGTCAAAGCCATACAGGACTGTACTTAACTTATAGAATATATGAAGCATTAAAATTCTGATAGCTTGTTCTTGTGCCACAGGTTGCAACAAGAGAGAATAATGCAGTAGTTTGAATCTGTACCTATGATGGTAATTATAATGAGAATGGAAAAATGGTACAACCATAGTCTACTGTCATTCTGACAGTCTTCTAATTTTTAATATAAAGGCTTTTTAAAAAGTGTTCTGCATGTAGAGCCATAAATATATTTATTTGTAAGTTTATAGAAACTGACAGCTCATAGAAGTTCAAACTGTAACTTCATTTATAATCAGAGACTGATTGTAAAAACAAAGGGACAGGACAAAAGCAGAAATGTGCTCTCATTTATAATGTTTTGCAAAACGTAATGGACACAAAGATGTGATCATGATTATAGAAAAGAAAAGCAGTAAAAATGTCAGATCTTCTAATTTTGTATAGTAAGTTTAGGAAAACCTGATGTTCTAGGGGTAGATAAAATATGTCCAAAACCTTCACATATTAGCCTTTGCAATGCAGATATTATTTTCCAGAGTATTTGCAGGGGAAATAAGGGGTGGAAACACTTTATTTAAGAATTAAATTTAAAATTCTAATTCCATTGTTCTTTTCTTAGCAGAAAGAAGAAAACCATTTTCCTATTTGAAAACTATCTAGTCGTTTCTAAAATCCACCCACACTACTATTTTTCCTCTAGTTTCTTTGTAAGTGTGAATTGTATGACTCCCTAATGTCTCCGTGTGGGCCTGAGCTGCAATGGAAACATCAGGATACATAGTTGAACTCTGCCAAGCATGTTAAGTAATTGAAAACTACTTTTTAAACTTCTAGAAACTTGCAAATTCAATTGCCAGTGTATCCAGCTCAAGGAAGATACTTCATCAGAACTGGAAGTAGTTAGATACTAATTGGCTTCCCGCTTGCTATAAAATCCCAGACTTGGATTTTACTTCTACATTCTTTCTTAAAACAGTTAAAGACAGGTAGGAAAAGTAAGGAGGGATGGGAAGTGTAAGAGATGAGGGAAGGTAGAAGGGTTAAAAGGATTTTCAGCCATATCAGGTAGTCTTTTCTACCAGTTCATCTACTTTGTCATGAGATTTACTATTTGCAAAGTAGCCAAAGTTGATGTTTCATGACCTTTACGGTGATTTATTTTATTATGGTGCAAATGCTTATGGGCTAAGCAGGATAATGATATATCTGAATATATTTTTATGGTGTAGCATTACTTGGTGAATTATTTAATGATTGAAAAGAAGCAACTGCCATGTCCTGGTTCAAATCTTGTTAATTAGGGTACAGATAGATTTTCCACAATATTTGCATCTCTACCCATTTCAATTTCATCAGTACCCCAGACTGAGGTATTTGTGTCAAATGGTAATATTTATGTTGGGTGGCTAAATCTATGAGTTATGACAATGTTAGGAACAAAATCTTCTGTTCATTAAGAGTTTATATACCCAGTAAGGCCATGGGTAGGAGAACCCCTATTAGGCACTGTATTTGTGATATCCTTTTGTGTGGCCTGTTTTTTTGTTGGAAATATATAGTAGCACTATCTTCAACTGGGTAACAGGAATATATAGGAAGGTTTGCCTAGTGTCTGCCCAGCTATACTGATAACTGATGCCTTTTAAATACATAAATAAATAGGAATATAAATGTTTTTAAATATGACATCTTATATGACATCCTATTCCCTCTTAAAATACATATTGGTACTGTGAGAATAAAAATTTTGGTACAACAGCAGCATTTTCTCCCCCTATGGGTGTTTGTGAAAACCTACTGCCTCCTAGTGCCCTACTGCCTACTGCCTCTCAAACATGCCCTCATTTTGGTAACCCTCTTTTAGCATTGCCTTTCTAAGGGAATTTTAATAACAGCAATCCATCCATATCCATTCACTGCCTGCCTTCTCTCTTGGAGAATTAACATGTCAATTGTTGCAGCTGCATTGTTGATGCACCTCTAACAGACTGGTGTGCCTTGTCAGGTGTCCAAGGGGGTAAAACTGTAAAAAGATTATGAGTGTGAAATCTCTAAAGAATTCACAGTCTTACATGCAGAGTTGGAAACTATAGTCTGAAAGAACTTTTAGAAGTCTCTGTCCACCAAAGTTCCCAAAGGCAAGTCAGTCATGTCATGCCATGCCATGCCTAAAAGGTTTGTTCTCAAAAAAATTCCAGCAACATTTCTCCAGTGTTCACCTGTCCTTTACAGGCTTCCTGGAACTGGTGAACTGAATCTCTTTGGCTGTGATTTGTTCTCATTGTCCTCTATTGGCTGTGCTCATGGAGAGCACTGTTTCTCACCTCACTGCAGTTCCTCTATCCTTAAGCTCTTAACTTCTTTTTCTTCAATATTGTTTTTAGACTAAAATAAAAACAAGCAAAAATCTAATGAACAAATAAAGATTTGTTGCTTCCCCAGTCTGCTGTCCTGGACTGCATTATGCAAAACATAGTATAGTCCATCTGAGTCAATCTTATTCAGGCTAAGTAGACTGGAAGAATTACTTTGCATTCTCTCTGCATGACATTTCTCTTCACATTAACTTATTCCATAATATTTTTTTTCTGGCTACAGCGTGGTATCAGATATTGTAGAATTGGTCTTCACTAATAGAGAACATCTACTCCATGACTAAAATTACGAGGCACTGTGGATATTCAAATACTCTGAATATTGGTTATTTAAATTTTCAAATGAAGTTAAAAAATTCAGGCCAGAGAAAATCTCACGGAACTCTGCTGACTTCTAATGCAGATGGAGGATTAGAAGGCATGAAGGCAAATGAAATTCAATATGCCAAATACAAGGTTGTACATACTGGAAGTAGGCTGAAGATTGTAACATTTTCCATGTTGGCCAGGACACCTCTGTTCTGATCTGAAAAAAAGGGGTCTGGATGTCTCTCACTGTCTTGTAATCCTTGGCCTTCCCCAACACTGACAGAGAGGGATGAAGTATGAAACACTTTGTGGGTAGCAGTTTTAGAAGCAGCAGGGCTCTGAACAGTGTGTTAATGTTTAACGTTACTCTTAATGGGCAGCAAATATAGATATTGCAAATGTAGATATAGCTGTGTCAGGGGAAAAAAATGTAGATAAACCTGCTTGCTATCTGGTCGTTCTTCTAGCTTTATTAGTTTTTTCCTCTTTCATTCTTTTAAACCCTCAAGCGTGTTTGGGGTTTTTAACACCAATCTTAAATATAGAAATATTCTCAGCAGTCTTTTAGCAATCACAGACAACGTAATTTAACACCTTTCCTTCACAATAGTATTAAGGTATGAAAAATGCCAGTTAACTGTATTTAAGTATTATTCTCAACTGAAAGAAAAGAATTTACAGTAGAGAGATGACTGAATTTTTTGGGTGGATGAGTTAGCTACAATGAAACTTGAAAAATATATAATTTCTGCAAAAGACCTCCACTGGTTTTAATTGTCTGTAATTCTTCTTACAGCAGAAGGCAACAAATTTTTAGTAGTGGAAAAATATACATATTTAATGTATTCTTTAAAATCATGTGTGCCAGAGGGGAAAAGGCAGAAGAAAGAGTGAAGGATGTGTGTGCAAACTAACCAAGAGAGGGGAAAATCATGGTATTTAGAAAAAGGCCCTGGGAATTCAGGAAACACAAGTAATCTCTAAAGAGGTAAACTAAGATGATGTGCCAAATTATATCTACGTAATTATTTGAAACAAAAACTAGTATAACTCTTAACAAGATGTATCTGTCTGGGAGACAGTTTCTGTCTGTAGGGGCAATAATATCCTCTAATCCACCCACAACAAACACTCTGTTCCGGGACCTCTCTGTACAGACATAGGTGTTTAATGCTAAAATGAAACGTGCTGTTTACCAGCATGCCTCAGTGTTGCTGTTTGTAGCAGACAGTGTTATTGGAACTCCATAGTATTGGCTTTGGGGCTGATGGGTTCAGTGGATTTTGTCAAAGTTGGGCGTACAGTCTCAGCAGATTTATGTTACCTCTTCATGTGTCAATCACTTCGTTATGTATATGTATTGAGGTATTTTTCCGTAAAATTAGTCAGAATTATTTATTTAATCTGTTTGCTGCATGTTATTTTAGAGACCATAATAGCTGGTTTCATTTTTTGTGATGCCAAAAGCCTTAGATAAAACATAGACTATCAAAATTTCCAGTAGAAGAAATCAAGTAACGTTGGCATTAAAATCCAGGGTGTTGCTTTGTCTCTTAGGGACCGTGTCCTATGTGACACATTGAAAATACTGTAAACTGGAGTTCTCTGTTGCTATTGTTATGCATACAGATTAGGTACTAGATAATGTAACGTTTTCCATGTCGACCAGGACACCTCTGTTCTCATCTGAAAAAAGGGTCTGGCTGTCTCTCACTATCTTGTAATCCTTGGCCTTCCCCAGCACCAACAGAGAGGGATGAAGAATGGAGCTCTATGTGGGTAGCAGTTTGACTGGGCATGGTCTCATTTCACGTGCTCTGAGACTTGGTTCATGTCTTATGGCTTTTAATGAGAATAATTTGTTCCCAGCAAAGAATGTATTCAGACAGTCTCCATGGAGGTGAAGATGAATCTGTCTCATTATTTACCCCTTCAGCCAACAAAGCACTGTCAAAGAAGATATCATATTAGCATGCAGGTTCTGTTACTCTATTTTATTTTTACAGGTTTATCGGGATTTTTTGTTGAAATATGTATATACAGGTAAATTTGTTGGTTTTGTTTGTTACTTTTTTATTATTACTATACTCATAATGGCAGACCAGTGACTGCAAGCAGTAAGCACCAACTTCTTTACTTGACCCTAATAAAAGGAGAAATATAATAAAAATTAAAAGAATTTTTTTCCTTAAAAAGTATTTCATAATGTGACCTAAGTTTAAAGAATAGCATTGAAGAAAGATCAGTCCAATAGAAATACATTTGGGGGTTTTTTTTATATTTCAGCTGAATCTAGAGACAGAAAGAGACTGGTTCAAAAATTAACACCTGAGAGGTTCAATTTGAGTAACTTCATATAAACAGCCTGTGTTGCCCTCCATGAGGCAACAGAACTATGAACATAGAGACAAGCACTATGAACTGTACTTTGTGAAACTAAAGAGTTAAGAATAGCGAGAAGTCCTTTTCTAACTAAGGGCTGGACAAGTTACACCATGGAGGACGAAGGTGGAGAGCAGAGGGAATATAATCCCTTGAAACTGTTGTCATCTCTCCTTTCCTTGAAAACTCCTGTATTTCTTTTGTCAGTGTATAGGCTTGACACTGTGCCTAGGAATGATCCCTTCCATTTCTCTTCCTCTGACTTCCACAACGTATCCTGGGTTCCATTTTACCAGCTCACATATCATTAAAGCAACAAAGACAGGAAAATTTTATAAATTGACAGCTATGACAGCAAAGTAAACTGATGTCAAATGTCACAAAAATCTCATTTTTTCAGTGCATAATTGAGGACTCCTGAAGCAAAGATGTCTGGCAGTTTTTAAACTGGAATACTGGTGCATATATAGAGTTAATTTTTGTATCACATCTTCATTGCACCAATAGCAACAACATTAACATTAATTAACATTAATGTTGACAGTTAACATTAACTTGATATTGAAGCTGTTTAGGAACTATTTTAATGTGCCTGTGCATAATATCCTAAAGTTCACTGCATTTTGATACAGTAAATTTCTTTATAAGTTAAAAGTCAGACATGTGATTACAGCTTTCTCAAATTTGTTTGCTGTCTCTGAATGAGATGTGTTGTTATTGATTGGAATTTTGGCTGGCATTTTGCAGTTCTTGGGCATGAATCAAAGAAATACTGGGGATCCTATCAGTCTGTTGAAGTCAGTGGTTATTTAGGAGCCTAAATAAGAGGTAGGCATCTTAAGGCTTCACTGATCTATGTGATGCCTCTGCTTAGACATCAATGGCTCTCTAGCCTGTTTATTCCCATTTAAGAATTCCAGACCTACTTAGGTAAAAAAGAAGTTTAGATTTTGTGACCATGATTTGGACAAGGTCACAACAATTGTTGAAGCAGCTCAGTTTTGTGTCCCTTCCTTGCTCTGTCCAAGGATGTGCTCTAGCCCTGCTGCAAATTTCATCCTGGAGAGACACATCCATCATATTTTTGCCTGAGAGAAATTTTAGCATATTTATTACAGGGTGTTTTCTCAGGAAGATGAGCAGTATTTGAGATGTAACTATGAGGGTTGAAGCAAGTTTTTAAAATATTTCTTGAAAATATTCTCATTACTTTATTCTGCCAATTTAACATGTAGAGCTATAAGTCAGATCAGTTGAGAGACAAATGTTATTTTACAGAAACAACAAGATTTAGAAAAGGATTTGAACCTGAAAAATCAAACTAAGGACTAATCCTCGTGCTGTGATCTATATAAATGATTTGGAGTGGTAATAGAAAATCCCCTCTATATTGTGCCGATGTCAGCTACAGTGTATGTGCAAGCTAGGTTGCAAGTACTGCCTGCCTGCCTGCCAACTATAATGGTTAATAGCATAATAGATTTTCTCATGCTAAAACATTCTGCTTGTTCTGTATGGATGCATGTACTCAATATACCTCATTTTCTAAACTAGAAGAGAATCAATGACTGAAAAATTTTATTTGACTGGTTTGCTTACCAGATAGATCCAAATTAATGTAAGACATCCTGAGAATACAAAAATTTTGGCTTCAGTTTCATCCATGATGTGTCCTGAACATAACTGAGTTGCAATATTTGGTACTTTCATTCATCATTTCAGTCTTGTTACTTTTGACAAAATTATGCATTTCTGAAGTCTTGCAAGTGAAACCTAATCTGTTATCTCAGTGTATGACAAAGAAACTTTTGGAACAAGACATGTTAATGATGTCATTTTCTCTCACCAAGATCAGTTCGACCTTTGAAGTTCTTGAAAGTGAACTGTATGGTATTTCACATTATTATAGAGTGCTTTGTAAATCCAAAACTTTATGACAAAGAAAACTAGTCCTTTTCTTCACATTTTGCCTGTGAGGGACACCGATGTGTAGAGGAATCAAGAAATTTGTTCATGACCAGGGTCAGCAGCAGCAGCAATAAGAGCCATAATGCTAAGAGAGAGCTTGCTTGTTAGTCCTTGTCTGCTCTGTGTGTCTTGAAGAGCACTGCTGACCTGGCCTTGGGCTGTTGAAGTTTTCCTTATGGCTACAACTAGAACCCAGAAGTTTTTGTAAGCTTTGGTGCCCATTCTGCTAAGTACACTCTTTTGTCCTGCTGTTATATTTGCTATTTCCTGGAAATTTTTTTTTTTGTTAGGTCTCATGCATTCGAACACATGGAATACAATGTCTCCTTTGCTTCTGAATAGGTTTTTTTCCCTTGACGTTGTAGCAAAAGTAATTTCAGTGGAATTCCTTCAACTATATTGACAATTCCTTTCATTTGTTTATTCAATACTTACCAGGTGTACAGGGTTTGTCTGGGAATTTTCTCACCACACCCACGACACTGAGCTACTTTATTATTTGTCTTCATCCAATAACTTGATTTTTCTTTCTTTTCCTTCAGTAAATGGCTGGACTGAAAACACATATTTCAGTTTTGCAAGGATGTAATCTCTGACTGTCAATGTTCCTTACAGAATAGGTTGTTCTAGTAATTCACAATGTGGTTATGTGATCTACAAATGCACAGTACTGTGAGAACACAGCTGTCATCAACTGGAGTAACCACTTCTTTGCATTTAGAAAGTGGTTCTGCAACATGCACAGGCAGTTGTTGATGTTGCTGGTCTTCATGTCTAAGTCAGGAAAGATGAGCATTAGACCACAGGCTTCACTAGAAGAAAAAACAACTTCCATCAGAATATGGTACCTGCCAAAACAGAAGCAAAAACTTACTTCTATACTATTCCTTTCCTTTCAATGTAGATAGATTTTATTGAGTGGAGTGGATACAGGGACTATCCCAGCTAATAAAAGTCATTGGAGGATATTGATTTGAACTTATGTGTCTTTGGGAAAACTTGCAAGTGTTCACTGTTAAAGTACAATAGACATTTATGGAGTATTTTAGTAATATTTGCCTATATCTAGTGTAGACCTGCAGCTGAAAAATCTTGTGTGAACATCAGGAAGAATCTGATAATATTTGATGTAAAGTAGAAGTGTTTTGTATTTGTGTACTGGCCTGCTCTTGGATGCACCTTCACTGAGTGAATGACCTGGAGTGAACTGGTATTGAAAGGAAGCTGAGTGAACTAGAATTGGAAAAAATCTCACAGAATTAAGCAACAATAAATATGGTTATAGTTGTTGGGTATGGTTTTCGGACATATTTTTAGATGTTAAAAGTTGTCTCCTTTTGGTCCTGTTGTGATGCATTCAAAGAGAGGTGGCCATGGAAAGAGGTTCTCTCTTGGATTCTACCCTCTGCTTTGCTTCCCAGCTTGTTATGGTTCAGACATGACAAACTTCCTTTTTATTGAGAAGAAAGTACCATGTGCCACTGCTTTTCAGTTTAGTCCATTTCAAATTATTTGTCGTTGTGTTGAGGATGGTGGGGTGGTGGAAACAGAGAGCAGAGAAGACATTAAATTGACAGGAGAAAAATATTCTCTCCTATGAACACTAAGGCAGTTAGAAGTGCATAAATATAGGATACCCATAAAGGAGAGTTGACTTTGTGAATAACCAGGTAAAATACTTTTATCCTGGTAAAATACTTTTCAGAAAAGCTGATTAATAGGTGCCAGGATACAATCTCATATAACGTAGGAGAAACCTTTCTGATGTTTTTTGTTTGTTCATTATCACAGAATTTTGTTTCCTTTTCCACTTTAAAAAGCATAGCATTCTCTCTCTTTTTTTTTTTCTGCTGTCTGCCTTTTAGCTACTTAATCTTTTTATTATCACCATGGTGCAGTCTGTCTGGTGCATATTGGAACATTGACTGCCAGATGTAGTTGAGGACCCTAAGACACAGACTGCCCACAGGCTGCTTCTTTCTGAGTTCTGATCATGTGATGGAAGATGTTAAAGCTTCAAGTTGCATTCTCAGATTTGACCAGTCTTGCAGAACTTAGAAGAACTTCATCTTAGAAGTGATCATTGCTATGTATTTGACAGGGTCAATCAACTGAAATTTACTCTGCTAATAAATTTATAAACTTAATTACATTGGAGGTCCAGAACAACACAGAAACCCCTGCCTTCGTTCATTCTCTATATTAATTCTAACAACAAAGAGAATCTGTGATTTTAAAAATGCATAACTATTATAATTAAAAATCTGACCCTTATCTAAATTCTTCTGCCTGCACACCTAGAATTTCCTCTGAAGAGCAAATATTGAGTTGCTACTGTTGTTAAGGATATGTCCTCCAACTACCTCTTCAAATGCAGTTTCTGTTTTAAAAGACTAACTTTTTTATGCAGTTAATAGAAGTTTTAGTTGAAGCAAAAATTTAAAAAACAAAACCAAACCAGAAAACACATGATGTATCTTTTCTTGAGATATGAAGGTATAATATGAAGGTAACTGGCCAAATTTCCAGTTAATGCCTATCATTCATTCTGATGTCATTTTGTTTTCATTTCCCGTCAAAGCAGGGAGGAAGATTTTTAAGGAGCATGATTTTTACCATCTGATATGTCTAAGCTCTGCATACATTGTTTTTGTGGTGGACCAACTGAATCAAGGTGAAGGGAGGAGAAAATACTTCTTCTGCCAGCTAATACTTCAAATCGGACAGTTGACCAAACAGAACTTCATGTCTGAGCAGGAGGGAGTTCTGAGACATCTTTCACTTGTAAGGCATTTCTTGTGGTTTAAACTTCTCATCTCATCTTGCAGTGCTGGAGGGTATAGCTCTTTAAACTCTTTTGTTACAATAGCTGCTAACACTTTTTATCTTTAACAAGATAATCAAGATGAAGCAAAAAAATCTAATGTGGTTAGCTGAAATCTGGGACATTACAGCTATCCTTATATTTAACTCTTAGTTTGCATCTTATTAAACTTTTTGTAAGTGAATTTAGTGTTTATTAACAAGGCTCAGCTAATGTCATTATAGATAGCAGAGTCCATGGTTAGATACATTGCTTTTACCAATGTACTGGAATTGGGAACTAAGGTTCTTTCAAAAAAAGCAAATTATCTTCAAAAAATATACACTTTGACTCTATCTCTGCTATCTCTATAGAGGCTTTTATTCATCAGCATTATTCATTTGTCATTTGCCATGACTTTGAGCAAGAACAGGCACATCAAGACAGTTTGACTCTTGCTTGCTCCAAATATTCCACAACTGCATCCAAACTAAAGTCTAAAACAGAAGAATTTTTAGATAGTGTTGTACGTGATTAACCTGAATAGCTCTGACCTCACATCAGCTGAATGGACTAACAGAAAGCCCCTTTTCCAGGGCATTAAAATACAGTTTTCCAGCCTCCCTTTCAAGACTGATTTATATTAAGCTACAGGTTTGTGTTTTAGTTAGGTCTAGAATTCTTTAACAGACCTGTTTAATGCTGCTTTTGTTTTGACCATTTTAAAAAGGACACCAAGAGACTAAAGGAGAAATTCTAGCACTCTGATCTAATACTACATTTCTACAGAACAACAGTTGAATAAGAGTTGTTCATCAGCATGAACTGTAATAAAACTAAATATCTATTACTGAATTTTAATCTTCTCATGAAACCATCAAAAATTGTATTCCTAGAAAAATATCATCTTATAGAAATGTTAACCAAACCCCCAAAATTCATGAAGAGTTAGATGCATATTAACTGATTGAAAACCTTATAATGCTGTGGACTAGCTGCTCTCCAGCTCAGAATGGCTTTGAGTGACCTCCTGTAAAGCCATTATTTTATGTTAATAAATTACCAGAAGGACCGTTTAGCAGTAATTTATTAAATTGAGATTAAATAAAGGATGAACTTAATTTGCCATTATGAATTAAAGCAGAGCTCAAGGCCACAGAGTCTTGACAAACAGGGGAAAGGATGATGGATGCCGGCAGATAGAATCTATTTTTAAATGGTTATTTCTCTTGAGTTTTGAGCAGTTTTCTTCCTAATCAGATTTTAGGAGAGCAGAAAGACTTTTTTTTTTTCCTTTTCATTCTTTCTTTTTTTTCATTCTTTTTTCATTGCTATTTTCTTATGTTTGTAGTCCAAATATTGCCTACTGTATTTGAAATTGATTGTGCTGAAATAAAGAGCTTGAAAGGATTAAAAAAAAATGAAAATTTTATCAAAATAATGCCTTCTACTTTTTTTTGTAACCTGATGAATCAAAATATGAGAAGGGAGGAGATTATGTAGGGTAATAGGTTCACTTGTGTTACATGGCAGGCATCATCTTTTTTCTGTGCACCTAAAAGTCAAAATTCCAATGTCATGCATTAATGACTAGACAGAAGTTGCAAGTCTTTTCTGAAGAGGAGTCAATAATCAGAGTGCAATGAAAACATCATTTTTGGCATGGGACAAGCTCATCATATATCAAGGTTTTTTGAGGGATTTCCTTTACATTTCATAATTGAATTATGCCATAGATACCTGCAGAGGACTTCAGACAGAATAAGAGTCCCATAATCATTTGACTCACATCCAGCAAAAGTGTCATGTCTCAGAAACCCCATGGCAAGGCAAGACCCATGAAATCTCTGTTGCAGGGGGCTCACTTGGGGGACTTAGAAGAGGGAGTGAGTTATTCTCGTTGATGTTTATATCCTTATGGAACTCAGGAGTTTGTTCTGTGCATGGTCACCAATTTTTTGCCCCTGGGCTAATTTCCTTGCTAGTAAGGGCCAAAGATTCTGGTCAGATTTCTCCACTGAGCAAGTTTGGGGAGTTTTTAGAGCTCAGCTCTTTGTAGTAATTAGTCTTAGTGCAGTTCTTTCGTGAACTTTCATCTTTAACAAATAAACAGTTTTCTCAATACGGCTGATAGAGATGTCTCATTAATATATATTCCTTTTTACATGCAGAAAAAAGTTCAATGTGATTTACATTACTCTTGCTTTCATTTCAGTAGGTTTTGGCATGGTGAATCCTTAACAAGTTGCAGTAGGTTATGGCAAGTGCCATTTAATTTTTTGAGCAGTCTGAAATGCAAAGGAGGAGGAAGCAGCTGTAGCCTCGATGCTAAAAGAAATGGCATTGAAGATGGTATTGGCACAGGTCCTTGAAGTGAATACAGCTTGTAGCACTTTTTAGCTAGTTTATACAACTCCTCTGCAATATTGCTGGCTGTCATGCTAGTCAGTTTGTCTTTCTGACACTGTTTTTTCCCTTGTTGTTGCTCTTTTGTTGTGTTTTTGGGGTTTATTTGGTTGGGTTTTTTTCTTTAAATTAGATTGCAAAACCCATAGTACATAGACTATATTTTTATTCAGTGTTTGTCCAGCATGAATCACTTGATCTGTACCTAGATGTTATGCTGATGGTAGTAGTAATAGTATCAATAGCAATAATACCATAAATAATTGTTAGCAGTGGTCATGGATAATTTTCACAAGAGCCATATATTGCATGGTAGATTTGATTTTTACTTCAGGACATAATGTTGCATTGCAAACTATGCTGAAAGAGTCCATGGCAGGGATTTGAAATTAAATATGAAGGATTATGCCTTGTAACTAATGTAGACATCTGAATCAAAGTTTGAAATTTAAATAATACTTTGCCAGATGGACATTTAAATGTCAGACCAGTGTTTGTTTATTTGTGTAGGCCTTTATTATCTCTTCATGACCATTTTCTCATCTACTGTTTTCCCTGAGGACAGTACCTGATATGCAGGTTTGGATGCTCTTATTCAAATCCTGCTGAGGTGTTGGTTGTTAGTATGTTGGAAAGAACATTATAGAGCCATCACACACAGTTTGGCACAGTTGGAAGTCCACATGAGGGTAAAAAAATGGGTGAATATGAAACCTGACTGGCCATTTTGCTTTAGAAGAGATGGCACTTGAAGTCAGATGTGAACTGGATCTGCACTGGTGGAATAACTTTGCATTGCTTCTACTTGAACTATTCCTAGCTGCTACATATGTAGAGGACTCAGGCTTCTGTGCTGTCATTTCTTAATCCATCATGAGAACCACACTGGTAATAAAAGCATAACTAAACAGTGATTGGGGAATAGCAAAACCTTATTGAAATTATTTTATTTCAGTGAACTGCAGAGCATATTAAATTTCTTAGATGCATGAAAATATTAGGATCTTTATTGCTCAATTAAATTATGCTTTTTTCATGCTAACTCTGCTTTAAAAAAGAAGGGTACCAAAAGGCTAAAAACACAAGACAGAAAATAGGCTCAAAATACACAAAATTTGCAAGATATGTTTTCATTTTAAAATATGCTTAACACTTGAGTAAGTAAACAAAACTGGTTTGTTTGCTGTGGCTGAGAGATTAAAAGCATTAAGCAAGTCCCTCATTGAGTAAGTTAATATCTATTCCTGGAAATAATAAAAAAAATGCCTGCATCAGCATTTCAAACATTTTAAAACTTTCAATATTTATACCAATTTAAGGAAAAACCTATTTACTGTTGGCACTTGTTTTATCATCCTGCTCTCTACTACTACCACACCCATATTCAGTATTATAAACTGAAGTGATTAATCCTCAAGGGAGGGGTGGATTTAATTTCCTGGATTGTCTTGTTGGCTTTCATTGTCATCTGTATTCATTTATTTTTCTTTACAAATGTTAATTGATTTTGTTCACTGCTAGCAGATGATGGGTGTAACTATACAAAACTAATTGATAAAATAGTGTTTGCAAAAACAAATATAAAACAGCAGCAGCTATTAGTTACCTCACCTTAGCTAATCTGCAGTATTCACAGTAATACAAAGAAAAAAAAAAGTAATAAACCTTAATTCTGCAGGCCTTAGTGTTTAGAAAGGATTTTCAAGTTTTAATAATTGGACCAGTCAAGCACCAGTTGAAAGTATTAAACCACAGTAAATTCCCTTTTTTATAAAAACAGTCCAACAAAGTAACAAAATAATTACTAAGCATGAGTTCTCCAGTCTGCTTTGAAATGAGTGGGTAACTTTTAATTTCAAAGGTGTGATCTTATTTGTTTATTGGACTTCCTAAAATGAAGTTTGAATCACGTTGCAGATTTTGTATGAATCCATGTTATATGTTCTATGTCATATGAGAAAGGAGTGCATGGTTAGTAAGCTTATGATTAAGATATTTTTAGTTTGAATATTTCATCCAGAATATACAGGAAGGCTTGTTTGGTTTTGGTTGTTTTGGATTTTTTTTCAATAAGCATTTTTCTTTTGCACCAGGAATACTGTGATGTTCTGCGTTTGTTCTTCATGTCTCAGACAATTTATGATATGCTTTGTGGTCTACCTACCAGAAGTCAGTATAATCCTGGGACTTGGGTGTCAAATTTAACAGTTCTTATAATTTATTTTCTTTGCCCATCATGTCTTTCCATCTCTTTTTACTTTTTTTTTTTGGTGTGTGTGGTAGGGGCATGTTACTTCTGTATTGGGAGGAAAATATCAACAAATGCTGTGCTTTTCAGATGATGCATCTAAGCAGGCTGCTTCAGACATATTTAAGTTCACTAAGTGGCTTTAGAAACACAGCAAACAAAGTTTCTTTGAGGCAGAGAGAGAAAATATAAGAGTTTCTCTGAGTGTTTATCTGTATGCATACTCACACTTCATCTGCAAGTGCTACCAGGGTCATGTGCTAAACCCCTTGTCTTTGTGTGTTCTTCTGTAGTTTTTAAAGGAGTGAGGAATACTGTTTCCTCTCTCTTTCTTCCAATTTTCAGCTGAATGGAAATAATCCTTCTGTGCCTGCCTAAAGCAGGGTATCCTCAATATTTAATTATTGTCCAAACCCACTTATTGCTTCCTTGAGGATGTATTTTTGTTCCTCATAGAGCAGCACAACCATTAAAATGGTCTATCTTTGGCAATACTACAGATAAAGTTCCAATTCTACCTTTTTACTGTGTATCATGACCACATTTTATTCTGATTGTCTTCTGAGGTTTTATCTTGATGAAAAGTCCTTTTCTGTCACACTGTGCTCCCATGCTCCATTGCACCTCCTCTCAGTGTAGCAATACTACAAAGGGAGTTCTTGACTATCTGGTCACTTACCTCAAAGCCCTCAGATTCTTTTTTTTTTCCGGGAAAGCCCACTTTAATTACCAGTAGGAGCTGCAGTTGTTCATATAGTGGCATATGATACCTATTAGTCATTCCTGTAGCTTTTAAATAGACTAGCTTCCTCTTTGACTATTCCCCTTGAATAAGCTTCTGCATAACGCGTGGTCTTGAACCTCCACCATTATTCAGTTGCTAATTTTTTCTCAGGTATTAGTGCAGGGCTTGAGTTCCAGCATGTGTAATTTCACAAATACAGTCTCAGGGAAAAATGGGCAGGAGAAAAATGTCTAGGTGAGAGGGAGGAGGGTCCTGCATTCCAGGATAAGATACTACACTTCTTGTAGCCCTTCCTCTCTAGATGCTGCTACATCCACTGAGAAGAGCAAGGAAACTAAGACTTCATATATTTGTTCCTTGGGGGTTGGGGGACATAGGGCATGGACAGGTTTCTGTGGCTGTGCTGCAATTTTGAGCTGCATATAGTGAGCTGACTGTTATACCATAAAGTCCTTGCCCTTACTGTCTTTTGGGGGGTTTCTACTGCAGGAATTTAGAAAACTACTCTGATCTTTTTTTTTTTTTTCAGTTGTAATTGCAGCTGTTTTCCAAAATCCTTGAATAATATTGGTTCTTAGAAGACATTTCTAGTAACGAATGCAAGGGATTCCAGAAGGTACAATGTTTGATCCCAGTTTTTAGTAGGAGAGCAAAGACTTTCTCATTACTTGCATGTTGAGACACTCCATTCACATGGATATTTTTGAGCGCTCCAGGGACCTTAGCTATTTAAAACCACCTAGAAAGAGGAGATTTGACTAACAATATTCCATTTGTGTCAGATGCCAATATTCTGGTGTATCATTTTTCTTGCAATTGACACACCAGCAGTCTGCAAAAATTCACAAACTGTTTTAGTTGTTGCTGCTCACTTGGAATGTATTTGGGAATAATGCAGGCTTTAATGAGACACACCTGAAGTCACATGAGAGTGGTACAGAGTACCGCCAGAGTTCCCTTCTTTCACAAAACCCCTGCGTGCTGCCTTGAGCCAGTAACCTCTGGTGAGCAGACTGACATTTTTTTAACCAAAGTAGGTTATATATCATGTGAAACAGATGGAAATTTCTGAGATTTTTTGGCATTTCCACTGTCTGAACCTTCTTCCTTTCTCCAGTGGACACTCTGAGAAGTGTCAGTCCTGCTTGCACCTCCAAGATAAAAAATTGGTGAGAATTCCTTTCTCAGGGCAAAGGGCTCCACAACAAATATTTCCATTTGCAGAAAAGAACAGAGGGTGGAGAGCATCCTTAGGTACTGAAAATTTAACTCATTTTATTAGAAAATTAGCACACAGAAGATGACTTCAATGAGTCATTCTCTTGCTCCAGAAGGGAGACAGGATTGCACCTTTTGACCTGCAAGATGCTACCAAATTGTTACATTGTTATGTCTAATACTGGAAACAAATCGGATTGTTAACAAATTGAGTCTTCATTTAGGTCTTAGCAACCAATATCTTCACAAAGACTTTGGCTCTGATTGTTCAAAGCAAGCTGTGATCATCCTGTCCGACTGATGCAGAATAGCTCTTTTCATTAAATGATGAAATCTGCCAAGCTTATTCTAAATCTCAGATTTGCCAAACTGAAGTGTGAACTACCAGTTGGTTCACTGTCACTGCCTGACATTTACAGTAGCAAAACTGGACTTGATTGTAGCCTCTCTTTAATAGCTCATCAGTAGAAGGAACTTCATTCCCGTGTTTTCAGTCTCTCTTGCATCTTTTAATTCTAGCTAGCATTAAGTCTTGCCTCACTTGGATGGGCCATACAATTGCACAGGTATAGCTCATGTATACCAGACTTTGAATATGGTACCATATCTTTTCATCAGGCATCTCTTAATGAAAAAAGCTGGATCTATCAGTGCACAACTTGTTTCATACAAACAACTGTAATTATTGTAATTAATATTCACAATTCTTCATGCTAGTCAAAGATACTAAGTCATGTCTGCAGAAAAATATAATTTTGTTGTCTTACTTTGTGCAGGATGATAACAATTTTATTTGATACCTAAGAACCCATTTGGCTGGACCAAGAGCCCAAGGATTATATGCTGTGAGCAAGTTCAGTGTGCCTGAAGGTATTTTAGTCAAGACTTTATACTACATTTTGCAGAACAGAAAATCTGTAAGGCGATAGGCAATATTACTATCATTCTCCTACATCAAATAATGGTACTGTTAGATTCCTTTAACTATACTTTTGTCATGCATTTTGTCTCTGGACTTGGTGCACAGGCCTTCAAATTCAACTCTTAGTCCATCACTACTCAAGGATGAAAATTACAAAAGTGAATTTCAGTTATTTTATGATACTAGGTCATGAGTAAAATGTTAAAATGATAGGTTAAATCTTTTTAACAACAAATTTTTAGAACTGGGTCTACTATAAAACTTTTTGATTCAAGAATCTTTAAAAACATGACAAAATCCTGTTCCAGAACCAAACTTCCTCCTGGGTGTCCAGGATGCATTCTTGATTTTGTTGTTGGAAGAGGTGATGTACATGTTTGCTTCACTCCCCTTCCTACCTGAATCAGTGCATATGGCAATACAGAACTGAATAGCCAAACTATGGATGACCCCAACTACAAGCCAATGAAGCAACATTTTCAAGACAATTTGTGGCCCTTGTTCTGGCAACACAAAATCCCTAGAAATTATTTTCTAGAAATTCTTGCTTGTTCATTGGAGCTAAAGAACTTTTATCTTTTACGGGTTTCCTCAAGTTTCATTGAGGTGCTATTTGACTTCTGCATCCTGAAATTAATCTTTTACCCATTTTATTCATTTTTCTACTGGTAGTTTTTGGGGTCTTTTATTAGACTTATTTTGCCTGTCAGAAATTGTGTCATTCAATGAGGTCTTGATCTTGTACTGTTTTCTATAATTAAAAAGCCCATTGATCTAATAATGACATGTTCCTTTTAGGGTGGGAGAGTCTTATTCCACCAATACATTGGTTGCCAGAAAATCTGCCCTAAGAGTGGACATATATCCCCCATATGTCTGCTGAGACAGCATTGTTTACTGTGGTTGTTAGAAATGTCCTGTCTTTTTCTATCTGCTAGACGGTTCCTCATCTTCCATGTAAGTTTTTTTGACAAAGATATCTGTGGTCAAATATTATCAATTGTGAATTGTCAATTTTCTCATGTTAATTGGCTTACCTATTTTGTCACAGAGACTTGCAGATAAATGATTGTATAAAGAGGTAACAAAAAATGCAGCTTGAAGTCTGGCAAAATTATCTGCAGGAATTACTATTAATTTCTTGCATTTATCCTTGGAGATGCAGACTTTCTTGAAATCTCTGAGGTTATATCCTTCTCTTCAACTTCTGGTCTGATAACAGTACATGTTTCCATGACCCCTCTCCTCATGTCTGTATCCTAGAGAGTACTAACGAGGAGCATTGTCAGGGGAGCCCATTAAGAGTGTTGAGTGAGCAGTGAGATCTCTTGCAAACATATGCTTTGGCTGATCGTAGTAGCTATTCAGCATACAGGCTTTTCCCTCAAGTCCGATAATTGTGTTTACATTCATAGACTGTCCACAGCTTCTTTCTCTTTGCTGCTGGACTGAACCTTGTCATTGCCATCTCAATTAGTATAAAAACACTGCTAAGTCTGAGTTTTGCCACACAATTAAAAAACTCTTACAGTAGCAATGATGTAAGTGCCACATTACACTGAACATAGACTATGGTTTTGTCATCTGGCACTGCATCCTAATTGGGCTTAATTCTCAGGTTCTGCATGAGAGAATAGCATTTTTGCACTGGGCAACAGCATGACAGGGAATGTCTCCAGATAGAAAGATCCTCCATGAAATGTTACCAGATAATCAACCTCTATGCCCTATGCCTGAGCTACATAGAAAATTGCTCAGCAGTCAGGTGTTTTAGCCTAAATTTCAACTGAACTGAGTTCTTCATGGTTGGAAGAGTTTTGTCAAAAACAGAGCCTGGTATAGTTTATAAGAATGTCATGACTATGTGCCTGTCTTAGTACCTGAATTTTTTTTATAGACGTGTTCTACTAAAATAAATTTCCGTTGAGCTCCTAAAGTATTCTTGATATTTAAACAGAATACAATAATTTGCCATAAGGGGGTTCATATTATTCTCTGTATAAAAATACAAATATACATTAAAAGAAAAACATACAGCTGTGTACTTACAGAAGAAATTATTGCCTCAGACACAGATAATAGGTCTTGTGCAATCTTACTTTGCCACACACACCAATATCATATTCCAATATGAGGGCTTTACTAAAATATGAATTATTAATCAGAAAGTACAGTTGTCACTTAGTATTGAACATTTGTCTCCTTTTGAACCTGGGGATGAAAAATCTGGATAATTGTGACAGTTGTTTAATCACAAGAAAGCTGCTCTATTGCTAAAAGCTCAGGGGGGGTTAAAAGATTTAAAATGAAGATCCTTAAAAGTATGGTGCAAATTCAATATTAATCCATGTAGATGTTGGAATCTGTATTTTTTTATTCAACAACTGAAAAGTGATATCATTAGATAAGCCAACACTTGCTGTCTCCTTTTGAACCGATATTGTCAAATTGGCAGTAATAATCACATCTGGCTTTTCAGCATTGCTAAGTGTAAAATGACTTTCTGCATCATCTGCATGTCTCTATGGCCATTCCAATATATTCCTTCATAATCATATGCAATTAGAATGTCCCATAAAGGCTTTCAGACTTTTATATCAAATTTTGTAAGCTGTAGTTTTTTCCCTGAATGTTTTTGAGAAGCAGAAAAGGGGCTAACGCTGCTAAAACGCAAGTTGTTCAAAGTACAATGGTTCATCTTAATTTCTTTGTTAACCTTCCATTGCCAAAATCTTAAAAAGCCAATTTAGTAGTGCATTGATTTTGTAAACAGAAAGCTTGCCTAGATAACTATCCTTAAGTCATATTTTCTATGGTTTTTTTCATTTTTCTAATCAATGTTTTCAGAATATATTGCATTTTTGTAATCAGTTGTGGGTTTTTAACCTACTTTTATTTCTTCCCTCATTCTCTGATGTATGGCTTATGCAGATATCTATGGCAGTATGAAATTAGCTTTCAGAAACAAAATAGGTTGCACCATTTTCAGTTGTTTTAGCAAACTTCTATGATAATTTCTTCACAATAGCAAAGAAGTGAGGCAGTCTGATGTATTCAGCATCTACTCTTGCCACTTATTTTTCACTTGTCATAAATTCCACCTATATAAAATGTGTAATAACTTGCCCTGAGGATATTTAAACTATTCTTCGTGAGACAAATGTGTTCTCAGCACTTACTGGTGGCATGTAAAGTTCATCTCAGCCCTTGGAGTTAGCACATATTTGTGCTATATTTTTTTCTGTCTTAAAAATTGCAACTCAATTTTCTAATGCACTTTAACTTTTAACCACTGATACAATTCTTCTTTTTTTGCCAGGATTATGCTGAATTTTGCCTTAATGGAAGTTTTTTAGCAAAATACAATGTTAGCAATGATCAGTGAATAGTGACTGCAATACTAGTTGGCAATAGTGATTGCAATACTAGTTGGTTACTTAAGGGGAAGTATGGCTTACTTTATTTCTCTGATCAGGATTTTGTAAAAGGCTTAGTTTCTAGTTATTTCTTCATTAAATTCCTTAGAGCTATAGAAAATTCATCATTTTGTTTCATATTTGTAAAATGAGCACAACAATCTTTCTAATAATATGCTTCCTTCTATAGTAATTTTGAAAATGTGAATCAAAATGTGTAAGAATTCATAAACTATTTTCTTTTCAGGATATACTACTAGGATAGGAAAAAATACGCATTTGAGATTCCATGTGGTTTTCTGGGGCTTGCAGTTTTTTTACCTTCATTGCACAGTTGGCCTCCTGGTGACTGAGGCACTAGACAATTAGAGTGCTCAAGTACTGGATGTATGGCAGGATAAGCTGCCAACTGCACTGGAGATACCTGCATTTCTCTTCCCAGACTCACTGAATATCCAGTAGGACTTACAAGTTCAGATTCGCTGCCACACCTGACCAGGCTATGGACTGTTCTGGTGAGTTATCTTTGACTAACAGCCAGATTTTCACCCACTGAGGTCAGCTAAGAGATGCTGAGCAAATGAACACGCTGAAGTTTTCTCTGAATGAGAGACACTATTTTCCTTCTATTTTATTTTTCACATTTTCCTGTTCACATATACTCCTTTTCAAATGCCCCTATCAGTTCAAGGATAACTTCTTCTGGTTTTTCTACTCCCCTTTTTTTTTTTTTAAATAGTGTGGCAACTGTGCTATATTGATGGTAGAGATTGCAGCAATCTTAAGTAGAAATGGAAGCTTTCTTTTGCCTCTCCCATTCAATGTTATAGGACAGGCCTAATATAGGGAGGATTCTGTTTTGCTCTTCAGTATTGTTTGCTGTGTTCTATGTGGAGCACTGCTGGAGGCAGGTAGTGCATTGGTGAGGTGATTCTTCAGTTTCCATGGGGCCAATTTTTCATGCCACAGTTAAAAACTCATTGTGCCTTATATTACACACAGTTGTTAACAGAGAAACAAGTGAACAGCAGGGACCCAGCACAAGATGAATAATAAAACAGGAAGCAAAGTAAAGATTGCAAACCTAAAGGAAATTACCTAGAAGGCAAATCTGTAAAATCAATACAGCCATATCAATTGACACTAGCTTAAAGGTAATTCAGTGTCTAGATTAGTCTAACTAAACCAAATCCACATTCATTTACATTGAACATTCTTTAAATTGAGCAAGAATTAATTTAAAGTTTATGCAAGAATGGTGTACTGCTAGCTCTAACCTCTTGAAAGTTAGGGGTTTGTGTAGCTGGGACAGGAAAGGTGCCTGGTGGCAGGTAGCACAATTGTGGAAGCTGCTTTTGGGAGTGCTCTTCATTGATAATTTCCTCCATGTCTTTAGAGGGCTGCCTTGGGGCCAAGATCACAAGTGAGAGCTACCACTCCTGCTGTTCAAAATCCACATCTTACACCCCTAGTGGGGCATTACACCATCCTGTGCTGCCTCTTCTGAGAACTGGTTGCTGATTCTCTCCTTGGTAATGAAATGTAGTACAATGGGGCAGTAATCAATTCCTGGTCACCAGTCTTCCAAAATGCACATTTTCAGCCTTTTCCTGATTCTAACTTTTTAACAAACAGGGTTGAGTTTGTTCCAAAAAGGTTTTTATCCAAAAAACTTTATTAAGGTTTAGCTCAGAGATGGTATATAGGAAATAACTGAAATTAACTAAATTTGTTGGCTTAATGTAACTGTACTTTTCCTTAGGCAATTTTGATTAAGAGAACATATAAATTAGAGATACTTCCAGTTTGAGAAACTGCATCTCCTTTAGGTAACACTTAACTGTTATTTTCAATCCATTTACTTTTGACATTCTGTCAGTCCACCCTTTCTTATACATAATGCATGAGAAGAATATTTAAAGTATACTTGTGTTTTGACACTAATGAACAGTGCTCAATAGTATATGTATTTTGTAGGAGCTAAAGCCACAGGAATGAATAACGGTTTGGGGAAGATGTACATGAGCAGGATATAAATGTCTGAGTCACAAGTGCTATATTGCTACCAGGAATCATGTCTTTGAATTTCTATAACAAATTTCAAAATCAACATTACCACTTAATCACATTATTCTACAATTCTTTATTTATTTAATATATGTAAAGGTTAGTACCTTAAAAGTGACTGTTTTGAAATTCAAGGTTTTTTAAAAGGTGCTGTTTTGTACTAATCCTGTGAATCCATACATCTGCTACCAGAGGAAGGATTGTCTTTCAGTTGAGACCTCAGTCAAGAAAAGCAGTCATTCACAACTGAGCCTGTCATTTCAAACTCCCATACTCTCAAAGGTGAAAATAGATGTTTCTAGAGGTCTTCAAGGCATGAAGCATTAAGAAACAGTTCTCAAAAATATTTTATCTGCTTTTAGAGGGCAAATTATTTGAGCTAACATGTTGGACTTCTCTGTGTTTTATTTTAGATGAGTAGAAAATGGAAACATCTGTGTGTTTTCTTCATAAACTGAGGGCAGAAAAACTTAAAACAAGGCTTGAAGGTAGAGCAGTATGATTCAAGCATTCAGATTTCTTTTTCCACAAACAGAATTCATAAGTTACTAATGAAGTAGATTACTAGGTCATTTCTTTGTCGTTAGAAAGTATTGCCTCACTTTTTTGTTATGCAAAGATCACTCATAGGATACTAATTTTTTCTTCACACTTTTTCCCCCTTTTTTACCATGAAAGGAATAAAACAACGACACAGTCTTCCTGCATGTTCTTGCCCTTGACAGTTTAATCAGAGAGAATGTATTTCAGCCATTTGACATTTATTTATGGTAATGAAATTGATTCAGATTATGTAACCTCCCAAAGCTCTTGGAGGTAATGTGCTTTCAGCTTTTATATGTAGTAAATTTAAGTGGACAACTGGGGGAGGTAATATCAGCAAGATAAAAAGAATGTCATGGATCTAGCTTGAGGAAGTATAACTACAAAATAGAAGTGATCAAGCAGCAAAACATGCCACAAAGTTGAAAGTCTGTAAAACTCATTCATACTGTTATTCAATAAGTCTCATTTATTCTATAATCCCATTTCAAATCCTGTTCCTGGTTATGCTCTATTATCTCTTATAAGAGGTCTCATACTCCACCAGTTGCTATTTCTTTCAGATTAGATGCTTGTGTGATATGACAAAGCTTATTCAGTAAAGGTTGTTAATTCTGTGTGCAATCTAATCTAAAATCATGGAGAAAGATCATATATAAACACTCATGTTTAAAGAGTTCAGTGGACTGATTAAATATCCCTATGCTTTGCAACTTCGTTTGTTTGTTTAATTTTACTTGTGCATGTTGAACATTACTGGAACTTTTCTGATACAAATCAGCATAGTCAAAAATACTGAGGTGCATTCCAGGTTTTCAGAATTTTCACCAGCTGTCAGGTACCCCTGTGAGTTGTAGCACTGCTAATAACAGCCTGACAGGCCAGCATCAGGATTGGTGTCTGACATTCAAATGCATAAATACTTGCACAGTTGCATAGTTCTGCTTTGTTTTGAACTTTATCCTTCTGACCTGGTATCTTCAGCTCTTCTACTTTATATTCTTTCTTGCTAGGCAACTGGGGACACTTCGGACAAAACCTGTTCATGAAACACCTGCCAAAAGCAGTGATGGCTCTAACTTTTATGAAATTCCTTCAACAGCCCTTCAGCAAAGTAACCTCTTTTCTTTTTCAACTTCCTTGTCTGGGCTCTACTGCTCATGCAGTGCTCTGCCATGACTTTCCAGCACACTCAGTGAGGGGATTAGCATTCATTTGTATGGTGCATTGTGGCCTCTAACATTTTTTAATGAAATGAAAACTCTGCTTACTTCCAATACTGTCATTAGTCATGTTTATTGCCATCCTATGCAATAGCCAGTGAAAACTGGAACCTGCCATGCTAGCCCCTGCAGAGGAGGGTAGCAAACACACCCTCCGCATTCTGACCTAAACAGATCCAGATTGAGACAAGAAAGGAGGTTGGGGTCTTCATAAGCAGAACAAACAGTTCTAGGTGGAAGACTGGATTTGAATGGAGATGGATTAAAAGGGAAAGAGAAAGCTAAGTGAGAAGTCTGAAAGAAAAGTGGATGATGGCAAAAGAGGACTCTAACACTGTAAGATCAATAGTTAAAAAAGCATTCAAGGCGACAAGGGATGAAGCAGCATATACCTGCCAGTACATGGGAAATAATGCAAACCTTAGGATTATGACAGGTGAATAGAATTTAAGACCAGAAATATATACCATCATAAGCATCTGATCTCTTACATAACACAAGCCATATTGAACCTCCTTCTGTAATGCCATCCTCAAAAGAGAAAGAGAAATAGCAATGCAAAAAGAAACAAAAACTAGAGGACAGCAGTGAATACATAAATTTGAATTTTCATTCATCTTCTTTTTGCCCTTATTTCTAAATATTTCTTTTACTTACATCAAAAAAAATTTTAAAAGACATTCATTAACTCTGCTCCCCCCTAGTTTTTACCTTTATTTTCCTTTATATTTTCTCATTATAAGAAGGTCCAAGAACGAAGGGAATTGCACATGTGAGTTAGAGAGAGCCCTTTACTCACAGTACCTCTGTGAGGTACTGTGAGTACATATTACAGTATGTAATATGTACTCACAGTACATATTACATACCTAGAAGTATGTACATATTACTGACCTAGAAGAACTGGAAATTTCAGAAGAGATTTTGCTTCTGCATTTCACGTTTGGGAGATATTTGCAGGTAGATTGAAATTTTGATTGCTGACACATATTGAATCTGGTGACATTTTAAAATTTCTTGTCGCTGTTTGTCTTATCAATATTACATGCCGCATCTGAAGCTTTGTGGTTTGAGAATTTGCATCACTAAGCAGTCTTTGAGTATAACTGCAAAATATTTTTTTTTATTTTATATCAAGGATAAATGTGTAGGGTAGATATTCTCTACAGCTGGATTGAACTAAGACTGCCCTGCTGGTTTTTTTCCACAGGGTGAATCATACAGCAGCACATCACAGTATTATATGAGCCATTATGAGTGTCTGGGAACAGTGTGTCTCAGTCATTTATCATTATGCAATTATTTGACTTCCTCATTGACAGGGGAAGGCGCAGGAAGGACGGAAAAGCTTTTATTTTGCCAATTATTTATTTGAAGCATATCTCAGTTGATGTTGTAGGCTCTTCCTTTATCACTTCATGAACACACATCAGCTATAAGACCCTAAATGTGCTTTGCACCATGGAAACCTATTTGCTGAGAATTCTTTGCCCCAGTACAGATGTACTTGTTACTTTAATGTGTGGCATTCTAATCAGCTCTTTTCAGTCTCTGTTAAAAGTCCATAATGCTAATTTGTTTGATTAATTTTGAAAGAGCCCAGCCAGATTATCCCATTAAGTTAATGCTACTGATTTTTAACAGATGTTTAAAATAGAAAATGCTACTAAGGGGAATAGTGCAAGAATTGCAATAGTGTTTTATAAGCTGAATTTTAGTTACAATAAGCTGAAGGATTTTAAAGCTTCATTCTATAGGTACTCTAATAAAGAGCTATGAACTGTGGATTTAGCTAAAATGATAACAGTTTGTTTTTAAGTAATGTCTAGAGGGCCTCATTTGTTTTGTAGTGTAAGCTATTTAAGTCTCTCAGCACCTTCAAAGGAAAGTCTGAGACACCTAGATCACTTGCTGCAAATGTCACTTTGATAATGGCTGAGGACCTCTCTTTAAGTGCTCCAAATGAAAACCTTTCAAGGACTGCCACTTGGGAAATTGTTGATACCTCCTGGAGGGAAAATGTGGGAATGGTATCAGAAACAGCTGATCAGTTCAGCAGCATTTCATGTTCAGTAGCATCACAATTCTTTCTGATTGCAATGTAGGGTAAAGATTACATCCACCTAGGCTTTGTATCCATACAGGATTAGAGTATTGTTCTTTAAAAGAGAGGTAAGGATTTGAGAGGTTTGGAAGATAGTAAAAATAATCAAAGAGAAAGCAATTCACACCACAATGCTTAGGGTGATGAAATACGGACCTGCTAGAAAGAACATTTTGGTAAAATGCATGTGCACAAGCTATTTTTCATGCTGTAAGGAGTAGAGAAGAGTGAAAGGAATATTGTCCAGTTACTTTCTATTCCTTTAATCCTCCTTCACTTTTCTGTTTGAAACATTAAAATAGTGCAGAGTTTTAAGTTTTCATTCCCATTAAGCTGGAAAGATACAGTGCAGCAATTGAAAAGTGAAGAATGGAGTTGAAATCGAAGGAATTTGCCTCCCAGTCTATGTAGTCATTTACAACACAGAAAGTCTATTCACTTCTATATGTACTGGCATTTCATGGCAGACACAGGAAAACAGTCTGTGTATTTACTGACTCTTCTGATTGCACAAACAAATGCTTTCTGTGGTTTTGTATCTCCTGGTTTTAATGATAGTGTTACTTACATGAGAATGAGTTTGAATTTTAAGTGTTCATCTTGTTATTTTGCTAAATGCAATTGATACAAATAATTGGTTGCTGTGGAAATACTTATGCCATAAGAACATTATTGTGATTCCAAGTATTTAATAATTGGCAGGAGCAGATGAGCTCTTTAAAAGCATATCCTGTTCTCATGTGACTATTCACAAAACTATGACAGATACTAAAAGAGAAAAAAATATGCATAGTGTGTGTCTTGCATCAAAATGTTTGTTTGTAAAATGAATTTTATTTAAAATATTTTATTTTCACTACTTGGTCAAGATGTTAGACCTCTTCATAAAGGATTAGAAACTCAGGCTTGTTAATGTTGCCTCTAACTTTAAAACCATTGGCTTTAGCCTCATACAAGAGGATTGACTTACTCCTTAAAATAATCGTCTGTTTGGCCAGCTTAAGTTTTAGCATTTGGCTACAGAAGAGATTGAGGAAGAAAAACAGGATATCCTTGAAGAAAATTGTAGAGGGCTTTCCTTGTCAGATATACTTCTGTGTGCCCCACAAAAAACTGAAGTCCAGTATAGCTTTTGGACTAACCAGCTAACAAATTGATCCAATAGTTAGAAGCATAAAGGTTCTCTGTGTCAAAACCTTACAGAGTTTGTCTGACCACATAGTGTGCATCTGAAAGTTAATGAGCTGACTGTGTTTCTTTTTATATTGTGTTGTCCATCCCACATTGCCCAGGCACAATCAAGTTTTACTTCTTCCTCTGCTTTCATGACTTTAGGCCTCATCTGTATTAATGACAAGATTGTGTAAAGATAGAGAAGCATTGTTAAACTGAATCTGTGGGATTTGTGGGGGTTTTTTTCCATTGGTCTTCTCATTATCAGCTTGTAAGTTATGGTATTGTGAAGGTGCATACATTACTCTGAATTGGTAATACAGCTTTCATGCTTCTATATGCATACAGACTGCTTTCTTTTAACAGTCATCGAAAGGTTCATGCCAACAGTCTGATGAAAATATTCTCTGTTTGTAAAGGAAAATATGTTAGTTACCAGATTAGCTGTTACGTACAATTGCCAGAATCTTACCTGAGAATAGGTCTGGGTTTTGCTGAGATAAGCTGCTCAAAGTTGAGGTCACCACTGCTACCTTGAGTTCTGCCAGAAGTGGGACCTGTACTCAAAACTCTGTAGAACAGAAATGAAGAGTTTATAGCACATAAAGAAAAAACAATAAATTGGAGTTTAATGATTCAAAATTAAACCTTAAAAGTCCAGAAAACATGGTGTGCGCCTTCTTCACTGTGTCATCCTAATTCTGTGTATCTCCTTGTTTCTCAGTGATGGAAGGAGATTAGCTGGAGCAGTCTGGTGTAAAGTTTTTGTTCTGATACAATAAACAGTGTGTACACCTCTTGAAGGACAAAATATATCTAATTTCAGTCCTGAATTCTAGATAGTGTTTCAGGGCTGGTACACAGATGGGATTTATCAACAGTCTGATAGCAACACAACTATGGTTTATGGGCCCTTCTAAGGGGTGAGTGAAGGTTATGTCACCAAATTAATTCTAAGGGCAAAGTTAAGTGATAGTTGTTAAAATAACTTTCTCCTGTCCCCTTGTCAGGAGACACATTCTCCTTTCCACCACATAGAGAAAGGAAATATTAGTCACATTCACCACACATTGAAATACTTATTTATTGAAAATAATAATAACCCTTCCTAATGTGGAAAAATAGATCATTTTTCCATTTGCAATAACCCAAATGCTGCTTTAGATCCCAGGAGTTCCTTGGCTCTTCCTTTTTTCCTAGTACTAATATCTTGTTTAGAAAAAGAATGTCAGGTTACTGCTTTGCTTTCTTGGAGGTGCTCACTCATCACCTATTTGTATTAGATTATTGCAGCCTGTTTCCTCATCAATTCTCCTCCTTTTCAAGGAATTCAGTCCATTTAAGCAACAAAGAGCTTTTGCTCTCATAAGAAGTTTGGCAGAGTGACATAATGATAGATAATGTCATATACAGTACATAATTGTACATAAAGCATATAAGATTATCTAATATATTAAATATTATTGTGTTAATATGATTAAGATAAAATTGAAACATATGCAGTCCAAATTATCTATAAATTGGTAATCTGCCTCAAATATTATATGTAAATCATGTCCTTCCCTTAGGCTTGTTGCTGTTTTGTAAATTACTTCTCAGTAACAAAATATAAACAAATGAATTTAACTTCACCTTTTGTGTAACAGCACAACAGTTTTGTTAATATATGAGTAAGCAGTGCAATTTTGCAGTAACAGAGGTACAAGATACATGGGAAGACAAAAAAAAAGGTTTTTTTAATGCTGTAGTGGTGAAAGAGTGAGACAGACAAACAGAAACAACCTTCATGTTCTTTTCTAGTCTTTTTCTTGATTTTTATCTCTGCTACTTTTACTTGCTTTTATTTCTGCCCTTATGACACTGTCTGCTTCCAAATTTGTTAATTTGTCTGATTCCCTGATTATCTAAGATCTATTTGTGTCTTGTGGCTTTGGAAAGGCTAGTGAGACCAGGCCTTTCATTTTTTTTTTTTAAGTACCAGAGGAATAATATTGGGATGGGATCTTTTCTCTCTGTTCTCTTCTGACAGCCTGCTGACAGGCTGGAACTCGGTTTCTTCTAAAAGAATTTTTCCTTTGTCATTGCTCTGAACAAACAGACCTGAAAGGACATATTGCAGATATTGGTCTATGTCTTTAACTCTTCATATCTGGATTAATGGGCACAGTTAATTTCCTTATAAAAGGCTGGAAATTTTACCAGGTACACTTCCCTCTGACATTCACATTCTCATTTTTAGTTGTCTGGCTTCTTCACCTTAACCAGAGCCCAGTTTTTCTTCATTTCCTCCTTGAGCTCTTTTGACTTCAACAATGGAGGAGCTATAAAGGTTACTTCATTATTACTTGCAAGACCTTTTTGTTTACCTGCTAAAGGGGCAATTTTAAGTCAAAGCCCCTCTGACTATCTTCAAATAGAATGAAGAGGAAAAGGTTTTAATGGAGTAAAGGGAAGGATGGTTGTACCAGCTGTATGCTGGCAGGAACTCAGAAAAGGACTCCACTCCACACCTGTTCTCTGTGTTTTTAAGCTTTTAAGACAGAAAATGGCCATCCAGTTTCTTGTTATTCCACACCTGTAGTAAACTTGCAAAGTATGCAGAATGGCGGTAAGTGCACACATCAGCTGTGGATAAGGATTAGGACGTTAAATATCTACTGTTCTCACTCAAAAGTTTGAGCTGGTGTCTGCAGTATAGAGGGTGTCAGAAGACATGAAGTAGTCTGTTAATCATACCTTTATGTTTCTAGCTGAAAACACCTAGTGGAGATAAATATGGTTTGAAACAAGACTCCAGCAGCTGTGAATTGCTCGATTCATCTCAGTGTTCTCCTCTCTTTGAGTTCTTCTGACCCTGTAGTACTGCCAAGTGGGCCTATTATTTAGTGTGAAATCTTTTACCTTACCTCTATTTATTTATTGGTAGCCTCCTGAATAGTACCAAAGCAAAATCTGTGTTATCCTTTGAGCTGAGGATGTCTCCCACTCAAATAAGCCAGATCTTAAAGCTAACTTGATGCTTTACACTCTGAGAGGCAGAAAAAGTAATGGTATGAGTTAGGATTTTCAAAGTAATTCCGACTTGAGGAGCATCTTTTATAAATTAACAAATCTCCTTAACTGTAGCAGAGTCACTAATTCTTTGCAGTACCTTTCAGATTCACTTCTACAAAACTATGGTAGGGTTTCTAGGCTCACTTAATATAATTCTCTTTCTAGTGACAGAAAGCACAAGGGAAATTTTCTGTGTTCTCCCAAACTGTACAGTGGAAACTAGCAAGTTACTGGGGTCTTTCTCTCTCTCTTTTCCTTTTATTTTCCCCCTTTTCTTTTTTTTTAACATACTGAGTCAAACCAAAGTTCTTGTTTGTGATGATGCTCTTCTATGCAACTGGGCACATTTTTCCCTCAAGGAACAGTAAGAGAAAGACTATGACAAAATCATATCAGGATATAAGAGCAAACCTGTAGCAGTGCCTCCTCCTCCTCTACAGCTTCCCATCTGTGGCTGGAAGATGGCTCTCCAGCCATCTGCATCTTAGGACACTCTGATTAGGGAACATACTTTCAGTTCACTTTGCCTCTGCTATTGTTATGTCTAGCAAAATGAAATTATAATTGCACTGAATATGGAAGCTGGGGGTTTGTGCTTTGCCGTAGTTGTTGGGTTTTTTGTAACCTTCTGACCTTTTCTGAAGAAAGGTATTCCAGAAGTGTCAGCTAGTCTAGAAGCTACTAATTGAAAATCTGAGTGCGAACATAGATATATGGCTCTTCTTTAAGTGTTGGATCTCTGAACAAAAAATATGGTGTCATCATGTAGTAATAGATTAAAATTGTAGACTGTTTGATACTTCCCATGGCTGATTTTTCTGTGGCAGCTGCTTGGGTCATTAAACTGTGGGGTTTTTTCAATGTAGTGTCAAACTTAAATATGTTATTTTAAAAGTTAGTGGTTTCCCCTTTGCTCTTTGCCTGTGTCTTGCTCTGGTAAAGGACAAACATCTCTCAATAAAGGGCAGAGTTGTAAATGATAAGAATAGTGTCTGAAGCTGACAGCCTTCACTCATTGTAATATGTGTAAAGGAATACTGTTATTGTCTTAAGTGCTGCTGTCATGTTCAGTTCCTGCTCTCAGAGAAATTTCTGTTCCTTTCAGAGCAACAGACTGACTCAAAGAGTCAGTTTTGTACTGTGAAAATGGGTACGACCTGTGACATTCTGTGTTTCTCTTCAGTTTTTTCCTTGGGTCGTTAAAAGTTGAAAAGGTTGTTGTTGGAGTCCTCCTCAAGTGTGCTTTCAGTAACCCACTCACTAGATGGATGACGGGCTACCAGTTCCCTGAACCCTGCTGCAGATTAGGAAATCTGCTGCCTTTCCTGTGCGGCATGGGGAACGTTCTGGGCTTGTAATGATGAAATGTTATGAATATTCATGACTATGGTTGTACGGTTAAGCTACCTTTCCCCTAATGTAAGAGCAGACAGAGTAGGCAATTACCTGCCTGACAGCTATCAATCAGTATGTTCCTTGTTAACTTTTCCTGTGGAAACTTGTTGTCCCATACCCTAAAATTACATTTGAATGAGGCACATTACTGCAGTTTCCAAAAGGAGTACGTACTGGGTGGCTGAAATGAAATAAGAGTGTTTATAGATCTGCTGCAGCTTCCTACTGTGGCTTACTGGGATTTATCTCTCTGTCTAGATAAACCCTACATAATTTTTAACATTCTGACAATTAAGAGGAGAGAACTAAATTTATCTGTTGTTTAATGGAGAAGAGTCCCTGTGCTAGAGCATGCATCTAGTTATAACTATTTTTGATTTTTATGCTGCAGGTTTCAGTCCCTAGAGCAATAAAATGTTACTCTTTATTTCCCTTAGGAAATAAAGTATCCCACCCACAGCCAAGCAGTAACCTAAGCAGCACATAAATTTGTGTGGTGGCTGGTTTTGCTTATGGGCTTGGTTCCACTGACTACACATATCATGACATTATGGGTGCTTTCTGTACCCCATAGTGTCTTGAATCATTTCCAGATAATGCAAGGAACACAAAGCTGTATGTCTTACCACTACTGATATGTACCCAATGATGGCCCTGAGTCCATTTCCAGGCCACCTGTCATGCTATTTTTGCATGAGGTCTAGAGAGAGCAGTATAGTATTTTGCTTTCCTGATTCAAGAAAAAAATCTGGTGTGTAGCATACTGATTTATAAATAAGGTTTACTCATTCTGTTTTAAAGTGCTACTGATTATTGCATAGCCCTCTCTGCCTCTTCTGGAATCCCTCTTTTTCTTTTTTCACTGTGATGTCCTCAGCATTGTTCCTTGGGATGTGTTAGCTAGCAATGTCACTCAAAGTACCTAATTTCAGAAAAATTTAAATATATTATTGAGATCAGATTCATGATTCAGCTCTATGTGGAGATGATTGACAGAAGAAAAGAAAATGGTACAGAAAATCATGCATAACAACATAGAATTGCTTTTCAAATATAATGCATCACTGGTTATTCCACCGTTAACAAAAGAGAATTCTGAGCTGGATATAGACTCAGAATTATAGGGGGAGTGTCAATTTTTCTGGACTGGTTTATTTGTCATGTTTGATGCCTGTTAACAAAAGTCTTATAAACGTTTTAAGTAAATAAATGTAGGGAACCTAGGAAAACAAATGGAATTTCTGCATTACCCTACTTATATGCATTGCTAAGCGTTTTAAAATTTAAAACATTAGCCAAAGTATTGGAAAAACAATATTGTTTCAGTTACTCCTAAGATCACTTTAAATTTTCTTTCTTATTAATAATTTTGTAGTCACTCCTTTTTATAAATTGCCTTTAGCCCTTTTTATTAGCTTTGGCTAAATCTATTGGCTCTGTTAATGGATTTTATTTGTTTCTGCTTGTGTCCCAAAACCAAATTACTGTAACTAATGTACCACTGTAACTTTTCATAACTGTCTGTTCCTGAAAGGAAAAAGCAAGTTCATCAAGTCAAAATATTAACACTTTTATGTCCTTTTAAATAACAACTCAAAGAAAATTGTGCTGGTGTCTACAGGACTCAGCATTAAACCTACAAAATTTAATGTACTGTAGCAGATTGAGATTTGACACAATTTCCCTCTGTGGAAATTGTCTTCACTATTGTAATACCCATACTAAGCAGCAGAACTGGGATAAAGCACAACAGGAATGAGCCCCATTTGGAGCATATGTTACTATTCCAGCAAGTCAAGAAGTTTAGTAGCAGGTTGTGCCTAGAAAACTTTAGGATTGTCTGTGTGGGTATGGAAATTATGTGATTTCTTCATGTTTAACAAGCTGTCTCGTGTATTTTTCATTCATGAAGCTCTTTGGCTTTCCACATAAATAGACTTACTGAAGTATTAGAGAAATAATGAATGGTTGTTCCATCAGCTTTGAGTGAATATGCAGGTGTTACAGTAATTGATGAAGAAAGAAAATGGCTTTCCAGCTCATGCAGCAGTGAAAAAATGTGATTGTACACAAGAGCATTGCAGAAATTAGAGTAAACACAGCAAATGTTCGATTAAAATTCTATTTTCTCCAGCCAAATCAACCAAATCAATATGTTCCATGCCAATTTTTTTTTTCTCAGTGAGTGTATTTCTCTAACTCTGATTATGCTGGGCAATAGCACTGAGAAGAATTAACCCAAAGTCATCTACAATGAGCTCATATTCTAAATCAATGAGAGAGGTTTTATTGTTTTAGGCTCTACGGTATATAACATTGCTTCCCATTAATTTTTAAGAAATGTTTTTAGAAATGCATTCTTACATATCACTGCAGTACAAACTGCAACACAGGAGAAGCCAGAAGGCTGGCACTCACTATAACATGCAAACAATGCAGAAATTGCTGCAGATTTGAAGACAGAGTAAGGTAAACACAGCCCATGAACAGCAAAGGATGATATTGCTTATGCATGAAGGCTACTGTGAATGCTTCGAACAAACTTGCCTAACTACTTCTGTATAGAAACAATTGTTTGGTATTTTATCTTCCTTGCATTTTGTCTTTCTTTACCTTTCATCTACTTTCAGGCCTTCCAAAGCATGGCAAGTAAATTTGGAGACAGTGGCTCCTTACAGGGCCCACTTTTTTGTGAAAACACATTAAAGAGAGCAAATCCTAAACTTAACTAAAAACAGGAAAGGGGAAAGAAAGTATAGTTTAAAGTTTGACTTGAATTTGTTAAAGGAAAAAAAATTACATCTTGATAGTCTAAAGTCTGGCTTTTGCTCTGTGGTTTTCAGAATAATTTATGTAAATAGTTTTGTACCATATTTTGTTACTTAAACTCTAATTTTAAGCTTATGCAAAATATCTTTATTTTTTAGTTATTTCTTCTGTAAGCAGTTCTTCAGAGATGCTTGTATATGTGCATGTATTTTATTTGTATGTCATATTTTACAGATGATCTATTAGCAATAATGCCAAATTATCCCATATAGATTATCTGGCAGAGTCAGGGCTCAGGACCATCACTGGCATGCAGCTGGTTTTTATCCAGATTGGATGTTAGTAAAATAGACTGCTCACCATCAGGTTATCCTGAGACTGGTAAAATGTAGTTCACACTTGCTAATTTTGTGAGACTCAACTCATGTTAGGCACGCTAAAATTAATGCAGAGAGCCACCAGCAAACTCAAGGGGAAATGAGGAATTAACATTCTCTGTTTATGAAGCCAAAAAAGCATTTCTATGAAGTCAAATCTTGCTACTAATTTTTATCCCTTTCATACAGTTTTCTTGACCTGGTGCAACAAGGTGACCAACAGCTGTTAAAATTACAATTTTTTTAGGAGCTATTTTTTAAACGTGTCCTTTCACATACAGTAGTGTCTAAATGAGAGATGTTTCAAAGTACATTGTGTGCTTTATTTCATCTGTTAAAAGGAACATATTTACATTTTCTTTCCTTCTGCATGTGTAGCTTCATTTAGTTCACAGTGACCTATTTAATTCAATATTCTATTGAAATCCTCTGTGCATACATGACTCTACTTATATCTTATCAAAATCTTTGGTGTAACATCCTAGCCTACAAATACCTTGTTAGAATATCATCACTACAATTTCACAGCAGTTTAAAGACTTTTTAGTCTGACAGATTAGCACTTAACAAGTGTGTTTTATCATCTTTTAGCCAATTAAAAAATTATTTCTATTCTTTGAAGCACAAACCATGCATATTTCTGTCATACCAACCAACTAGATTTTCAATCAGCAGGGTATGGCAAGTCCTATTTTTCTCTGTCTCATACTAGTGTAGTACAAAATCCTTTTATATAATCAATTGCATCATTTTATCAATGTTTATCAGAGAAATCTGTGTGTAAAACCCAGTCTGAAGGCAAAAGTATTGACAAGGAGAAGGGTGGGTAATTGTTCTACTTTATTCCTCAGTGTCATGAGAAGTGAAAATTACTTCATTGCACCAACAGTTTCAAACACGCCAATTTTTAGCCTAGGGAGTGTCTTCCTTTCTGAAGACACTGTAGGTCTTGAGGGACCCTTGCCTTAGATGGTGTTTCTTATTCTGTAAGCGGGGAAGCAGTGACCCAGCTGGACAACGGCTCTCAGGTGGGTCCACAGAACCTCTACTACCTACTTTCAAGTAACACATTAATGTTACAGTTTTAAATTAGGAGAATATTGGTAGTAAAAAATATATTTGGGAGGTAGATTAGTCTACAATCCAGGAAGTTTGGAAAGGACTGATTTTTAAATCATTAAAACATACAAGGTGGAGATTGAACATTTATGTTACATTTGATGTTAATTTCATAGTACTGTGTTCTTCCATGTGTGAAATATGTTTTTGTCTCTAAGAATAAAGACAGATTGTCAGGTTTATCCTGACAAATTTATTTCTCTAGTTAGTTATTTCAACAAATTATTTTATGTTTTATTTGCTTTGTTTTGATTTCAGAAGTTCATCAGATTATGAACATGACTTTTATTTAAGCTTCCTATCTGCTTCCCTGGTCTGTTCAAAGTCTGTTCAAATTTTTTAAGGTATGAATATCCAAGTAAATTTTAGAAGTAGAAGATGGACAAAGGAGGGAAGTGTTCACTGTTTGTTAACACAATTTTGAGTCACCCTCAGGATGAATGAGACCTTTAAGCAAGCAGTATCACCCTTGTAATGATAGGTCATGCAGTACTTTTATCAATGCCAGGTGAAGGCTCCTCAGAGCCATCCTTCCTAGACTTCTTGTATCTTTTAGCCCTTTTACATGGCTGAGTCACAATAGTTTCACTGCTAGTGAATCCTCTGTTTCCATCAGCTTCTGAATCACAATGTTGTTTGAACTGTAGCCACACAAATCACTATTCTGATTTAATAGATTTGTAGATTTTAAGATTAGGATGTATAATAAAATAATTTAGTCTGATATCCTGTGTGTCACAGACTGTCACATTTTGCACATTTGCATATGTATTGCTCCTGAAATCCCATAATCTGGCAAAGCATAACTATTTGGCAAAATCAAAACTTTCAGAAAGACACTGGATTTGTATTGGGAAGTCACAAAGGAACTGCTAGTTTTCTTGCGAGTTAGTTCTAGGAAGTTAATCAGCCATCTTCTTACAGAAGTTGTGCTTCATTGCTTCATTCCTATTTGGATTTGACTGGCCTCAGCTTCCAGCAATAGTTCTCATTAAGTGTTTCCTCACTAGATAATAGTATCATGTACTATTCAGGGGGCTTTTGTCTTGGTTTTTTGGGGTTTTTTTCTGTTGACAATACTTATCCTTTGAAATCGAGTCAGTTCCCAATCTTCTTTTTCAATAAGAGTAACAGATTAAGCTCTTCAATTCATCACTGTAAGATTTTCTTCAGGCCTCAATCATTCTTGCAGATATTTCCTCCCCCCTGTTTAGCTTCTTAACATGCCCTTAAGACTAGGGACACTACACAGATGTGGATTTTCAGTGTTAGTTTTGTAGCTGTTGTATACAAAGCTGTAATACCTGCTTTTTTCCTGGATCACTACCTTCATTTCTGCAAATTTAAATACCCATAATAGTGCAATTTTTTTAGTAAGACGTCATGTTTACCTTTTCTATCACATATGGCTTAGGACCCAGATGCTCTTTCGTTGCTTGAAAAGGGAAAGAACAATCTTCTGAGATCTTTGTTATTAGATGACCCACAGAGTTTATTACGATTCTCTGAGGACCCTGACTGAAACAAGCGCTTCACAGAGGATCCATACAGCTGTAGTTTTTATCATCTGTTTCTTCCTACCTGTATTCAGACCAATGGCATAAGAGAATGAGAAACTCTTGCCTAGAAAAGAAAGGATCTTTAGGGATTTAATGATAGTGCAAAGAGAATGTCAGGGTGGATCTGCATCATTTTAGTGTTGGAAAAGAAGGGATGCTTATGGTTCTAGATCCAAGCTAGCTGTCAAGCTCTGTGTTGTATTGACCAGTAAAACCACCAGTATTAGGTCACTAGTATAGTATATAATATCTAGTATAGATATTATATAGATATACTATATATAATATATATAATATATTATAATATCTATATATATATAAAATATATTATAATATATATAATATATTATAATATTAGATATAATATATATAATATCTAGTAACCACTGAGACCCTCTTCTCAAAATATAATTTTTTTCTATTGGATGGCAGTAGAAACAAATTTTCACAATTTCTTACTGTAATTATTTCAGCAAGCATACTGCCTCTAATGCTCCAAGGTGGCCTTAAAATAAATCTTTGGTTTTTTCACTTCATGATATCTTTTCATGTCTAAAGCTGTATCTGAGATGTATTTCCCTAAAATGCTTCTTAGAAGTGGCTTTTCTTTACCAGAAATCTCATAGTTAAGCCACTGGGATGATGTATCTAGAGCTGACCTGATTAAATGTTTATAGGATTAGGCCAGAGATCAGATATGCCATAACATAGCACAAGGTAAATTACATCGTCTTCAGTTTACAAGGATTTACAGCATTTTATGAGTTTTCTGTATTTTGCAGTTACCCTACTCCCTCTTCGACTGAGGAAGTTTAAAAACTGAAAACAATAAAATAATAAAGATGATATAAAGTGACATCAAAAAAGGGTAGGGAAATTGAAAAGCACAGCAGTCCTTGCAGTGGGGAAGATTTTCCAAACCAAAAGAAGAGGAAGGGAGTGAGATGACTACAGAAGTCTACAGGGAAGTAGACAAAAGGATAAAAATCCTTGTTCCAATGAATTTCATGTTCCATGAGCATGTTGGGAAAGTTTCTTTCCTACATGAGGTTGTGGGGTTCGGGACAAGAAGAAACAAGGGAAGTAACTACCTAAAGCGTACTAATGGAATGGGTACCAGCTTTCATTTCCTAGCTCTTCCATTAGAGTTAGGGATCAAGAGATATATGTTACACAGGATACATTGCAAAATGATTTAGTCGCTTTCTGCTTGTCAGTATAGTTTGACTGATATTTTATTACAATTTATTACATTTTCTGTGAAATAATGTAGAAAGATACAAGCCTACAGAGGTATATTTGATGGAAGCAAAAAAGAATATTATAGACCAGGAAATATATTAAAGTTTTGTTAATTTGCAGTGTAAACTATAGGAAAAATATGGAATTAAAAATTCTATGTAATTCTTTTTTTCACAATGGTAATAGAAAAATAGTCACAAAACATAAAGATATATTAGTTATCCATGTATTTCAGTCTTTGACCTTTGTGTAGTTTTTTTTTCAAGAACCATTTAATCTGAAGTATATCCACATTTGTACTAGTAAATGACAGTATATTTTGTGTAACTATTTATGTTTAGGTTTTTAAACTTTAAACTATCTTTTACATATACTGATATTTGAGAGGAGAGCCCTGTTTATTTGTATCAAGTTATCAGATGGTAGATTAACAAAGTGAGAATTTGAGGTATTAGCATTAGTTTAATAAACAAGGTTGGAGAATACAAAGAAAATTGGGGGAAGACTTTGTAAATCTGCCAACCTAGTCCAGACAAAAGATAGCTATGTCAATATCTAGTAGTAATTCAGAGGGATTTGGACCCCTCTTTAAAATTCAGAAAATATTCAGAACAAATTCTTTGCAGGAAAAGAAAGGATGACTTCTTGGATGAGGGCCACAGCACTTTGTATTTGGACATTCTTCCTGGAATTATCACAGCCATTCCTGAAGATTTTTTTTTCTTCTATTTATTATTGAAAAATGGATTCCTCAGTATTTCAGCTCAAACAGCAGGGGTGAAATTTCTGTCCTTTCATTTTTCCTATGTTCCTGAAATTTGAATTCTACCAGTTATTTCCTTGCACATATATAGCAGTTCTTCACCAGAGAACCCAAAATAACAGCCAGAAGATCAGAGTGCATTTTGTATGGGTTCATTAAAAACTGTTAATATTCAGTAGGGATTATTAGGACAGCAGTTCTTATCGGTGATGTCTTTTCACCGGTCAAGAGTATAGGCTTGATAGAAGAGGCTATAAAATCCCTTGTTACTGCTGAAGGAGCAGGTCCATTTGGCACTGGAATAAACTCTCTCCCCAGGCAGGTCATAAAAAATCATGGGATCATGCAGAGGGGTGCCAGATCAAAGCAGTAGTCTCTTCAGTTCCACATCTCACTTGATTGTGAGTGGCACTTTCCTTTTTGTCCTTTTATCCCAGCACTTTCCTGCAGAGGCTTTTACTCTGCTCTGGTTTCTTGCTGACACAGCCAGTCCGTCTCACTCATTGTTTCAGCACTTTCCATCATCGGTCACAGCTGTGCAGGGTGAGTAGAAATGCTGCTAGTCAGAATGCAACACTGCAGTCATCAAAATGAATGCACAGGTTGCAGGGCAATGAATGTTCAGCACTTCTGCCTCCCGTATTGAAACAGGGACTTCTCCTTGTTCATAGTTCCATTTCCACATTGCCTTCATCTGAACAGTAAATACCTCTTGCTCCAGGAGGAAAGGGGAAGAAAAAAGAGAGAGCAAGTGGGCATATTGGATCAAAGCTTTTTTTTCTTTTCTTTCCTCTAATATCTACTTTATAATCTAGGTTGAGGGCTATATCTAGCTCTTTCTTGCGCTAGAATCATTCCTCCAAACTAAATTTTTAAATATCTTTAATTACGCTTAGTGAAGGTAAGACATGAGTACTGCTTTAATATTCTAGATGGTCTTGCGGATTAAAATTAGATTTATACATTTGCATAATAAAAGTAATGTTGTGAAAGAAAGTAGTTTGAGTATATGAGAGGTAATTGCATTGTATGACTTGCCTTGGGCAACCCTTATTGGATTGAAGTCAGCGCCAGCCATTTTACCACTGGAGCATTTTGTATTTTTATGTAGCAGTGCAATAGAATTTAAATTTTATGCACAATTAGTTCTGTATTGATGTATAGTTTGTAGGTAGAGTTAAGTTATAAAACTTAAGTCTAATGCAGCTTTTCCTTTGGTGAAAGGGAAAGAAGCATAAAAAAAAACAACATCAAGTTGGTGGAGAGAGTGAAATTTCTAGGAGTCCAGCAACATTAATAAAGTTCTGCTCTTTTCTGTCTGGTAGCCTGAATTGCCAATCTTCTACAGTGCCTCCCCAGTACAGTATTTCATGCTCAAGAAGCTCAACACAAGTATTGACAAATCCTGTAACTGCTTTAATGACACCTCTTAAATTTGAGTTTCTCCCCTACCATTTGCCTTTACACACTAAAATATTTGAGAAAAGAGATGAAGCTGAGGTATTTACGAGTTGAGTGTATAAAATGGAAGGCTCTCACTGCTGCAGTGACACCTCAGAATACTTTGAAATATTCCTTCACAAGCTGAGATGACAATAAAATGACCCAATCAAGTGTGACACAGTATTTTACACGGTATTCAGATTTAAGGGCACATAGTCAGTTTCTTTCTTCTTCTAATGAGTTTTAAGTAAAACAAATACCTCCTAACAAGGTAGATATCCTTACAGCAGCTGAAGAATTTATAACACAGTCTCTCAGGTAAGTCTTTCATTCTGTGCAGGAGTGGGGCAGAGTCAGAATGCTAATGTATCTCTTAAGTCTCATGAATCATGTTTTCACAGTTATCCTCATTTCTCCAATGAGCCTTCTCTTTGCCAGCTGCCCTCCTGGCATGACACCTACCACATTACTGGAGGTTTCTAATGATGAGCTAAAAAATTACAGGCAGACAGGAATTGCCTGCACATTCCTAATCTTGCACCTTTTATGTTCTTTAAATACTATCATTTAAATTAGTGTTGTTATTGTTCTGAGTTTATGGTCTTCATACTGCACGCCTCTACCTCTGATTCCCCTCATTTCTTGAGATAGTCTTTTCACTACTTCTTGCTGATCACCCTTTCCTCAACCACTCTTTCAGGAGTGTTTCTTTTATTTTCAAATACACTAAATTTGGAGTGAAGAATACTCTGCGATTAGGTTTTAAATGCATATGAAAATTCCTTTTGAAATGCAGGATTGAAAAGAATGGTTTTGGGATGAGAAATTGATTCTCCCAGCAGGAGAGAGTCATATTTTCATTCTAGATTTGGTTTATTGCATTGCTTAAATTAAATCTGACCTCTGGTACTCTCCTGCTGCCTTCCTTTATGCATGATGACTTTTACAGTGACTTTTCGCTGTAACTTTTACTTTTGCCGTGACCCCAAAGTTTAAGGGTATGCTTAGATGGAGTGATGTGTTCAGTAGTAAAAACATCTCAAGTCATTCATATGCACCATCTCCCTTCACATCAGCCCCTCTTACCCTTGCGCCTTTTTTACTACCTCTTCAGTTGTGTTGCTGCAGTTCTGTCTGAGTTCAGGAAGTTAAGCAAATCACTATTTTACTTAAGCAAAGCAAGAAAGCATATGTGATCTGGATGTTTCCATAATCAGGTTTACAAGTGGTTGGATTGGCATGGTTGAGAGGATAATGGACTGGAGAAACCTGTTCCTTTAGCCTTGCTACTGCCATTGCTTTATGCAGTCAGTCCTCAGAGAAGTCTAGACTGCATCGTACACACCAATTGTATTGGTCCTCATCAGGACCAACTATTTAATGAATTTCTCTTCTGGGATGCATTTGTACAAGGAGATTTAATCAGCATTATCATTGGAAATATTTGATAGCACTTCACTGAAAAGCCAGTTGAAGAGCACTTGCCTTGCCTGTTCCTGTGAGTTTTCTGGATAGAAGAATGCTTAAAGCTTGAGGCACTGTTTTGGGAGAGCTCATCAATTTATCCCTGTTTATTCAGACACAGAAGAAGATGGTGTGGTTTGGTTTGTTTTCATGGTGCCTAGTGCCTTTTGGGGAGCATTCATCCCAAAATATTCCTTTCTAAGGATATTCCTTTTCTCAAGGCTGTAATTCTAGGAATTTTCCTAGCTGTATTCCGTAGACTTACCTTGCTGCCTCTCTCTCACATCACACTTTTATGCACCATTTTTTGACAGCAGTGCCAGTTTCAGGTATGCCTGAAGTATTTGCCTCTGGATCCCTTATCCCAACTCCCAGCCATCTCCAGAAGTGGAGCAACACAGCATTTTTGGGGCTGCATTGAGATGTAAACCAGAGGAATTAGCTGGGTTGACTCCAACAGGGTTGTGATGACAGATTTGCAATGTTCTTTTTAGTATGGACAGTTGTCTTACATAATTCATAATGTAGGCTCACAACAAGGAAAAGGTGTGTGGGCTGGTGTTTTTCACTTTTCCCAGTTGCCTGTTCCACACCCAATCCTTCACAGAACAGTAAACAGGAAAGCTCCCCCACTGACACCTGCTGCTGTAGTTGCCTTTGCTTTGCACAGTCATCTGCGCTCCTGTTTGGGTGGGAGCCCAGTACTGTATCAGTCGCTCCTTCAGAAATGAGCAATTTTTTTTCTCGCACATCTCTTAAAAAAAGTGGATATTTCTACAATCTATTAACTTTATTTTGAGGATAACATAAAGGGGAGAAAGGGAGGGAAAATTTTTCTCAGATCTCTTTTAGACCATTAAGGATATGATGAAACTCAATTGTCCTTCAAATTTTGGATGATCTTTAAAAACCTGTCTTTTAGAAAAATGGCCAGAAGGAAGGGAATTTAATTTCATTTTATTGTGTATTTTGACAAGATAATGATGAACTTAATGGCACCCAATTTTAATTAGGTCCTCCAAACCCTAATTACATTATAAATTCATTATTAATTATTATCTCCATTAAACTGAAATTTTCCAGTGGACAATTTGAGGAATACAGGTTTTGAAGTGCTATTAACATTTTAAATGATAAAAGAAAACATTGATTATTTGAAATGGCCATTGGAATACTTAGCATTTTGTGTTGATAGCATCGCTGGGAGTGAAAACAATGCAGGTGTAGTGTGCTATGGCAAGCAAGCTGTGTTCAGCTGTACAGTATATTCACTTTCAGAACAGGTAATTATATTTGGGAAATATTAGCAAAACTGCTTTAAATTTCTAATCTGAGGTCTTTCTGAAGTTTCTATGCTGGAATACAGTATTATTCAGTATTGTACAAAAAGGAAATTTAATGTATTTAATATCACGACTACATAACCAATCTGCAGGGTGGAGTAAGGGAAAAGGGAAGGGGACTACTGAAAGAGGTAACATCTTAAAAGACTCGTTTCTGGGTTTTAACCTCATGGTCTAACCTATGGGGGTTAAAGCAGAGAATTATTGATTTTCTATGGGTAACTGAAAGAGAATTCAAGGTCATGATACATCATGAGAACTTTTGCTCTAAAAATAGGTTAAAAATGAGTCAAGTACCATTTTGAAATAATTGTCAAAATTTGGAGAATATACTGACATTTGGAACTGTTTTGGTAGCATTCCAACATTTGATTAGGGAGCTTTGGAGTGACAAATAAATGTTCTATAAAAACATCAGCTGAAGTATGTGGGTAGTTTTACTGAAATGAAGGGGTTTTTCACATGTGGGCATTTTGATTAATACTTGAAATAAAAAGTAAGGTAATGCAGATTTTTTGCTAATTGGTAAGCATAGCTTTCTCTGTGAGATTCTAAGGATAATGTTTCTATTTTGAATATGCTCCGTTTTCAGATTTTTAAAATTTTAGTGTTATAATAATGATAATGTATTTAACTTTCAATGCTAATTACGCAGCTATGCATCCAATGATGTTTCTAAGCTATAACAACACTATAGTTATAATAGAACCAGTTAAGGTATGAATTTATGAAACTCACTCCTAAGACAGAGTGAAATCTGTTGCTTTTCTGCTGCAGGCTAAGCTCAATCTTTGAAAATATGTATAATAATTTTATTTAAAAAAAAAAAAATTCCCATTCCATATTTGTGAATCGTCTGAAAATTACTAAGACCCTTTGTTTTTTGAATTTTTGGACAACTAATTTTACTAACTTGATTCTTTGTATGTCTTATAAGCAGTATTATGGAAGTATTGATTTTTTCAAGTTTGAAGTGTTTTGATGGCTTACATGATATATATTTTATCCAATTGTAAAAAAAAATTTTACAATGGAACTTTGAATGCAATTCTTACACTAACAATTTAATTTTTTTTTTCATTCTGTATCTAAAATATTTATTTTAGAAGGGCTGGTTTTGCAAGGCCCTTTACCAGTAAGTGCACTCTCCTGAATTATGGAGATGCTATGTTTTCTTCCAAAATCAAGCATTGCAAGCTAAAAAATCTCAGCAGTAAATTTATATTTAAACCAAAGCATGAGAAACATGGCTAAGGCATCTAGAAGCAACCTTTATGCAGTCACTTGGTGGTTTCATAGTGCAGTGGCCATTCCATTTTAAATTTTCAAATAATCCTTGAAAATATACAGCTCTGGCAGTGTCATAAATAATTACATTGCAAATTCCATTGCCCCCTCCTCCGTCCCCCCAACCCCCAAAAATTCCAAAAGCAAAGCAACAGGCTTGAGTAAGAGAGCAGGTTTTTACAGGCAGTATAGGTCATGTAAAGGTTGTGTCATTGTGAAAGCATCCATGTAGAACACAAGTTAACATTATTTTTTTGAATATACAATTTTAAACAGGTTCATATGTCACCCCTTGACTTCTTGCTTTTCAGAAAAGGTATATGAGCTCACCTGCTGGGAAAATGAGTATTTCTAATACGATGTTGCTTATTCTGTTTGGAAGGTGGCCAGATCTGCTGCTTTGCTTACAAATATATCAGCACAAGCATCCACATGATTACTGAACATTAAACATTTCTTCAGTACCCTTGGCTAGCAGTACATCACTGCTTTCCAGCTATGTATGTTGTGTGCATTTCCTTCACTGTAACTCCTTCTGTTATCATTTACCCTTTAGAACCTTTTTTCCTTTTTACAAAGGGAATGAGAGCTGAACCCCTTGAGTGTGTCTAATGATAATCTTCCGTGCCCTCGGGGCAGAGTTAAGGAGCTCTGCGTTGGAGCCACCATAGCCTTCCACTGCACAAGTGCTGAAATACTCAGTGAAGTATACAAATTTCCCCTGCTTTTATACTGGTAATTATGTGTGGTTTATACATTTAAACATTCTGGAACAGAAGAGAAAGCTCTAAAATAAAAAATATAAGTTAAACTTTTGTCTCTTTTAGGAAATTTAGCAGTCATTTAAACTGCTTCTGAGACTTGATACTGCTGCATATCTTCTGTCCAGTGGAAATGAAGCCTTTATTAAATCTAAACTTACAAACTTTTTCTCTATAATAAAAACCTTTCACTATAGGCAACTCATTGTTAACAATTTGTAAGGGAAGATAATAAGTCCTAACTAAATTTAAGTAATGATTTCCAAAGTAGAGCCATAAATCTACTACGGTTGAAGTTCATAAGGTCTCAAAGGAAAGGGAACTTACGGCCACTGAAATGAATAATCTACAAACTGCCAGTAATTCATACTGTTATTAAGACTGGTAATTTCTTTGATAGAAGCCTTGGAATGTATTCATTAAAACAATTGAATGGTAAGCTAATACAGCAGTTCATACACAAGAAGTTTAAGCATATCAAATGATTTTACTTCTCTTTCCTCGGGCTCTCACAATTATTGTAAATCTTTAGTGTTTTAATCCTCAGGTCATGATATAAATCAAAACCTAGATGACATAAATTTTCACCCCAGAAAGTAAGGTTGTACAGAACTTCACTAATAGGACTTGACAGATAGCAAATTATGTTTCCACTCTTAGCTTGGACTGAAATTTTCTTTGAAAAGAATTTACCTTTTGCCATAAGCACCACATCTGTATTGTCTTTTCAAAAGACCTAACTCTGCTTCTATTTCAGGACAATGAGAGCTTTAACTTTGCTTTCACTGAATTAAATAATGAGTTAGTACTAACTCCAGCTGAGGGAGTAATTGATCATTTTCTAGTCCAGGTCGATTCTTGTGTTATAACACTAGAGATCAATAAGGGAACATTCAGGACCTTTTCATATGTGGTGTTGGGCAGAAGCAGGAAGTTTTTTCCACAGATTTGGACTTGGTATCTAGAGCAGTGAATTAAAAATGAAAAGGTAGGGAGCCAGGCACATGAAGGCTGCCTATGAGTGTTCAGGGGAGTACTTCAAATCTCCAGTCCAGGGCATTGGCATGCAGAAAGCCTTTGGGAAATGGTTCCTGACATGTTATTACTCTGAAACTATTCTCAGGTACTATTTTAGTACAGTGCTAGGGTCAGAAATACACCAAGACCCATTCTGATAGTTTATATAAATTACCATCATATTTTTTTAAGAGTGGAGAAGTAGCCAATGTGTCACCTATCTTGCTATAGAAGGACTTGAACCCATTTCATAGACAAAAAGCAGTTTCTATTTCATGATCTCCTAGAATTTGTCATAAATTTCCAGGGGTTTTGTCTGACTTCTGTTGGCCCCGCAAAATTGTCTGTATTAATAGTCCTGATAATATTGATCTAGCATCAACAGATTGTTAGACCTGCTGAAGTTCCCTTGGGTAGACTTGTCCTCAGGCAGATTAGTCCTTTGCTGAGCCATAATTTCTAACAGAAGCAAGGAAATGTTTGTGTCCAGATTTGCACTTTCCTGTAATAAAGCTGGGGTTCTGGCTAGTTTGACAGTGTTTAGCAAACATTGCGAAGACCATTCAGGCAATTTCAAGCCCAAATTGCTCACAGTGCTGTCTCTTTTCAACAGAGACTGATTAATCTGGTTTAGATTATTTGATGTCTTTGAAGGGCTGAATAAATCCCACTACTTTTCAGGTGTGCACCTTCCAGCTTTATCAGCTCGGTGCACACCCGCTCTGCACTCCCATGAATTGTCATAACCAGCAGGAGGTAATCCTCACAGGATTACAACTCCTGGTTCCTCCACTTCAGATCTTTTGGGATCTCATAGTTTGTTGGATCTTATTTTGTGCATTTGTCATCACGTTATTTATTCCATCCTAATAGCTATGCCATTATGACTTAGGACAAGGACAATACAAGTTTCATTGTGAGTCCAGCAGGCATTTGCTTTTAAAACCATAAAGTCACTTCTAAGTCCCAGCCAGAATTTGTCCTTTAAATTATTTCCAATCTCGACTTAATCCCTCTATTAGACCTGGACTCTATAGACTTTCTCCAATTTGGAACAGGCTGAAAAATTTATCACATCTGATCAGCAAAAATTTGCTTTCAATCTTAAAACATCCTCTATTTTCTTAAAAATTCTGAAGGAGTGAAACGGAGTATCACTGAGCCAGTGTGTAGCTGAAAAGACAGTGCTAGTAACAGCTTCATGATCTCCTAAAATGTTTCAGATCTTTCACACTCAGATATATCTTGAACTTTTCCACATAAGAGTTTGAAGGGGCTTGAGACCATATTCAGCCATGTGTTAAAATATTGCAAATAGTTTAGGTTCAGGGAGAAGGCATCAGTCCCGTTTCTTTTTGCTTATGTAGATATTGATGCACATAAAATTATTCCAGTGTTCTTCATAGGAATGGTCTTGACTGAGATGATAGAACAGTATTGAAATAAATTCTGCTTTGCTTCACGAGTTTCTTGCTTAAGAATTAATCTTTTAGGTATTGTTGACTAGGGAGCAAAAGAAAGGCAAACTTTCAAAATTATTTTAACTGCTTAGCTCAAAACTTTGCAAAAACACAGCATCCCCGTAGAAATTTCAAGCTTCCTCTGAGGATTGTGACAGGATTATGCCATATTCAGTCAATAGTTTGCCTCATCACTTCCAAGGCCTTCATGCCCAGCTCAGCAAGGCCTTGATGTTACAAAGTCCTTTGAATTTTACCTAAAGGGAACTAAAGCCCTTTCACACTCCAGTCTTGCTTTTTGTTTCATTTGACATTACTCAATAGTTTTGCTATGTCTAAATTAGAACAGTGTCTAATAGCTGTCTGATTGCATTCATCATTGCTACAGCTTGACAGGTCTGCAGCATGAAGGTCACATCAAATCCCAGTTCACATAAGGCGAAGTCCTGATTTATTTCTGTCCAGAGCTTTTGTGAGGCAAATGCAGCCCCCTGGACTTCTTTACACATAAATGCTGTGGATTATTGATTGGAATCAGACTTCTGGATGTAAGGTCTAGGATTTACTTAGCTGAAGTCTTGGGGTACTCACCTTGCTGTATATTGATAGGGGTTTTTTTATTTCTTCTTTAGGGGACGAATATTCCATTTTCTTTTTGCTGTGTTTTCATACCACACATTTATTTAAAATCCATTACAAGTTTATCATTACTGATTGACTTTAGGTCACTGATATGCCCTTCCAAAAATGTTTCCTTTTAAATATTTAATAGTGTATTACCTTATGGTGATACAAATGTGATTTCATTTAAAAAATCATATATGATACACATGAAAGGGAATTCAGAGATACAAAGAAATGTTTGCACATCCTTTTCTTCAGAGACTGAAGAAGTGGTTTTCTCAGTGATAGGTAAACCTGTATGTTTTATATAGATAAGAGATTCAGAAATGCTATGCAGCTCACATTTGTATTTGGTAATCTCCATTCACCTTTTTCTATAACAGCAGTGTTTTTATCTTTTTAAATGTTGACATGCTGTCATGCAGCACATCCAGGCCCTCATCAAAGTGCGAAATTGAGGTGACATCATGTAGTCAGCTAAGATTTCCATTCCTGGCTGATGGCACAGAGCTGTGGAACTGCCATTAGAGACTCTAGGAAGTGTCGAGTAGAAAAGGGGTGTCTGTTTAAGGCACGCTGAGCAGTCTCTTAATGCCAAAACATATTTAAAACACTGCAGTTGGTGAAAATGAAAATACTCCATAGGCTGCTCTGAATCGTGCCATAAGATAAATTAGCCTCTGTTTGGTTCTAGAGGTTAGAGGTGGAAGGGGCAAGGACTGTACTCCTTAATACCTCTTCCATACTATATGTCTCTTCATTCCCACTCCTCCTGAGCTCGTCATTCATTGTGTGATGCACAAATGTTAATATATGTCACCGTTAGAAAAATTGCATGTGAAATATGGAGAAATGAAAAACACTGAACACAGGCCCTGCAGCTATCACCGTCAGTTGGATTTCACAGAGGATCTTGAGTGATAGGTCAGCCAAAATTATTCTTAAGGGCAAGGATCTTGTCAACATCGAGTGTACTGTCAGTCCAGCTATTTACATTTGTTATTATTTCTCATAAGTCAAGGACCTGAAGACGTTTTTCTCTGGTTTTACTTAGGCAAACCTGTTCTCCCTGAGCTGTCAAAGGACACTGCAGCAAGTTGAGAGTTTGCTTCATCCACTTTAACTATCCTGAGATGATGTTTGGGAAGTCGTGTTCATGGAACACCACTCCATGGTTAAGAGAACTAATGTTCCTGTCAAAACCACCTATACTTACCTCTGGATCATATCTATCTTTATCTGATCTTTGTCACTTCTCCAAAAGGATTAATGGGAATAGGCCCAGAACTGCCATCTCTTCACGTGTGCTCACAGACCCTCCAACCCTTTTGGTTTTCCCAAGATCATTATACATATTGGACAGCTCATGTCCTTGCAGGCCAACATGGGCAAGGACAGAGCTCATTTTGTATGTGCTCTAGCAATTTTTCAGTGGTCTCATGCTTCTGAGATGCAACATATGAGCTGTGTGTCTAGCATATGTGGCAAGGGGCTGTTTTTGTCAATTTCATCCATGTCACCAATTCTTGGTTAAATTTTTGTCTGTTATAAGTTCCTTCCACGTATCTGTTCCTACTAGGGAGTATAGCACTCTACCAGCAAAGTGATCATGTTTTTTCCCTGAAGAGGGGCCATTTACTCCTGGGAGATATGCATTCATCTCTTCTGTCTTTGAATACCTCCCCACATACTGTATGAATATTACTCTCAGTGAGGTCTCTCTGATTACAGCTGTGTCTCAGCACAGCCCCCTTGTTCTGCATCATTCCTTTTGTTAGTGAGATGCTGGTAACTGCAGCTCCCTCAGTGCAACCCATCCCCTTTCTGGCCTTATTTGTCAGGAAAATATAGGCCACAGTCCGGCAAATGTAGCCCAGTGCCTGGGTTGAGGCATGGCAATCTGTGTGCTGATAGGTCTGACCCTGAGAGTTTGCAGATCAAAGAAAACGTGACATGAAAAATAGCTCTGCTGGTAGCGTGTGTCTTCAGTGTTCTCTATTTTTTTTCAATCCCTATCTCCTCATCCTGTGCAATCACCATCAAATTTCCTACTGAAACTATCCCCATTTGGTCTTCTCTGTTAACTAGCTACAAATGATTATTTTGGCTGCTGGGGTTATGACCTACCCTCCTGTCCAGCAAAGCCCTACTTCCTTCAAAACTGAGAGAGTTCATTTCTGAGCACTGAACTCAGATTTATCATAACTATCACAGGAGAATATTACAGACCAAATAAACTGCAGATTGCATCTTAACAATAAAACCATTTATTAACAAAATTATTTCTAATACAGAGCTCCAGGCCCTAAAGTTTGCTTTAAAAATAGTTATATTGCTAAAGCAGAATAATGATGTGAAAGCTGGTACTTAAATGGCATCCTCTGGCTTTTTGTGCGACCTTCAGGGCCACTAAGGTGTGGGCTCTAATAGCTCCTTTTCCAGCAAGCCAGGTAAATAAGACATGTTAATTAAAGAAAAGGAAAGAGAAACAGGCTGTACCTAGCACATGGAAATTGCTAATTTAAACTGGTTTGATCTTATGGGCACTTATCTTGAGGATAAGACTTCAGTCTCTTGAGTAACATGTACGTTAATATATTCCATAAAAGACTTTGGGGGAAGCAGGTCTTGTATTTTTTAATCTTATATAATACATACATTAGTGTTGAGTGAGCCATTTAAATACTGCAAGGACTTCGAGAGAAAAGTCAGAAAATATGGAACTGATGTTTCGTCATGCAGCTGTGACTGTTCTTTCTCCACAAAGTCATAAAGTGAGGATTCAGAGCCAGATGTTATAACTTTCAATTGTCATTGCCTTCAATGGGGGTTCCCAAGATAATCGCATGGCAGCACTGACTTATCATTGTCAAACACAGCTTTGAGTCAGCTAAAGATTGTTGGTATATATATTCCGTAAGTTCAAGAAATGGGATTTAGGGTTTTCTGTTTGTAAAGAGTAGCTGGAGAATTATCTTTGGCAGGGTAGTATTTTTTTATGTAAGATTGCCAAGTTAGGCCAAACTCACAGCTTACAACGCTGAGAGACAAAATTAAAATCCCAGTTTTGCACTGGTCATTATATCCACAGCACAAAAGAATGGGCAGCTTTCTTGTTCGGCTTCAGGCCCCTCCCTTGGGGAATCTGCCATACATTCTGTATCACAGATTCTCTCACACATGGCATCCTCTGGTAGACATACAAATGACTGTATCATCTGTTTAATGTGACATGTTCACCCATTATTTAGCACAGCATGGTTATTAACAGAAGGGAGGCTTTCAGATCAGCTCTAATATAAACAAAAATTAATGTATCACCTTTACACAGCTAGATGCAGCATACTTTATATAACCAGGATTTGTAACCGAAAAAGAGCTTTCTTCAGAATACAACAGATTGAAAAAAACCTCACAAACCAAACCTGCAGAGGGATCTACAGATGAAAGACTAAGCTACAAATGGAGATTTCATTTTCCAATTATTATGGGTCAAATGCTGTCTAGGTGTGAGGTCCTTGTTTCTCCTAGCACAGACAAGAAAACTGAGTGCACCACACAAACTTTTTGTCTCATCCGTGGGAATTTTCTTCATGAGTTCAATACAGGCTCTACCTAAAGAGCAAGTGCTCCAGCATGCTGTGTGTGCACAGGTTGGCTTGCAAGGAACTTTGTCTCTTTATGAAGCTCCAGAGTTTCACATCCAGGGTATAGAGAGATCATTCTTCATAGTTTTGAAATTCAACTCTATAAGGCACATATGCAAAAGGGCTTTCTGTCTCCATTTCTCTTTGCATTGATGGAAAGACAAGAAGCTGACATATCCTATATAGCATACAGAATACAATGCCTTTGCAAATGTTGTGTAATTAAGGATTACTTTCCCTACTCTTTTCTTACATTGCTTAATAACATGCTTTGGGGACAGTGGAGAAATTCCACTGGACATCAGTTATTGTCTAGTGTTGAATTTCCAATTCTGTGCCATTTCATCTGTCAGAAAATTAAATGATCCTTGTAATTTTCATGTTATTGCCTGATCATTATAGGGAAAATTACAAGGTTACTTAATACAGGGTAAATATAGTGGTCTTATAGAAATATTTGTCCTTTAAAAGATGAAAAGAAGGAGGATGATGGTAGCTTTCTTTGTTCTTTCTATTTGCTATCCTGATCTTTTGTCCCTCGGTTTCAACTTTCAGATAAAAGCTTTTAGTTGTTCATTTTCATGTGTTAGTTTTGGATTATCAGACTTATGTCCAGTTTGTTTCCTACCCCCGTATCTCACACCACAGCTTAGCTCCTTCATTTTTAACTCCTTAGAGACACTATGTAAGGCATTCTGCAGTCTTTTCTAGTGACTACTTGCTGGCAGGACATGTCAAAGCACAAGGATTCTGGGGCAGTAGTGAGGCCAGCTGTGCCATGCCATGCCAATGGGGTGTGCCCTGCAGGGTTAGCCACAGCCCTGTGATCACCAGGGAAGTCCCAGTGCTGGGGCAAGCTGAGGTGAAGCCACGACGGTAAGTTGGGCTAATGGAGTGCATGGCCGTGTTCTGAGCTGGCTGCAGTGGTGCTGCTGCACTGCCCAGGTACAAGGATGGGTAACACACCAATTCAGTTTACAGAGCTGACTGGCAGCATGACACTGCTAGTGTTTTAGAACAGGCTTTCCAGTAAGCCATCTTAGGAAGCAGCTGTAGCATCATTTGGAGTGTCCAAAGGCAAAAGCAGACAGTGTGGCACTGGTCTCTCATCTGCTGCCTCGTTTGTTTGGCCTCTTGATGAGTTGTTCTCTGAAAATATCATCTGAGCACTAAGTGAAAATCAAAAGGGCAATTCAGGTCTTAGAAACTTTTTGGAATGACAAAATGTTATTTCTCCATGGAAAATCAAGAGTTCAGACTGCTGTGCACATTCCAAGAGCAGTTTTGGTTATAGTCTCTGAAAAAGAAAGTTCTAGCTATTGTTTAAACGTAGAACAGCAAGGATGGCTGGAGGTAAGGAATAGTTTGTATGTGATGAAATGCTTATTTTTCTGTTCTGACAAGAGTCATCTGGATCAAGATGTGATGAAGTTTTCTAAAATCATAAGGGGAATGGAAAAAAATAATAGGAATTTACCCATTCTTATTATGTGAGAACTGGAGATAGCCGTATAACTGTAAGATAACATGTATAAAGCAAACTGAAGAAACTCACAAGCTGCAAATTAAAATTACAGAACTCAATGCTTAAGGATGTTGTAGAGACTAAAAGTATTCAGGGTTCTCAAAGTGACTAGATACATTAATGGAGACTTCCCAAGAGGGAGGAAGGGGATCTGATTGCATCCTCTATCACAGAATGTCCCTAAATGGCAGTGTGCAGATAAGGATGAAATACAGATATATTTAAAAAATTTTCTTGTTTCTTATGCTTTTTTCATGGCATCTGTTACTGACCTGTGCCAGAGACAGGGTACCGAGAGATGGATTTTGTGTTAGATTCGGTACAATTGTTTATCTGTAGTACTTACAGCCAGCTCCAGCTTCTCCCAAACCAAAGATACCTTTTCTTTCCCAGAAGAGGGATGAAAAGGAAGAGGAAGGATGAAGAAGCAGGGTTGAATGATTTCTACCTTTTGTACATTGTGGATTTAAGTGTTGCAACTCTGTCATGTGCATATGTTATGTCCAGCCAGTATTGTGGAGGTCCAATTCAACACAGTCCTTTTTTGCTCTTGCTGACCTTTCAAAGATTATTTTCCCATGTTTTTCTAGCAGACAGTAATACTAAGAACAAAGGTTCTACAATATTGTCAAGCCTATTATTTTGTAGCCAATACAGTTGGATTACCAAGGCTTAACTTAGAAGGTAGCTTTTTAACTATTTGGATGGAGGATTGGATAGCTGAGGGAAAAAATGCAGGCAATTACTTCTAACACTGGGTTTCTTCTTTATCTAATCTGCAATTTTCTGAAATACTGCTATGTCTTTTATCAAGAAATAGAGGGTAGCTGGCTTGGAAAATCTGAGATAAGGAGTCTCTGAGGCAGGAGTACTTGGTTGTGGTAGATTGGGACAAATTAGAAGGCTGCTCAGCAGAGTTGTTTACTGTACTGTGTACATGCCACTTATTTCAGCCATTTCCATCATGTTTTGCTTTGTCTCTGTTTATTTATTTATCTATTTAATATTGAGATAGTCAATGACATTAGTTTATTTTCCTACATGAGACTGTCCTGAAGAACAAAGACACAAAGCATTAGCCTGAAACATAAAAATGTCGCATGTCCTCTTAGATTATGCACAGTCTGTCTTTGAATGTTAGCATTAACCTTCAGTTCAGTAGGATCTGTAGATTTAAGACTGAAAAAATGCAAACTGACACTGTGGTATATTTTTTCACTGCAAATATTTATGTTTGTCTTCTGATGATATTTTCCAGGTATAGAAAGAAGTTAGGAAACTATTACTAGAGTTGCTGGAGTTTCAGTTGATTAAGCACCTGTCATCTGAATCAGTTTTATATCACAACTGCTCTAATTCAGTGACCATTGCACAAAAAATATCATTGTACCTTTCAGATGTTTGCCACCTTGATTTGTTATTGTCCCAGTGAAGGAGGATATAGTCTTAATGATCTGAAGTGTGCTGTTCCCAAAACCCACTTTCCATCAAAATCCAAAAGTAACAAAAAATAAAAATAAAACTAGATAATGTTCTACAACCTTCAAAGGAGAACTATAAATACATAGCTAGAAAGGGGAAAAGACAGAGAGAGAAACGACATGTGCAAAGAATTTCTTGCAGCTAAGTTTGCTTTGCATTCAAGGCCAGAGACTGCTTGATGGCAGCCATGTGTTTGACTCTCTTCTAATGACTGCAAGAGGTGTGAGCAGAATTAAAATGGATAAGTGGGTAAAAAAAAACATGAATGTAGTACTCATCGATATTACATTCATGCAACCCCCGCAATGAGTTGTTGAATGAATGCAGCGTCAATGTGTCACAAGTTAGGCATGGCATACTACTTGGGAAAACCAGTAAAGCAGAGAAAAACTCTCTAAGTGGAAGTCGCAGGTATGTGTGGAAGCAGAGATAGGAGAATGATCAGTGACAGCAACCTGTAGCCAAACATCAAAAATCCTATGTTTCTCTTTTTTCCCCTCCTCCCATTTCCTTCAACAGACATCCATCAAACTGCAATTGGATTTCTGCTGGCCAGTTTGTGTGTTGGAAATTGACAAGAGAGGGGAGAATCACTTTGCCCGGAATCCTTGCTAAATAACATGAAAACAGGATTTGTGCTGCATGTAAACTGTGTAAATCCAGTCAGTTTTTAAGTGGAAACCGATTTTGTAGTGTGTAAGTATCATTGATTTGTTAATCTGACAATTTTTTTAAACAAGCTGATGTGGATTAGCCAGTTCTGATTGTATGTCTCTTACAAGTCATTTGAGTGCTGGATAGCTTGGTGAGTAAAGCACTAAAAATTAACCTTTGAGCCCCCTGCCTATAAATAAATTATTGATCCTTAAGAAAGAATCAGATAATCTCATTAGATATAGTTTTCTGTAGTGTGTCTAAATCCTACCATATAGAATCATTTATCATAATTGACAATCTTTTTCCTGAAGCAGACGGGAGCTAAGCTACAATAGAAAGCAAATCCTGCAGGAATTGATACAGAAGTGCACTGTGAAGCATTTCCAACCGATTTGATGCTTAAGGGATGTTTTGTTTCCCCTCCAAGTATTTCTAAGGGCTTTTAGCTTTTATGTATGCTTTTATAGCTGTATATCCAATAATTCTCAGTCAGGAAAAAAAGTGTCTCTGAAATTTCATGCATGATGGTATTCTGGAGCCAGACAGAAGTACAAGGAATGAATTTCTGATCCATGACATAACAGACACAAGTGGAAAATACATAGCAAGCAGTGTAATATTGAAAGGCAGAAGGGATACAGAGTTCAGTACTTAACATATAAATGACTGCTTAGAAGTACATTACAGAAAAAAATAGTTAATGTGGTGTCAAAAGGTAAATGTACAAGTGATGAGACCTAGTGTTGTTATTTTTTACAACTGCAGCTCAGTGATCTCCTGAAATGAAGCAAAGTCAAGTGAGCATTTTAATGACATGAGAAAAAAAGAAAGTTGAACCTTATCATTAGTTTCAATAACTTGACTTTCCATTCTGTAAAAGAAAAGGAAAATCAGAGGAGACTCATGTCTGAACTCTGTTTCTCTGTTTCTGGGCAAAGAGGAGCTGTACATGTGGGAGGGAAAGGGGGTTCCTGAGGGGACACCAGTTCTTACTTACTTGGCTTATCAACCTGATTAAATGTTACCATCAAGTTCAGAGACATTGCAGTCTCGATTTCTAGTGTTTGCATCAGCATTCATAGTACTCAACTATGTCAGTTTAGAATCCCACTAGTATAAATTTAAAAAAAAAAAAAAATTGGTGACTGGAAATTTTTAATGCAGCAATACCTATTACCAAAGGGAAGGGGGAAAAAGCACATGCACACCCCCACAACCCTCTGCAGCTGGACTCTGTACCCTGTGGCGTTTCACATATGCAGTAGCTAAGGTTGGAGATTGGGTCCTATACCTATCTGTCTGTTCTGTCTTCAGGCTCACAGCTTAGAAACCCTACACTGTTAAAAGAATACAGAAGAAAAAGGAAGAGGATGTAGATGAGGAAAATAATGGGCATGGTCTAGATAGGGAAAGTAATTAAAATATTAGAGGAAATAGTGTTGTATAGAGTGTCTGCTTTAATGATGATATACTGGACTTGTGATAATGGAATTATTTTTAGTTTAAAAAAATGTTTAAAGACCAATTAATTACAAGGCATTTCGTATTTCTGTGTAAGGTGGTAAAGATCAAGGATAGATTCTGTTGCTCTGGATTAACTCAGAAGTTATTCGTGGTCATGTAAGTAAAAACTAGAGGGAGAATCCTGTAGTGTGGTGTGGCAGCTGTTCTGTACCAAATTGCTGGCGTAATCTCATGAAATTGCTTGCACTAATTCACTTCAGCGTAGTGATGAGTCTGATGGCATAATGCTGAGCTGTGGGGGTTCTCTCCTGCCCTGCACATAGTATAGCATATCCATTTCCCACTGCGTTCCTAGTTCACTGCAGCCACTGAGCTTCAGGTAAATTGTGACAGCCTTGGAATTTTATCATCACAGTGCAAGCGCAGCATCCTTCTCTGACTCATTGAAAGGGCCTGTCCACCTGGCAAGGGCTGTTTTCTCTGTTATGCACAAGGGAAAAAATTTAATCAATTCTTATATCAGCATGATGGCTAACCAGAGCAGAATTTTTTTCAATATTCTGCAGAAACCTGTGGGTTTTTAAAAATAGATATTCCTCCACCAGGTAGAAATCATTCAGTATTTCTTCACTGGTACTAGGGTGCTAGTTTTATCCTTGTGATTAAAGTGTTTATCCCTGCAGATTGAGAAAACCCACACTGGGCTGGACTTCAGCTGTAGAGAAAAAATTATCAGGAATTTTTTTTTGTTAGTCTCAATAATTTTTTTTAAATGTAGCAGAAAGTGAGTTTCTTTTATTTCATAGGCAAATATGAAGTCGTGCACCATAAAACAGATAGACCATCCCATTGACAGATCCAAAGAAAAGCATTCTTTATGAGAAAGCACTGTATTGCTAATAAAGTGATCTCAACAGCCAAGCTTGTGCTGCTTAATTTGTTTCCTTGGAGTGATATTATAATTCTGACATACTGAAAAATCGCCTCACAGAGACTCATATTGCATTTGTTGCCGAGTGCATCTTTGATATAACATTTGTTATTGTAGTGCTTGGGGTGTCTTCAGAGGAGTAATATTCTAAATGAACCTGGCTGTATCATCCCTTTAATGTAGAGTAGAATTTTGCATTAAATTTTCAGCTTATTTCAAATGTGTTTTGCCAGCTATTCATCATGAGCGATCTGTTCAAGAATAGGGCCAGTATATCAATATAAAATCAGAAAAATCCTTAACACTTTCTCTTTGGGGAATCTCTCGGGTCGTTTCAATTCTTTTCTGTTAGATGAACAGACAGTATAATCTCTGGTATTTATGCCTGCCTGTCAGGGTTTTTATAGTAGAAACACGAATCACTGTTTGTAATGCAGGATTAGCCCGTCTCACACAATGTTGTTAGAATTAGACCTGACTAGTGACTTAATTACCTTTTCTTCTGTATTTAACTTTAGTTTTCATCCCACACCAGCTTTTACACTCCCAGAAACACTCTGCTTATTTTAGAGCAAATGTTGAAGAACATATGTATTATTTGTCTGGATTTGCACAGACAAAAAATGAGAGCAGTATGTAGTCCCCCCTCAGTGGACTTCTGTGCTGCCAGTAAAAGGTAAAAAGATTGCACTATGGTGTCCTATTAGACCTCAAGACTGGAAGGACAGTTTGTATTGAACACAGGCATTTTTCATAATTATGTTGCCTGCAGAGTTGCCACCTGCCCTAATTTGATCTGATTACGGTGAAATGCAAAACTGTCCTCATTTCAGAAGTGGAACTTTTCCATGTTCCCTCACAGAGAACAGCAAGATATGCACTCATTTATTGCTGCTGCAAAGGAGGAAGAAAAATATTACAATTAGGTATCAATTAAGATTTGAACAACTTTACAGGAGTGCAGGTCACTTTTAGACAATTGCTTCATTCTTTAGAGTTCTGGAAATGGTTTTCTGTCTTAAAGTCTCTATGAAAAAGAGAAAATCATAGCCATTCATCCAGATATGTCTGTACTATTCTGAGAAACATTATATATTCTGTGGCTTTTTAAAATTCTCTTTTGGTTGGATGGGCTTATTGTCCATGAACATTTATTTTTAGAGTAGCCTGGGCTTGCCTTGTAGTCTGAGTCATTTATGTAGCAATTTAAATATTTGTCTAAGCTCTCAGTGAAAGGCTCATGTTGAAGTCTTATAAATGCTTCATAGATTAAAGGAATAGCATTTTTTATATACTGTTTATACAGAATGATGTCATATCCTGGGGAAAAAAAAGAAATGCAAAATTTGAAAGAAAAGCATTGCTGTTTCTGGGTCACTGGATATTGTTTGTCGTTGTCCTTTCTTCAGTAGTAATTTTGTGCATGCTTATGCATGTGTGAGTAAGAGAGTGAGACCTGCATGTGTGCATCTTGGTTTTTCTGACAGATTTTTTTCTTTTTAGCTTGGCATATTGATTTTCCTGTACTGTGGACAGAAAATAACCTTTCAAAATTGTATTTTAATATCCTTAAACAGTAAGTTTGGAATTAAAAAGATGGAAAGCTGTGTTTGTTCTCTGGCACTCGGCCACATCTTTCTTGATGATGCAGTGGCTTATTCTACACTACATAGTCAGTGTAATAACATCACCTGGTAAATACAAATGAGATGGGAATTTATTGCAATATGAAACTGGTTTTTTGTCTATAACTTTCAAAATTATAGGAGAACATTTTTCTTAATTCAACTTTTAAAAGGAAAAAGGATAAATATTTACTTTCCAAATCTGATTCTCAGCATTTGGGCTTTATAATATTGTTTACCATGACAAATAAATTTTTGTTATTGAGCCATCAGCTGGAAAACATCTGTGTGAACTTTAATTTCAGCTTAGAAACCTTTTAGCATTTCTATTTTATACTTGCTTAGTTCTGGTATTCAGAAATTGGAATCTTCTAAGGATTTGGCCTTCAGTAACTAGCAAATGAAATTCTTCTATAGTTATTTTTGCCTTGTGTTGACTTTTATTCAGGGATAGTTGGATTTTCCCTGAGAAGACAATCTCCTCTCTCATAAAGTCTCCACCACATGCTGAAAGCTCCTGACCTCTCACTTCCCTTCTCAAAGGTAGTGATCATCATCAAAGGCCAATGCCAGCATGAAGGTGGGAATTTGAGAGAACAGAGTTTTCTTTAGAGACTTCAACTACTTTTTGAATAAAAGATGAGAAAACCTTTCATGAATTGAGCTGATAGAGCTAAAAACCTAGCAAACTGAGAGTGAAGAGCTCCTTTCAGGCCAGATCCCTGCAATGAGATTTTCACTTCCGTGGTTTATATGGTAGAAGGTGTGAGTCTTCCAAAAGAAGTTTAAAACAGCACTGTTGTATCTCAGCTAAAAAAAACCCTAAAATCACCTGGTTATGGTAGGAGCCCTAGACTTGTTAATTTTCTCTTTGATGTAAATAAACTGTAGAAACAACTTTTGTTATTTAAGAAGCATTAAAGAAATGAGGTTTCTATAAAGTTTAATTTGACAATAATCAATACTAGCATGGAAAAAAGGGAGTTTCCTTTTTATTTTTGCTTCTGGAGCTTCTGTATGTGAGCAGTAAAGGTCATAGCTCAATTTCTCATTACAGATAGCATAGAATTTGTTGTGTTGCATGAGTTTGGTATTCACTGACTTTACTGAGAATTGTGTGGGTGAATTTACACCTATAATTTAAACTGGAATATTGAGCAAGCAGATGGTACAGACGATTCATCAAATATGTTTGCACTATTGCAGGGTTGCCCTGAAGTCTCAGGCTCTTGGGCAATACTGAATATTATTTCTTAGAAAACTTCCCCCCTCTGAAAGACTCTTTCAACAGTTTGTCACATAGCAGTGCAGAATATACAGAAAACTGCCAAAAATAACAAGCAGTGGCTTGCTGGCATTGCAGAACTCAGTGCAATTCAGAGTTTGAATGCTGATGTGACTAAACATTACTTGTTCAAGTGTGGTTTAAGTGTTGTTTTAAATATGCAAAAAGGAAGCAAGGAAGCAGGTTCTAAACTGAATGGCAGGTCAATGTTCCTGCTGATATTTTTTGTGGTGAAGATTAAAAGAAAGACCTTATCAGAAAATGGCTAATGTGGTTCATTACTTCTAGTCATTTGGTTTTAAAGCATCATTAAAAATAGTGAGTAACAGCATAGTGAAAGCCAGAGTTGTGTGCAATGTGAGAAAGCCAGACCAGCAGAATTTACTACAATCACTTTATGTGATCCTTTCCCAACTCTATGGCAGTCCATTTGCAGAATTCTTTCAGAAGTACTTAATAAGAGTAAAAAATGTGCTCTGTGTCTTTGGAGGGTTTTGAATTTAAGAGCACACAAAGATGTAACCTATTCAGCTGGGCAACTAACATCTAACATCTCTAGTACTTGTTAGAACAGGACAAGTATTGTGTCCTGGCAATCAAGCTTTTATGAAACTTTCTTGACTAATAGCTTCAGCAGCCTTTTTGATAGCAAAATAACGTGTAGGACTTTTTACAGACTTCAGCTGTCAGAAGTCAATCAAGAGAAAAAAGCAAATCAACATGATATTTTTTGATGAGGTCATTAATGAAGAGCAAATGATATTTCAATTCTGAATTTTTTTAAGAGAATAGGTTTCTTATTGCAGATTGACCTTTGAAAAAGCAGCAATTAAATATGTGCTTTACTGGCACACAGTCTTTTTAACAAAGTATTACATTTTGTGTACATAGTCTATTCGTTTGTTGGTAGCAATACCTGTTAGCACCATTGACTTGATTGTTGCTGTGATAGTTTGCTTGAGCTGAAGAACTGCTCCACCATTTGTAGTTTTAGAGAGATTTTTAAAGACTTAGAGGAAAGATCTTCACCATGCTGACCTCTGGGTACAGAAACCACACATGAGCATTGTTTGTCATCTTCTCTGGTTCAGCATTGACCGAGCACAGAGCTGAGCTTTGCAGTCTAAATACATTCCTGCTGAGTTTGAAAGGACAGAATTCAATACTTCTTGCTTTTGAAAAAACTTCTTTTTAAATTTTTTCCCCTAGCCAATCTATAATATTGAAGCCCTCTAATGTGTCTCTTTTGGGGCATATATTTGTTTTATCTTGCTATCTTCTCATCTAGATTATTGTACAGAAAAATATCATCTACAAACTGATGATTATTAAAATGGCATGAGTACGAGTAAAGAATCCCATGTAAATTTTTTAGTTTACTTTATTTGTTTTTGCTGGGTAGGTAATTTTTTTAAACCAATTGTAAGGTGGCCAATAAAGATATTTGGGTACTAAAGGATTGTCCCCCAATTTTCAAACATACAGCTGACTGATCTCATGAGAGGGTTTTGACTCTGACATGGGATTTTATGATTAATGGTGGTTAGTAATAATTGATTCTCCAGATGAAGCTGTGCCCCTGTGAATCCTCTGCATTTTCAGTCCTACAGATGTAAGGCATGGGACTTGAGATGACAAGTTATTCACAGACTGTTTTATGACCTTTCTTTCTTTAAAAATTAAATCTTTTTATACAAAAGAAGATATATGTAAATGTAAGTGTACATATACAAATTAATGAAGTCTTAGTTTGTCTACATTGGGAAATTATGTAGGTAGCAACAAAGAAAAAAAACCTCAATAATTTTCTATTTACAAAAGTATTGCTCATGAGTGTTGTAAAAAAATAGTGAACATGGCTATAGTAATATAAAAATATACCCTTTTGTAGGATCTGTGAGAAAGTACTTCAACATCTTTTCACAATGCACAAGCAATATTCCAAATATAGCCTTGTATGGTTATATTTTATAAATTACATACTCGATATTCTTCGTAACATCCTTTTCTCTTTTCAGTAAAATATTTATGCATTCCAGACACTCTCCTTAGTTTTGTCTTGGTTCACATTCACATAACATCAAAAATGAGAAAATGTCATCTGTAACATCTAAACATTTAATTAACACAAGCACAGTGAAGTCACTTCATACTTTGAAATCATTGTCAGTTCCCGTAAGAAAGGCCGCACTGGCACCAGCATAGGACTGCTTTTTGCTGGAAGAGATGCAGACAGCAGAAATGGGGGGGGGGTTTTAAAACAACATTCCAGTTAGCTGAACAATTTGGAGAAGACTGGGAAAGTGACATAACAAATTAATGCACACTAATTACAGGACTTCAAAATTGTTAAGTGTTGTGTGAAACTCTAGTCTGACTCCAGCTTTCCTACTACCCTGTTTCCATTCCCATTGTTACTGTACTCAGTGCAGGGCTGTGCTCTTCCTGCCATTGCTGCTCACCCAACAGAGTAGTTTGTGCTGTACTGAGTAACTCCTACTCACATCTGGAGTCCCAGGCACTGTTCCACTGTAGCTGAGGCTGGCTGTGCTCTGGATGCATACCTGCTGTAACAAGCACCTCTGAGTTGCAGGATTCCTTAGCCATCTTTCCATGCATGCAGACCAGCTTGTGCTTGCCTATATATATACGTACATAATTGTTGCTATATTGCAAGTCCTGCCATTGGAGCGCTGCACTGCCAGATTTTTAGGATTATGTTTTAGAATACGGAACATTTTTCATACCGATACTAAAGTCAGGAAAATAAAAAAGGCCAACATATCCATTAATTTTCTAAGCATGAAGTGGTTATTCTCAAGTATTTGAAATGTTTTCCAGTGGCAAGCTTGGTTTAGCAATTAGCACTGTGGAAAGATATCCTTTGAAGGACACTGATAGGTATTCATGCATGGTTATGTTCAGAGCCCACAAAGGGGATGTACTTTTCAGAATTAACAAGTGTTGATGCAGACATAAATTCCGAGTGAGAGAAATGGAAATTGCACTGTGCTCATCATGTAAATGCTTAGCTTGCATGGAGCTTGCATGTGTGGGGGAAATTTACATGCTCCAATGTTAAGCATGTGCAGAAATGATTTGAATTGCAGCTGTTGGGTGAAATTCAAATAATCTAAGTCTAGAAGTTACTTGTGTAAATCTTGCCAAGTCACCTTAAACTCCTCACTTAATAGAAATAAGGGGATAATTTTTTTTGTGCCTGTCTTGGATGATGGGAATTACCCTGTGAAGGCATATATTCCTTCTACTGACTAAAAAGGAAGCATACAAGGAATATATTAGACTCATATAGCCAACATTTTGATGCTTAAATGCATTGAAATGATTCTCACACAACTGTACCGTTCGGGAGAAGATGAAATTTAAAATGCAAAGCATGAAAAAATGCTGCAAACGTATGGTGGAAGATGAAGCATACAACCCTGCAGTGGAGATACATGTGCTTGTAACTGTGGTCAGTGAAGACATTTTGTGATTTTCTGTGACTCTCTGAGTGATTCAGCCATGGTACCTCCATCCAGGTGCTGGTAGACAGGAGTACTGGGACAGCCCCTGCTCCGGACATTGGGCACCTTCCTGGGGATGGGCCTGAACATGGTCCCGGCTTGGCAGGGCCCATGGCTGGGGAGGGCAGGGCTGTGGGGAGCTGAGATCAGCCCGAGCGCAGCTGGGTGAGGCAGGGCTGACACGGGCTCCTGGCTGGGACAGGCAGGGCTGGTGCTGCCATCAGGGCACTGACACTCGTGTTACTTCTCAGTTGGCTCTATTTGTAGCAGCTGTCATTTTTTGCTTCCATTCTGCCATTTTATGCAACATTAAAGGGTTGGTTTAGTTTTTCCTTTGCCTTCTCTCTGAAGAACATAAGTCATACAGAGGGATAATTTTAAGAAAAAAAAAACAGTGTCTAATTCTGCCTGAGAAAAAATATGTGAAGATTTGGGTAATTAAATTGGTAGTAGTTAGAATCACAGTTTAATTACAAGTGTAGTTGAAAATGTGTGTTCAGACCATTTGAAATCAGGGTATTTATGATGTTAGGAGACATCAAACCATCCTTCCTAAATTCTGCTTCTTTATTCTTCTCTTGGAGATACATGTACTTATATGAACAGATTAAAAGTATGTTTATGAAGAGAATACCACAATGTAAATTGCAAATTTACACTTGCAAATTTCTGTGACTTTAAATGGACCCTTCATTCTTAAGTGCAGCAGTTGGAGTTAAATTATAAAGCAATATGGGAATCAAGTAACAACAAAATTATTCAAACAAGTAAATTGGAGTATGATGGAATGTGTAGAAGCAAATAAAATGCTTAAATTTAATTTAAATAATAAAACTTTAAATAGAGGCAAAGAAATTACTTGTTGTGACTTTATAAAGCTGCTGGTCCTTTGAACTGGGCATCATTCCTTCATTATTTTCCTGCTTAGACTTAGGCTCACTCCTAAGACATCACATCAGTTTTATGGATCTGATTGTTCTAAGATCAATGGAGCTATGACAGAGTAAAAAGTGGTATAAAAATATTAATTATCTTCATCAGTTTTATATTTCTTATATCTTGCTCTGCCTTCATAGTTAGTAATAACCTGTAACAGTCACTGTAGCTGAGAACATATGAAACAAATAGGTTTGAATGTGAGCTGAAAGAGGGAACTAACAGGTGATTTAGCTGCCATTTTATCAGTCTGCAGGTGTCCTCAATCCTGAGTTTTGGTTCTCGTTAAAGCCAATTGTCCTGCATTGTTTTGCATTGTTTCCTTTCAACACTCTTATGTGTAATTATTATTGATTATTTTTTTAATATTCCTGTGGTTTTGTTTATGTCTGTGGAAATTTCCTGAAGGCTTGTACTTTTCAAGCAATAACTGGGAAGAGGGAAGTGAAAAGTTTTGGTAGTTGTTGAGACCATTCTTATAAAGGATTCTGTACTACAGAGGCATAAAAACGAATCCTCAAAGCATTCTATACAAAACAGCAGAAATCTGTAAAGTGCAATATATTTATGTCATTTAACATGTGCTAGTTTCACATCAGAGACTTAGAAAATACATTTTTCTATAAATGTTTGGTGTGTACAGTTTGCCAGTGAACCCATCAGGTGCTGTGCTTAACTAGTAATAATTTTCAAGTTTCTATGTGTTTTCATATACATTAATATGTTGATGGATATATGGATGAATTTGTGGATGAGATGACAAATAGTTCTTGATGGTTTTGAGAAGAAGAGGGGTTTTTTTAATCTCTTTACTTCTTATTTATGGAATGGTTTTTCGTCATAACCTTTGTCTCTAGTCACAGGTCAGGAATTTAACAATCTAATACTTCTTCAAAACTCACAGATACCTGGTAAAAATAGGTTACAGTGTTAGAGCATGTTTTACAAAGGTCCACTTACAGAAAAGAAGAAATTAAAAATAGAAATGGAAAACATCAGAAATATGCACAGAAATAATTTTTAAAAAAAGAAAGAAAAAGAAGATTTTTTTTTTTCCCTGAAATTATTGATTCTGAAATGTGACAATCTGAAATGACTTCTTGCAGACAGCAGACTGTTAAGATGTGTCAGTATAATTCAGTATTGTATGCATTTGACATTTCTGAACTCATTGCTGGAAAGAACCATGCCAACAGTGACATAGTTTTTAAGCTCTTTCTTTGCTAGTAACGTCAGGATCTGTTGTATAATCAGCTAAGCAAGATCCAGCGAAAATCTGAACTATGAAAAGATTGAAAACTAGGTTGAGCAAGTCTCCGAAAAACAGACTATACAAAATATTGTATTTGGAAGAGGATACAGCAGTGGATGGCTAGTAACACTTAAACATGCATGTTTTTGATAGAATCATAGAGTAGTTTCAGTTGGAAGGGACATTTAAAGGCCATCTAGTCCAGCCCCCTTGCAATAAGCAGGGACACCTTCAAGTAGGTCAGGTTTCTCAGAGCCCTGGCCAGCCTGACCTTGAATGGGGCAACTCCTTCCAGTGTTTCACCACCCTCACCATAAAAACCCTTCTGTCTTATATGTAATCTAAGTCAACCCTCATGCAGTTTAGACCATTACCCCTTGTCCTTTCACCATAGGCCCCGCTAAACAGTTTGTCCCCATCTTTCTTACAAGCCCCTATCAAGTTCTGGATGGCTGCTGTGATGTCTCCCCTGAGCCTTCTGTTTTCTAGGCTGAACAATCCCAATTCTCTCACCTTTCCTAATAGGGCGGGTGCTCCAGCCCTCTGATCATCTTGGCTACCTTGCTCTGGACCCACTCCAACATATCCACATCATTCTGATGTTCTGGGGACCCCAGAGCTGGATACAATTACTCCAGGTGGGGTCTCACCAGAGCAGAGGGGCAGGATCCCCTCCCTCTCCCTGCTGCCCACGCTGCTTTGGATGCAGCTCAGGAGGTTTGGCTTCTGGGCTGCAAGTGCTCGTTGCCAGCTCATGTCCTCTCACTGCCACCACCCCCAAGTCTTTCTTGGCAGGACTGCTCTTAATCCATTCAACCCCCAGCCTGTATGGAAGAAAGAGAGGGTGCATGTAAAGAGTTCATAATGGGGAGATTATATAATTTATATGTGAGGGCAGAATAGGATAGATTTCTGGGAATAATAGATACTCAGGAAATATGATTTCAAGGAGAATGGAGAAAAAGTTCTTGCTAGGGAAGAAAAAGGAAACCTTCCAATTTTAAGGAGTTTAGTGAATAATAAATTTGAAAGGTTAAGAGGGAAGAAAGAAATAATTGATTGAAGTAGAAGCTGTAAGGACTCCAAAAAGCAGAATGCAGTTTAGCTGGTGTTCTAAAGCTAACATCTGTCAAAGATTAACCGGCAGCATTACATGAAATCATAATTATCCTCTACATTTAAAAATTCCTATAGCAGTATGCAATCACTGCAGATATTTTCAGGGAAAATCACATGCAGGAAAAAAATATTGCTAATTATGTAAGAACTTGAGGCTAAGATAGAGGAACCATGCTTTATACAATAAGCTTTGATTTGAAACGCATAGAAGACAACAGCTCTGGACTAGAAGTCAGGGCTCGGGTCAAGAAGTTAGTGAGACAGAGTTGGATGGAGATGTGAATCCCAGTGAGAAGACAAGAAAAAGCTGTGTAGCAATGTTTCTGTGGTAGGAGCAGCAAGGACAGTTAAGTGCATTGAGAAAGGAAATTTAAAGGTGATACACAGGTTGTGGTTTTAGAAGTTGAGGAGAATAAAATCTGATTAAGAAATAATCACTTAGAGCTAAAACTCATGCATTAAAATAGCTGAATACCCTTGCGCATGAGGAAGACGTGGGTGAAAAGAAGCCTGTAAGAATATCATGGGTTTCATTAAATGGGAAGAAATACTAAGATTTAGTAAGAGACAAATCATTAATAAACAATTCTTACTATATGCTTAAAACTGGGCCAATTTTAAACCTTGTCTGCCTTTGTAAGGGTTTTCTGATTAAGTTGTATAGGTGGTGCATTCTTCACCTATTCCTCCTCTGAATGAAGATAAAACATTTACCAGCAAAAGATTGACTTCAGTAACATTTAATCATCAAATAAACAACTTGCCTAAGTGGAAAAAGTTATGCAAGCACAAGACTTGTACCAGTGTTAATTGTGTCTATTGCTCATCTTTTGCCTTTTTAGTTATGTTGCTTTCAAGTGTAATCTTTTCCTTCTGCATCCCTAAGACAGCTGTACCAACAGAAATTGTGAGTGTAGGCCATATTTCATTGGCCTTGAGTAAAACTACAGTGCTGGTGGAGATTTCCTGATAGTTACATCCAAATTCATTTGTATTCTTTTAATGGCAGTCATTAAGAGTGAAAGGTAACTATTTGTAGTTACATCAGCAGATGCAACATTTGTAGTTGCATCTGATGTTCATTTCAAGTATGAAATGAACAGCAGAAAACCAAGTTGATAAAGATCATGGTTCCTCCCATTTTTTGAGGGGAACTATGTTCTTTATTCCTTTTAAGAAATGTTTTCTGTTCACAAAGAGATGCTTCGATTTATGGTAAAAGGAATAAAGCCCAGATAGCTTTCACAGTCTGCACTTCCATCCATTGTCAGGAATAAGTCTAGTAGTGTACAAAATAATTTACAAAAGTAGTATAGAGCAACCTTGGATTTCATTGCCAGGAAGGTAACCACAGTCTAAACAGGTCACTAAAGTGCATGGCAGCTAGCAAGACATATTCTTTCTTGGTGGCACAGATGTGAGAGTTTGTAGTGATTGAAAATTAATCTCATTGCAAAATTCTGGCAGATCACTACTCTGCCTGTGTTCCTGGTTTGTGTGTTAACACCAGTGAGTAACAGCCATATACATGTGAAATGGGTTATATTTGCGACAGCCAAAATTAAAGTGATCTGTGGGGCCTATGAAATCCTTCAGAGAATCAGGAAAAGTGTGTATTATTCTTAGAAATTAGTCCAAACCTGTTGTATGAATCAGAATTCAGCTTTGGGCAGCTCCAACATTTTGATGTGAGATCCTCTTTTAACAGGCTTTTTGGCTTATACTGAGGGTTGGCAGTATCTGGCAGACAGTGCTGCCCTTTTCATCTTGCTTTTGTTTGTAGTCCTTTGGGGAAAGGGCTAAAATATTCAGAATATAACCTTTCTAAGTGTTCTTGGTAGCATGCTCAGAAATGTGGAAGGATTATTTGATAGATGGTTTTCAGTATTCTGGTGCTTGCAGAGCCATGGCTAATCTTTCTAATCTTCTTTATCTAAGGTAATCTGTATATTCTATCCTCTCTGCATCTATGTGTCTTATGCTGAAACTGCACTGACAGGAAACTCTAAAATGCCTATTTTTATTTCTTTCCAACAGCTGGCTGTCCAGATTCCTTGATTAAAGAACTTCATCACTTCAGGATTCTGGGAGAAGAACAGGTGAGTTAGCATCTCAAAGGCAGCGTCTTAATGTCATGAAAGATAGACGCTAATGAGACAGTTTCATCTCTCTCTGGGGAAGCAGAGTATATCTCATGACCCCCAAAGACCTGAAATGTGGGGAAAAAAACGCACAGGAGTTACATGTGAGAGCTGGGGTTTTTTTCATTCTATCCGTCAGCCTTGACAGGTTATTAATTGGTACATCTGCTACCTGCCACAGTTTTTCGGCTTTTGACTACAGCAGTAAACAGACTCTAAAGCAGCAGACAGACAAACAATCTGACTAAGGGATTGGTATTTACAGCTACTCATAATATTATCCATCCCTTTGTGTGTCCTTTTTTCTCTTTTAAAAGACTGTTTCTCATAATTATAGCTGTGCTTTGCACTCGGAAAACTATTTCTGTAGAGGGACCTTAGGAAAGCATAAATGAAGTATGCTTTACAACACTCACAAGAAGGTCAGTTATTATTTTGTCAGTAATGACATTAACATACAGAGGTGTTGAGAAAAGGCCTTAAATTTTGAGAGACAAGTTGAATTTTCAAATGCTCAATGGTTCTGAAGTTCAAGTTGTCTTTATCTCTGAAGTATCCCTCCTAAAGTAGTGGTTACAAAGCCTGACTGCCTGACACAGAGCTGCAGGTGCTAGGGACCAAGGGGCTGAAAGCCCAGCATTAGTGTGTTGTACATGACAATATCCACATCTTTTAATGAACCTGGCACCAAGGGACTTGCACAAGGTTGTGTGAGGGCTGTGACAGAGGTAGGAGCAACTCCTGAGATGTTAGTTCAAAGTCTTGTTTCATCATTTTTAAATCAGATTATATTGTCAAGAACACCCTGTTGCTTCTCCTTTCCCTGTCACTCTCCCTTTTTTACAGTTATGGCTGCTGTTACAATTTCTAGACTTCCAATTTTCCTCCACCAGCCCCCCACTTCAGTTGTTGTAAAGAGCCACAAGTCATGTTTCTCAGGCACTCAGCTTTTCCTTAGCAAGAAGGCAGCATGAAGGGGAGTGTGGGAGGGTTTGTCTAAAAACAATTGAAAAAAAAAAGACAGAAAACAGACTAGGCCAAAGGAGATATTGGAAGCAGGAATAGGGTGAGATTGAGCACTTAGGAAGAGGAAATAAAAGAAGTTATGACCAGGATTGATGGGGACAAGAGACTGATAGAGCTACCTGACAAATGGAGGGCAGAGTGAGATGAAGCTTGGGTAGAGTGAAGAGATGGGGTTGGTTTATGGAAGGGATTGGTAGTAGAAATCAGATTGATAAGGATTAGGATCTGACAAGGAGTGTGGACCAAGGACTGGAAGTGAATGACCAAATATGGAAGCTTGCTCTAGAGACTGGTAAATAAAGGAAGATCTACACTTAAGGTGCACGAAGAGGTGAAGATAAGCAGACTAGGAAGAATGGGACAAAAGGAGAAATTTGAAGGAAAAGTAAGGAACAGCTAAACCAAAAGGCTGCAAGTATGAGAGAGAGGACTGAATGGAACAGACTTCACAGCTCCCTTGGCAAAGCCCAGAGAATGGAGTTGTGGACCTTAGCCTGACTAATGACCCCTGACAGAGCAACGTATTTAACTGATGGACTTTCTTTGCAAGTAGTGAACATTGTCACGAGGCTTGAATTATTCCATTAGCACATACAAGTATAAGGATTATTGCAAATATATTCTGTCCCTACAAAAGCATTGTTTCCATGAGTCTATTGAAGACCACAGTAGCTTTTGTTTGAAGTTAGCACACACTTTGATAGTCAAGAAATAAATTGGTACAAAACCGAGATGAAAAAAATTAAAATACATCTAAATAAAGAAAGAAAGGAATTGCAGGCAAAGTCCTTATTCGTGTGACTATCTATTTATTTCTTATGTTTATTTAGTTAGATATTTTCTTTTTTAAAAAATCTAAAATGTGTCTTTTTCTGTTATCATATATACTAGATAGAAAAAATTCATAATTAATTATAACACTGTTTTATTCAGACTCCTTACAATTTCAGTCTTATAAACCATCATGTATTTTCTCCCACTCCAAGCAGTAGCCAAAGAAAAACATGGACATGTTCCTGCTTCATATCCAATCTTGATTTATTTTTAAAGTGCTTATGTATTTAAGTCCAGATTATAAAAGCAGAATGGACTATTGTGATAATCTGTTCTGATCTACTTTAGAATGCACATTACATGACTTTTTTGGATTAATTCTTGTTTAAACTGCAGTATATTGCCTAGAAAAGCATCTATTCTTTGTTTACAAATCACTTGCAGACTTTAGATCCTATTATACCTCTCAGTAGTGAAAGACAAAATATTCCCAGCCTCCTACCTTTCCACCACTCTACCAGCATCAGCATGCTTCCTATGTTGCATATCTCCCATTCCTCAGAGTTCAAGCAAAAAACTCCTGGTCTCCCCCTTTTGTTCACTGAGCATTTTTTACCTGTAAGTAAAAATATAAATAAACTGACCATATAAATGGTCATATAAATGTAAATACTGGCCATATATAATGTTTGTTGAGGTCATTAGGAAAGAAAGGTTTTGAGTGGCTTTCAGGATCAAACCTCTTGAAAACGTATCTGCCTGTCTATCTGAAATATCTTTATATAAATGTTATCATTGATGAAAAACTAATGCTGAGAAGTAGAAGTGTGAAGAGTTGCTGATTAATATTTCCTTAAAGGAGATATATAATAATAAGACTCTTGTTCAAATAATCAAACTTCTTGGTAGTCTCCTGGACATATAAAATTTCCATGTCTTCTATTCTGTTAGGAACATACTTTACAGGAAATTTATTCTAGCTGCAAAGTCTGTCTTTTAAGGTTTAGTTGGTGGCAATAAGTTTATAAAGAGGGAATCAATTTTAGGCTTTATGGAAAGACACAATCATAGTCTGCATGGTGAAATAGAAGAGTACAAGCTTCCCTGCTACATGATATGCATTGTGGATACCTAATTTACCACATAAAACTAGCTTCCAGAGTAATTGGCTTAAAATGCAGCCCCAATACACTCAGCAACACATTGCTACCCCACTTGACCCTTTGAGAAGGTGCCAGAGAGTCTGACCCAGGAAAAGTCTCCAGGAGCAGCTTTGACTGGGTTTTTTTGGACCCCCTTTTCACAGACTCTCCCAGTCCACAAAGGTCTGTTACAAGCACGAGAGAGTCTCCTGCACATGGAGTCCCAGGAAGGGTAAAGCCTGAAGCTTTCTAATTGCCCAAAGCTCTGCTGAGCCTTCTCTTGCAATTTGCTCTCACTTTTCATAATCCATCATTTCCACCTAGCTTAATGGGTGCAGCCCAATCTGCTGGCTAACTCCTCCATTTTGAAAGTAGCTGAGATACAGTCAGGATAGGGTTGAAAGATTTATTAAGTGGGGAGCTATTGAAAAATAGCACAATGTAAGAAAATCTCCTGCAGTAGCCATTTGCCCTGTCAGGCTGGCTGTCTCTACAAGTAAATGTTTCTACAAGTGGTGATAGTACAAGCTGCTCACAAAAATATACTAAAAATGCACCAAATATGGGCTCTGTTCAAATACAGTGGAAGGCAGGTAATTCTGCCAAAAACCAATGCCAGAGACAGCAGAGAAAGCACTCTAATTCAAACATAAACACCACAATATACCAGCATAGCAAGATGACTTGCAGTGAACTGTTATGGAGTCTCCCTAATGACTCTATGAGAAACCTCCCTCTTGTCCCCAAAGTGATAAAAAAAAATCTTGTTTAATTGTTTAAATGGAATATTGTGATTCATGAATAAAATAGCAGCTACGTCTGAAGGCTGGAAGGGAAAACAAATAACAAAAGAGCAAGCAATCTGCTGCTATACCTGAGTGCCCCCAACAGGTCACAGCACAGATGAAGCAGATGACTTGCTAGTGGCAGGAAAGGAAGCTGCTAAGTAATGTATAGCTGCGCTTCTCTGTTACATCATCTGCTCTGACAACTTTGCAGGATGTATTGGCCAGTTCCTTGATATTTTGACAGGGGAATGATCAATTTTAACAGCTGTCTCCTATCAGCTGCTACTGAAACTCATATCACTGCTCACTTTTTTTCAGAAATGTTGTAAGCATTTATATCCCTGGAATCTGAGCAAGCTTGAATGTGGACAGTTGGGGGGAGGGGAGGGGGGATGTTTGTTTTGTGGGGGTTTTGTTTCTTAGGGGTTTTTTTTTTCGGGGGGGTGGTTCCCACATTTCCTTGTCAGTAAGGGAAAACTTATGCAAAGTAATACCCTAGAATACCCTATTTTGAAAAGCTGCAGATGCACATCTCTATGCTCTTCAAAGGTGGTGTGGGCTTGTGCTAGTTTCCCCAGTGAGATGTAACTTTAGGAGATACGGAAATCAAGTATGAAATGAACACAACGTGGTTAGAGATCATTTAACATTAATTGAGGTTTGGAAGGATTTTGTATACAATTTGTGTGTGTGACAAGGTTGATTTTTTTTTATTGCAATACTTGCTAGTGGAATTTTTTTTTTTTTAATGCATGCTACTGAATATTCATGTAAAGTCAGTCTTAAAGTAATTGATATATATTTACCCATTCAGGCAAAAGTAATGTCATATGACAATTCTAATTAATCAGCTGAGTTTAGTTCAGGAAACTCTCAAATATGATCAACAAAGTGCTTCTGAAGTATTTCTGGGTTAAGATTTTTTGATAACTACACTTGGAAAAACTATAAGCTAGATCTCAGTAATTCAAATCAGTTCAAGAACAGAATAAATTTTCATTGGATGATTTCTCCACATCATAATTACTAAGCCAAAGCTATTTTGTTAGTATTCTAAAACCTTAATCTTTACTAGTGTACTTTTTTACACCTCTCCTGCTTCCCACCCAGTCCTCTGGCTTCAGCTACTACTCAGTATAAGTGATACCTACACGCATCTCTCAGTTTCTGCCATTCTTCTGTCTAATATCTGTTTTCTCTCCATCTCATTTGGCTCACCTTTTGGATTTGTCACCACCATCCCATCACTTGCTCTCTAAGACTGAACTACTGCATTTAAGTCTTGATCCTCTTTACACCACCTTTTTTTTAATAGCTGGAACTTCACAACAAACTTCATAATCTTGCAACTTCATATGACTAGTGATATGCCTCTCTTTCCTTCCTATGCTATAACTGCCTGGAATGTCTCCTAACCATCTTCTTCCCTCACTCAGAGGTAATTGGGATTCATGTGAATTCCTCAGTTTTCTCTCTTCTGGATTATCATAACTTTAGCCTTTAAGTTCTTGTCATAAGCAGGGTATCTTTACTTTCTTACACTTTTTTAACTTATTGTCCATACAGTAGGCAAGTAAAAGTAATTTATTTTTGGTTTAACAGCTGAAATAAAAAAATGAAGAAAAAGAAAGGAGTAGGTACTTAGTCAAAACTAATTTAAAGAATTTTTTTTCCGTCAAAACCAAAAATAATGTCATATTTTATAGAATTCAAATTTCTCTCCCTGCTTTTATTTAATTCAGAGGGAAGATTTGAACCCCAGTGTTCAGGATCTCAGGTGCATGTGGAAGTTAGGACTTCTACCATCCCTTGGAGAGCTTTGATCTGCTTTCAAGGAATACACATGGGTTCACTCTTGTGACCTGAGAATTGGGAGCCAGTATCTACTACACTGAAACTCAGTTCCATAATTTGCAACAGCATCAGCTGAACTGATTTCCTTGAATCAATTACAGCCTTGATGGTTGTTACTTGTAGTGAGAAGAGGAATGTGCATTTAAGCTCCACAAGGGTGGGAAGAAACCAAATATTTATCTGTAGCATTCAGTCTATTCAGACTGATCCTCCCAATACCTGCTGGAAAATCACAAACTTCCCGTAGTTTGTAAATACAGTGCTAACCCATACACTGTGCTCAATCCCCTTTCTTCATTGCATCGTATTTCCCCTCATATATTAAGTTTGATTTCCAATGCAACCTGCTCCAGTGTCCTCTGTTCTGTATTTTCTGTTTTCATATTCTTCACCTTGTGCTTACTTTCATATCATCCCTCTAACTGCAATCTCACTTTTTTTCTCCCCATCTCTACTCCAGTTTAATTTTGTCTATGAATTGTGATGCACTGGTCCAGTTAGAAGTTTCTTACCTAAATATTTTCTTCAGACAACTGCCTTACCCAATTTTCCATGACTCTCCAGTCAGGCAAATTCCAGTGCTATAGAGGTGGTGGTCTTTTTTGTCTCCATGGGTGCTCCTGTGGTCACAAGAAGGAGCTGATGCTCTGAACTTGCTCTTCCAAGCTAACCAGTGGCCAGCAGAAGAACCCAAAAACTCAGGAAAAATAAATTAGGGGTGCTCCATGGAGAGCCATGTCAGTGCATCACTTTTTTATCTGTATTTTAGATGACACATTTGTAAGTATTTTTACTAGTCCAAGGAGTGCTACTGGTTTCATACTGTAAGTTGCCTAATTACATTATGGAACTAATTCTTGAAGTTTTTGTATGTGCATAATACATATAAATAAAGTGCTTAGTCTACATTATGGACTAATAGCCTCCACAATCTAATTTTGAAACACACAGATGGTTATTTGATTTATAGGAGCAGTAAAAACAATCTGACTCCAGAAAGTAGATTTGCTTTCCTCTGAGACTCTCACATGAAGTTAAAGAAACAAGTAATTGAATTACATTTCAGATATTTGGGCTTTACATCTACTATTATACTTCTGTCCAAAGTTCTCTGCAAGGCTGCTACTGAGCAGATGCTTTTAGGTGTGGGGAAAAAAATAAATAAATAAAGGAAAATAAATAAAACAATACCCAAAGTGTAAAAGCAAAATTAAAACAGCTCAAGGCATATGTGCTGTGGCAGAGGGATTGGAATAGATGACCTTTTAAGATTCTTTTCAAGCCAAACCATTCTATAATTCTATGATATTAAATCATAATTTGTAGATTAATTGACATGGCCAGGAATCACTATGTTCGCAAAGTGTGTTTTGCAGGAGTTTTGTGCATCCGGGTGCATTTCAGTTTTGGTTTGGTATCTGAATCTCAATGAAACTGAAAAGACTGCAGTCTATAGTCAACCTGTTACTCCTGTGTCAGCCCAGTGATTTCATTTATATTACTCTTGATTTACAACATCAAATGATTGAATTTCTACTGGTTGAAAACCCAGTACCATTCTAACACTCAAGGGAAACCATCCCAACCTGGAAAGTGGAGAGCAAGGAATAAATGGTTACAATTACCCAGCCTCCGAGTCTATGTCGTACTGTAATTTGTAATCTAAAGGTCCTGAAAAGTCTTTACAAGCAAAGATTGCACAAAAGAACTTCATTTTATGGTCAAAATACCATAAGTAGAGCTTATAAGTAGAGCTTTTTCCACTCCAAATTTTATTCCCTGAAAAGTATAGATTTGGGCTGACTGGGACAATTCACAAATTGAGAGGAAAGTTCACAAAGGGATGCAGTTCTCAGAGAACAAACATTCTGTTTTACAACTACCTTGTTCATATACCTTTAGCTGTCTTAGCACCAATGATTTAGAGTAAATTGTATTTTTGAAGGTTTGGTTTGGTTTTTTTTTTTTTCCAAATAGGCATTGAAATATATGGTTCTGTGGGGAATCCAGCTACTATTTACCTACCTGTATTTCTGAGGACTTTATTACAGTAGCACATAACTGCCTGACATGCTTTGCTTGAAAGCTGCTTTCTAGCAGCAGTAGATGGCTGGTGCTTTCTGTGTAATTTTATGCCACTCATTACCATAGTATTTGACACCCTCATGACTATTAATGGATTTTGCCTCTTAACATTACATTGAAATCAGCAAGTATCATTCTTCCTTTTTACAAACAGGGAACTGATGAGAAGCATAGATTAAATGACTTATGTGAAAGCCACAGGAAGGCTGTGCTGCTGCCAGGAATGAAATCAGGTGCTATGAATGCCAGTTCCATCAAGTTTCCCATATATTATACTTTGTGAGAGGTTTTTCCTAAAAATAATTGGAGATACTTTCCTCCTTGTAGCATGCAGAACAATTTTACACATGATGAGTGCATCTCTAAATAGGAGGCACACTGATAAAAATTGAGTAATAGATACTGTAAAATCTTTTGAATGGACAGAAGAGTTAGATTCATCTTTTAATAACAGCTCTTTCCATGTTAGATATCTAGCCTAAGTTAGTTTTCTCAGCTTCAACTATAGCACTTCTGTAGGGTGCTTGATCTTACCTGTCTTAGACATCATCTGTAAGTCAGGATAAATTCCCTTCTTGAGATCTTACTTCTTCTCATGCTCTTGGAGCCTTGTTTAGGCTAGATGTTTAATTTTCAATGAGCTAAAATTCTGCAACGTGGTTCACAGTCTAAGCTATTTGGATACCTAAACTTTGATTTTAAAAACACATTAGGCCATGTGAGTTAGGATCAGAATTATTGGAACTAAGACAGCTATTGTGAGAGACACCTGATTTCAGGTGCCATTATCTAGGAAGTTGCCTGATCTCTCGTTATTGTTAAAAAAACAGGGCACTTCAGGACTTAGTTCTTATGCTGATGTACGAATCTAAAGGTGTAAAGATGAATTGCATCCTATCTCTCCTGTTAATTATAAAAGAAGTCTACACAAGCAGTGCAACTATAGGCATCATCACTGTGGAAATGCAAAGTCAATTAAATGAATTCTACTTTAGATCTCCAGTTAAGAGGCAAAGTAAACCAGTGGGTGTTGTTTGTTGCAATATCCTTAAATATCTCATCCAGACGTGATCAAAAACACATCATGGGCTCCAAAGACATTTAAAGGCTCTTGAAAATTGACTTGCTTAATGCATTTTGATTACATCAGTCTGGTGTGATGTGTATGGCTGTGGTATATAGGAAAAAGTGTCTCTAATAGATATGGTCTGACACTATATGCAAATAATTAATCAATAATTCATGATAAGTGTTTTGGTCCTTTAAAAGTTTTTTATAAATGCACCCCTAATGTAAAGTGAGTCATTTTGTTTCAGGCCATTGAAGAAAGAATATAAATCCACATACGTTGTGTAGATTGTATTATGGCAGCAAACGTGTGTATGATCTGCTCCTATGTGTTTCAGTTGGTTGCTGGGCTTTAATTGAGCATGATACAAGGAAAAAGAATTGGAAAATGACATAAATGTGTCTGTTCTTTGAAGGTAGAAAACAGGCTGGTAACTAGATATCAAGATATGCAAATGCATTTAGCAGGATCTTCTCTGGATCTTTTTTTTGGCTGTTATAGTGTGAAAATCACTGGTGAGGGTGCCATGCTGATTTGGCACGAGTCCTGTGCTGAACCAGTATAAAATGTCAAATTTGTTGGACAGAATATGATGTTGTTGTCCACCTTTCCAGTAGGTAAATTGGACATTTACATTCTGTATCTTTCCCTACAAAGATAAATTAAAAAAAAAAAAA